>JARHVA010002903.1:0-122500 GCA_037957365.1 Torreya grandis
TCAGTATTAGATAAATATTTATTCTATGTAATTTATACAATAATGATATTAAGTTGATATTACTAATATGAAATTTAATTGTATGTATTCATTCACCTTACACTTTTGTATACCAACCAACATACAATCTGTATTATCTAGGCTAGTTTACAGACTGTCAAATTATATGTAGCAATTCATGAATACCAGGGATTATTTTAGGTGTATAATCATGTTTGACTACTATTTTACAAACCTTTAATTTTATCTACAATAATTAGGCCATTTCACACCTAGACATATTCATCTTTTCCTTGAGATCATGCTCTCACTTCTCACCATCATCCATATACTAGGTGTTATATTAATTTGGAATGAAAGGAAGTATATTCATTTGAGTCTTTAAAGTGTAAAATTTACTAATTTGAAACTTCATTCAACCATTCTCTCTCTCTCTCTCTCCTCTCTCTCTCTCTCTCCTCATCTCTCTCCTCTCTCTCTCTCTCTCTCTCTCTCTCTCTCTCTCTCTCTCTCTCTCTCTCTCTCTCTCTCTCACTATCTCTCTCTCTCTCTCTCTCCTCTCTCTCTCTCTCTTAACTAAGCACCCTTATCTTGTGTTATCATGTTATTATTATGTTTAAGATGAAAGAATGAAACCATAAATCTTACTCGGACCTCATCAACTTCCACCAACATATAAAAACTATATGAGGTAGGGTTCCTTTTTAAAATAAGTTAAGGTAAACTTCCCATTTTATAATTTTATTCAACTTTGAGATTGTAGGTTTTATTTGAGGGGTATTCCAAACATAACATGCCATCCTATTATCTTCAATCTTTACCAAAAGGCATTCTCACTACACTTTAAGCCTCATAGTCTCCTCAAATCATATCATCAAGCTCTTGTACATTTGACTACCTACACATAGAAACCTGTAGGTCTTCATTAGGTTTGACTATGGTAAATAGTATCATAGTATAGAATACTTAGGTCTCTTATTAGAATTAGAAAGATATGTTATGAGCCTTGACGGTAATAAAAATCTATCATAGAGATTTGAAATCCATAAAACTTGGTTCTCTCATAAATCAATGACACTTCCAACTTTTGAGACACACATATTCAATGTATACTCTGCCTACACATGATTATGAGAATTAGGTCTATGTGATGTAAAAATAGATGCTTATATGATCAATTGAGGTTCAGAATACACATTTAAGTGTGAGTATTCATTTCAAGGAGCTCTTCAAACCTCCACTACAACCTTCACCTACAACTATCAAAACATGTTCTACAAACCATCATAGTGTTCACTTCTTAGTATAAGGAGTGATTATTCTCATCCTTCCATGTTTTCACATAACAAATAGTTAAATTTAATCATGAATAGATTTGAAATTATCTATAAAACCATATGTATAACTTGGTTGACATAGATAAATAAAAACAAATTAGAAAACTAAGGTGTTTGGGATGCATAGGCAATTTAGAAGCACTAATAGTCTTAGTGATTATTCATGAAGCACAGATCATCAAAATTTAGACCATGAATATTAATTTTAAGCTCATAAGGAGTAATAACATTCCCCAAGTTCACTCATCCAAACTCTTCATCTTTAGTCCATATTTATTGAAAATAATTGACCTTGTTGACTTGCCAGAGAGAGAGAGAGAGAGAGAGAGAGATTAGTTTTGATAAATTTTTAACCTATTAAAACTTATTGAGCCTAGAATATACTTTTGGGGATCTAAATAGACTATCCTAAATCCTTCACATGTGCCATATGTGTTATGTAGTCTGTACAACTTGCTTGAACTCCCTTTTTATAATGATATTCTTATTTTTACATTAGACCTATAAATTTTTTAGTTTCAAATTATATTATAACATTATATGGCATGTAATACATTATATATCTCCTTAAAACACTTTTATTTTGTTTATAAACTATACATTTCATAAAAATGACCCAAAAGGTGGCATAAAATTATATTTAGAAAAATAACAAATGTGACAAAGTTAGAACATATTATGTAACCTTAAAAATGTGACTAGACCTATCTTAGGATCATTTTTATAATGTTAAAACCTATAATACTTCATTAAAAGTTTGAATATGCAATGGGGTTTGACTAAATTTTACTTAGGGTAAAATTTAGTCAACATTTGTTTAGTTTCCTAGGGGTAACATGCCTACTATGCTAAGGACCAGTTGCCTTATCCTATCTTTGGGAAATGGAGTCACCCATACACTATGCTTGACATTTGTAATCCTATAAAAGGAAACCAAACACATAAATCAATGCATAAAACACAAACTTGTGATCTCATGAACACTTAGGGAAAACACACAAACACTCAAAGTAAAACACAAACCTATCCTAATATTTACAATAAATCAAAACACTTGAGGTGAAGAACCACTCTTCATTACTTCAACTAGGGTCAAAGATAATGATTATTGAATTACTATTACTTTATGAAAATAATCCATCATATGAGGCATATTAGTCAATGAACACTTATGGATATAGTTAAAGGACTTACCATTGTTGGACCTTTTATTGATTGCAAGTGTGTCACTTAGAGATCTCATGAACACTCCATGTGGCCCTCCTAGAGTCTTGTTTTATATTAGACCCTACTTAGACTTTCTCATGTCTACATGGAAATCCTCAATATGCTCATTTGGAATCATCACAACCTTCTCAACTTAAAATGCATCTAAACCATAGTATGCCTACTATTGGGGGTCATCATGACTATCCTTAGATTTGCCAAACACTTCTTGGTTTACCATAGTTTTTTCTTTATTAAAAAAGACCCAAAGCTGTTTACATTCATTAGGTACCTGATTGTCATAAACATCAGGTTTTTACTCTTTTTTAAAAGTTTTAGGCTTGTTAACCTCCTCAAATTCATGCACTATGGAATTGAACTATTGTCACAAATCATATTCTTCTTCTTGAGGTTCATATTCAATATTTTTATCTTCTTTGACAAGCATAAAATAATGATCAATATAATTTTCATGCCTTTTTATAGTTGTGATCTCAACATCATTACCCATGTGTACTAGATAGTTTCCCCATGCAAATTTTTCTAGAATGTCATCAGGGTCTACCTCAACAATTCCATGACAATCTTCATGAAGGATGTAAGTACCAAGGCCTATTTCTTCACATTCATATTTTTTAACTCCCCATTCATCAAGGTACAAGTCATAGATGATATCAAGAAGAGTTAAAGGTTTTGGATCACTAGGGTGATCATCTTCCTCAATGACATTGTAATTCATATTAGAGGTATAAGGCACATATGGTTTTACATGAAAACCAGAGAGGGGTTCAGATTTGATTGTCACTTTTTCACCATACCTAGTATTAAATACCATATTAGACCAATCTAAAGCTAGATAACCTCCAATATTAATAATAAACTCTCTTGACAAATAAAGTACAAAATGGGGTGGAACATCCACAACCATAACATGTTGAGAAATGGTGAAAGTAAGACAAGCATGGAGAATAATTTGTAAACCTTTAATTATGCTAATGGTCTTCCAATTATAGCACTCTTTTGTAATGATTATCATATTTCAAGTTTAGTTTATTAGCTACTTGTTTAGGCATAACACAAGTACTTGATCCATTATCAATAAGACAATTATGTACTAAAACATCTCCAATGATGATAGATGGATATAATGGAGGAGGTTTGTCTAATTTTTCAACTTTTCTTATTTATCTTTCACTAGGCTTCAAAATGTTTATCAAGGCTGACTCTTTCCCATTATGTTTATTGGCTATCAAACTAAGCTTATAAAACTCATATTGAAGTGTTTATACTTGTCTAAGTATTTTTAATGTGTCTGACATTGATACATTCACATGAGACCTCTTCATTTTCTCTACAATTTTAGTGAAATAGCCACTAACTTTAGCTTGTCCACTAGGAGGAATAGTAATAACTATAGCTTGAGAATTTTTATGTATGAAATAACTCTTATTTTTATCTCTTTGAATAACTTGTGCATTTATAACTATGCTATATAAACCTACCCTTTGTTATTTTTTAACATCATTGATGGACTATTAGAATCCCCT
This sequence comes from Torreya grandis, assembly GCA_037957365.1. NCBI lineage: Eukaryota > Viridiplantae > Streptophyta > Pinopsida > Cupressales > Taxaceae > Torreya > Torreya grandis. The sequence goes on from JARHVA010002903.1 coordinate 4,091, forward strand.
TAAACTTCTTCAATTGCCTTTTATCTTTGCCCTTGTGTTTATAGCTACAGGACTTGAGTCTTTAGTTGGTTATATTTAATAATTGAAAGAACATGATTCATATTGATACCAATTGAACAATATAGACCCTACTTTATAACTCTTTCTATTGGTCTCTCCTCCATTAATACCTCAGCTTGAGTCATAGCTGGCATAATTCCCAAACTTGACATGAAGGCTTGATTAAAGGACTCATTAACATAAGAATATGGATTATAAGGTTGATCCCATGAAGGATGACCATCATGTTATTAGGAAATGTTGTTTTGAGTAGGCAATAATTCTCTTGAGGTAGAGGGAGCATTGGTATTATATCCATTGTATTACTTTGTTTAAACCAATTATCCTTGACCTTGAGTATGAACTTAGAGAGGTGGTCTATTGCCTTGAGAGTTAGGGTAGGATTGATTAGGTTGATAGTGGATTTATAAAGGCCTTACTTTTTATTATTGGATAATCCTCTTTATACATAATATATCTTGTTTCATATCTCTCATTTTGTCTACCTCATTGGACTTACTGGGTTGACTAGGGGTAAGAGGCTTGTGTTTAGGTGTAGGAATGGTAATAATAATAGGTGTATGGGTTTGAAAATTAGGAAATAGATGTATGGGAGGTCTTGGTGAAATATTCACAGCCTATATCAAATAATTATTTTCCATTATAGACACTTCATAGGCATGATTTAATGTGATCCCTTCCATATATTGTATCATCATATCAATGTCACTATCAAAAACTTTAAGATATTAAATGAAAGCATGGTGAGTTGTGGGTCTTACCAAGATTGGGATTATATCCCATGTCTTCTAAAATATGTTTTTGAAGTCTTGAATGACTTTGTGATTTTATCTCCTTATGATGGTTAGTTTCTCAATCAATGATAAGTTATCACTCTTGTCCTCAAATATTCTTCTCAATGCATCTCCAAACTCATCCCATGTGGTGATTGATTCAGGTGCCAAAGTAACATACTAGTAAAGAGATTTTACTTTAAAATAAATATCCAAAAATATGATTTATATATTATCTTGAATGATGTGATGTATATTTTATAAGCTATAAATGTTTCTAATATGCTCAATAAGGGTAATGGCGGTCTCAATAGTGTATGATGGAACACTTTTAAGGGTAGATATGGGGATATCATCATAGTGGGAATGTCTTAGAGGACTATATACATAAAATTAAATAAAAGGAAATTTTATTTCTATGGTATATTTAGGAATTTTTAAGAATGGGCCAATCAATAACTTTCTTATAGGCTTGTGAGCAAGGTATGACTTCTTTGGGTAAGGGTGTGTGCTAGCAAATCTATTTGCTTTGTATAAATAAAAATGAATCTCTTGGAATTAAAAATAAATGCCTTTGTTAAGACACCTTATGTTTAAATTATTCATGAAATAGTGCACTAGTCTACAACCAAGATTGAAATGTTGGACTAACTAGATACTTCAAGAAGTAGACTATTATAGCCTCCTTGTTATCGAAGCCAGCATCCACCTTGAATAACCTTCTTGGAATTCATGTCCCATTAGGTGTTCCAAAACTATTATATCCCAAATTTTCACCCTATATAAGTCAATTATACCTTATAAATTTTTGGGTAACATGGAACTATCTCTAAAAATAGGCAACCTATTATAAGAGATCGATCTCTAGATTTGAAAGGGCTATCTCCCTTGATCTATCTTTAGGCTCACACACACACACACTAGGATAATCACTATTGGGGGTGAAAAATGAATAAGGAAACATACAAAAACCTAAAATAATGAATTTAATACACCAAATATAAGTCCACAAAACACACTTGTATCTACACTAAGAAAGAAGAATACCAAAATTGACCTCAACTCAATATTATTCTAGCATAAGTGTTTTTACATGGAGGTAGATTGATATGAATATCTAGAGATAGGTGAAAATAAGGTCAGATATTAGACTCTAATATTTAATTTCACACTTAAAAACATACATAACAAATATATACACTTCATGAGACCTGTTAGAAGAGATGATACTACTCACACAATGCATACAAGATAATAATCGAATCAAGGATAAGACATTTATCACTTATTATCCAAATACACTAGTTGACATACTTAAGAAAGAATTGATAAGACAAAATAAACATAATAAATTTATAAAAATATAAATCAATATGTTAAAATAATAAGGCTTTTCCATACCAATTGTGGATTCCTTACAATGCCAAAATTGCTTGCATAAATAGAGCATAGGAGAGGAGAAAGAAGAGGTGAAGTTCAAGAGTCATAAGGGCAAGTGTAAATACCTCAAAACTAGTTAAAATCCAAGAGGATGAAGTGGAAAAAAATTCATTAAGTCCTCTTAAGTGAATTTCCATCTAAAACATGACACTCTCTTGAGGTTGGCGTATAGATCTCCATGTCCTTCTTAAAACTACCCTCATAAAGATGAGTAGTCCACTTGACTATCTAAAACTTCCATGGATTTTTTTTACACATGTTACTCTAACTTGAGAATTTTAAAACAAGATTTGTGATATTCATCTATGCCATTCAAATGATAGCCTCCCCCTTTTCACTTGTCATTTACTCCCTTATAACTGCTCACTAGACCTTTAGGCCTAAATCTTCACACTTGTCACTTAAGTGACCTAAAAATGTTCAAGAAGGTTTGATGTATATGTGTTAGACAACTAATTCATAACTATTTGTCTTTTGTTCTATCAAATACACCTTAATGAAACTCTAAACCATGCTTCTCATCTCCAACTTAGACAATCATGTTATTTCTCACTATCGTATTGAGGAATAATTATAATAAATAGATTAGTAAAGGTATTTTTATGCATAAAAAATGTCATAATTAAGTGTAAAGAGTTATAAAAAGTATCTAAACACCTTCCACAATGATTTTCATTCACCTATTCCCTTCTATACCTGTAAAACACCTTAAAACATGCATAAAACCCATATTATGGCCTATTTTTACAAGTGTCAGTACAAAATAATTAAATGGTAGAAAGATTGATAGAGTGATAAATAAATCCAAATAAATTTCAAATCCAATTTCCCATTTTTAGATGCATCTCCATTCATCTTTTATCCATCATGTCCATATAAGGGTTTTAGGTCATTCAACTTCTTAGTGATGATTCATAAAGGTTAGATGTTTAACCTTTAAAAAAATCCCATTGAGTTCAAGTATATTACCCCCATAAACTATCCCTAACTACTTGGTTCATCATTCAACTCATCTATATAGATATGAGTAAACACAAATGGCTCTCGAGCTCCTTCTAGGCATTATGTACACTTCTAAGACCAAATTAGGCCAAAATGTCCAATTTGATCTATTTATATGAAAAAAATGGGTCTTACAAACCCTAAAATCTCCCATGAATAATATTAAACTATTTTATAATATCATATGATCTTATGGATCAAGTTAGGCACTCCAAGGTTTTAGTCTTAGTTTTAGGCCTAATAGGTTGGGACTGTGCATGTGAGTATTTGACCACCTCTACATGTTGGTAGTGATTATCTATGATTATTAAAAAAATAATATCAAAACAAATAATATACATCTTCCAATTATCATTATAAACTCTACCATTCATCTTCTCACCCTTCATGCATTAGGTTTATAGGTTGGCCTCTAATTGAAGTACCTCTGGTCTAAAACAAAATATAGGGAACCTAACCTATTTGTATAACCAAAGTGAAACCATGGAGGGAACAATGTATCATGAGTACCATATGTATAAATTATCAATCCCTTAATATTATTATGGAGGCCTTAATATCTAAAAATATCAAGACCATCTTTTAGGTCTGTTAGGAATATATACAATATTTTAGGTAGACTAAGTTTAAGGCTCATACCTAGTCTTGGATCAATATATGTTATTAATAATTTGTCTTAGAATAATATTATTTTAATATTAATAATATGAAATTAAACTATACATATTCATTTAATTTGGAAGTTTGTATACCCACCAACTTGAAATCTCTATTGGCTAGGCTAGTCTGTAGACTGTCAAATTATTCGTAGCAATTCAGGAATATAAGGGATTCTTGTAGGTGTATATTAATGTTTTAATACTATGTTAAAAAAATTTAATCTTATCTGACTTAATTATGCCATTTCATACTTATAAATATTCATCCCTACCTTCAAACCTTGCTATCACTCCTCACCATCATCCATACACTAGGTGTTCGTTGCAAGTTACATTGTTTAAATTCATTTAGACCTAAAGGCACTTTATTTGTCTAAGTGTTTCAAGTGTAAACTTGACTAAGTTAAAACTTCACTCAAGCATTATATTTATCAACTAAACACCCTCCTCTTGTGTTGGCAGGTTATTAATATGTTTAAGCTGCAAGAATGGAACCATAATGCTTACTCAAACCTCATCAACTTGCACCAACAAATGACACTGTATGAGGTAGGGTTCCTTTTTCAGAGAAGTTAAGGTGAACTTACCATTCTCCAAGTTTCTTCAAATTTGAGACTATAGGTGTTGTTTAATGGGTCTTCCAAATGTATCATGCAATACTACTATCTTTAATCTTTACCAAAAGGCATTCTCACTACACTTTAAGCCTCATAGTCTCCTAAAATCATATCATTAGGATCCTATATGTTTGACTACCTACACATAAAACCTTGTAGGTCTTCATTAGGTTTGACTTTGGTAAACATTATCATAGTATTGAATGCATAGATATTTTCTTTGAGTCTGAAAGATATGTTATGAGCCTTGAAGGTAATGGAAACCTATCACAGAGCTTTGAAAACCATACAAATTAGTTCTCTCATAATCAGTGACACTTCCAAATTCTGAGATACACATAATCAATGTATAATTTGCATGCACATGATAATGAGAATTTAGGTCTATTTAACCTCAAACTAGATGCTTATATAATAAATTGAGGTTTAGAAGACACATTTCATTATGAGTATTCATATCAAGTAGCTCTTCAAACCTCCATTATAACCTTCACTTGTAACTATCAAAACATGTTCTACAGACCATCATTTTTCACTTCTTAGTACAAGGAATGAATCTACTAATCCTTCCATGTTTGCACATAGAAAATAGTTGAATTTAATCATGAAATGAGTGTACATTCTATACAATACCATATACACTACTTGTTTTACATATATAAATACAAAAGGATGATAAAACTAAGGTGTTGGGGATACATAGGTAGTTTAGAAGCACTAAAAATATTGGTGATTGTTCATAAATCATAGATCATCAAAATTGAGACCATGGATATGAATTGAAAGCTCATAATTAGTACTAACATTCCACAAGTGCACTCATCCCAACTCTTCTTCTCTAGCTTGTATTGACTAAAAACTGACTTATGTTGACATACCTAAGAGAGCGATGAGAGAGAGATCAGTTTTGATCTAATTTAAACCTATTGAAACTTCTTGAGTTTTGAAGAGGCTTGTGAGGATCTAAAGAGACTCTTCTAAATCCTTCACACATGACAAATGTGTCATATAGTATTTACAAATTTCTTAAAACTCCCTTTTTGTAGTGATATTCTTGTTATTACATTAGACCTACAACATTTTTAGTTTCAAACTATCTTTTGACATGGAATACATTAGATATATCCTTAACACACTTTTATTTTGGTTAGAAACTATAATCTTCATAAAAATGACCCAAAATGTGGCCTAAAATGACATTTAGATAAATAACAAATGAGACAAAGTTAGAACATATTATGTGACCTTTAGAATGTGACTAGACCTCTCTTAGGATCCTATTGACCATGTTCAAACCTAGAAAACTTCATGACAAGTTTGAATATGCAAGGGGATTTGACAAAATTTGATGTAGGGTCAATTTAGTCAACACTACCTTCATTTTTGTGAGATGGATGCAAGATAGATTCTTCCCTCATAGTGTGATGGAGGGAGAGCATGATCAGAGATGGTGGTTTATGATTGTGTTGTTTGATAGATAGTTATAGTATGTTTTATTTTATTTTTAAATGACTATTGTCATCTTTTATGCTTTAATTATTCTACTTGAAGTTAATTATCATGTTGATTTGTTTGAGTGATTTAATTAATGTAGTGATCTTATGTATCTTATCTAGTTTGACATAATTATTTTCCTAAATGAGTGAAATTGTATATGTTATACTTACTATTAATAATTTTGACTCATAGGTAAAAATGTCACCCATACCACTTAAAATTTTGATTATCATTTTTTTCCCTACTAATTGGTATGTTGTTCTTATTATGTCCTTGAGATGATCATCCAAAACCTTGATTATAAGATTTTAAGTTAAATTTGATAAGTTTAACATTTTGATCATCATGACCATGTGCTTGTCTAGCCATCTTTTGACGTATTTTAAATTGTTTCAAATGATGAAAAGTGTCTATAACATCTTAATATGCCTCATGGATTTTATGATGTTAATGTCATGCTTTACAATTGATCAAACTAGTCGGTGATATGCCTGACTAATCTGATGACCCAGTTGATTGCATTTTCAATCACTTTATGGCTTATATATTAAGTTTTACATTATAAAATTATTATATTATTATAATAAGGACATGGTGTACATTTTCAATCATGAAAAGGTATAATGGATATATTTCACAATAGTTTCATCAGGATTTTCAAGTGATTTTAGCAATTTTAGTGCTAGAAAGGCCTATTTTAAGGCTCTCTGTATAGTTATTCAATAAATAATTGACCTCAATGATACTTAAAAACCTTAATTATTCATTAAAATGTCAAATACATGGTTTTTAAGTAATTTTATGTGTCAAAATGCATAAAACTAACTTATCTCTCATATTGACCTCCTTAACAACTCTAGGAAGGCCATTAGTTTTTGCTCAGTACTGGCAAGAGAGAGAGATTCAAGTATAAATATATTTTTAAATTATAGGTACCATATTTACCTTCAATTTATTGGAATTTTTTTTAGATTCATCCCCCATTTTCATGAAAAATCAATAAGATTTGGAAGGGGTCATTATGTCCTAGTCATCTAAACATGATCCAGGTTTGTCTCTATTTATTCACTTCATAAATTGATGGATAAACATTATTATAATGGGATGATTTAAATTTATAAAAATACATTTTTCATGGTATAATAATTAGGTAATTTGTCTTGATAAGGAGTCTTCTAATAGGAAATTGGTTGCCTATCTTGAACTTGAGATTTGGCAGTTTTCAAGCATGTTTGATATATGGGTTGAGTGTATTCATTTTTATGAGTTTTAAAGTTAATTTTTTAATTTAAAGTACACCTATTTCATCCAAAAAAAAAATTATCTAATATGGTCTTTATTTAGGTAGCTTGAGTGAGATGGGGGCTTCCACAAGGTACATTTATAGGTCTAACAAAAGTTTAAGTATGTGAGAGTATCTCAGTCACCTAAATATGATATTAAAGGAATTATAAAATTTTATAAAATATAAATTTAAATTTTGAGGTAATTACATATTATGTCTTAATATTATTCTCTCTCAAAGCTCAAAAGTCAACTTGTAGGCCTAATGAGTAGGCTAGAAGAACATAATGGCAAATTATATGTACTATGAGGATTCAACAATCAATAGAAGTTTGTTTTGAGTGCATGAGGTTGTTTATTAAATGATAATAATGGTATTAAAGATTAATAATGATACTCTGAGACTAAAATATCTCTTTGAATCCTCAAATTCCTAAAGAACATAATCAAGACTATATATGATTGTAATCCCAACTTGAGAGACCTCTAAAGGACTGTGTGCCCTTAGGAATGTGTTATAAAGGTGTTTGATGGATATTTTATGGGTGTTATATCAAAACCATACAAGGAAACTACCTTAAAACAAATTTAGTAGAAATTAAGATTAATTAGCGGTTTTTAAGGTAAAGTTTATGTTTTGTTTCTAGTTTTATCAAGTTATTTAGATGATTCTTAAATTTGATATAAGGTAGGTCAAAATAATTTAGTTTTCTTGGAATCATTATTTTCACATCACCAAACATGTCATATGTGCTTCTTCTATTTGTGTAGTGAGTTGGATATGCACCTACAATAATCATAATTAGGCATTTTTAAGGAAGCATAATGTTGTAGTTATGGAAATTGGTGGTTTTCACTAAGAACTAAAATGATATCCATAATAATAATTTGATTTAATGGGATTAATGAGTAAGTGTTATGGTATTTTTTATCTATAGTACACTAAAAAATAAAATCACTACCTACATCCATATAGGTGAAAATAGAATCAAGATTTCTATAATATGAACTTATGAAGATCAATAAGGTGTAATATGAAATTATGTGATGGATGAGTAGAGTATAGAGAATAATTATAATTTTATAAATTTAATACCAAAAGGATTTTATAAATTTTATGAAATGCAAAGTGACTTTTATTCTATATTAAGGTACAAATCTATACTTACATCCATGTTCCTATAGACAATTATATGGTTTTCATGTGGTCACATGAAAAAAGTGTGTGTGAGAGAGAAAGAAGTTAAATGGTGAAATTTTCATAAGGATTTTATAGGTTAAAGTTTTAATACCTACTCAAGTCTGTAATTCTCTCCACCTTCTTCGCTCAAGCCAAAAAACTCAAAAATAGACACCAACAACCAGCTTGTAGGCCTAACTAAGTTTGAAAGATAATGAAGACATGAAAGAGTGCAATGAAAGTTGTAAGTTTTGAGATTAAAAATGATTGAATATTGTAAATATAGATATAAGTTCATAAAAATAATTTAAAATAAGGATTTATCTCAAAGAATACTCAGAGGCCTAGTGGAGTTACACTTAGTTAAGTAAGGAAAGACACAATCAATTATGTATTACCAAACATGAATAAGTTGGTGTGAAAAAGGTGAAGTGAGGAGTTTGGTGTAAATTCATAAGGTAATAAAGACCTTTATAAAATTTTATATACATTTTCAAGGTCTTATTTCACCTATTTATCCAAATAATCTAGAGAGTAGTGAATATGCACACCTAAAACTAATACACCTATAGGTAGTTTGTGCAAAGAGTGAAGATGTGGATAGGGATCATGAATGTAAGGTAAATTAGTGTTATTTAGATTAATATTAATGATATATTTTATTAATTAATTGAATATATTTCCATTGAAAGTGTCTATGAATATCTTATTCATAAAGGATAATACATAGCCTACTGACAAGTCCTTTAGTGACCTATATGCCCACTCATTAACAAAGTATGAATAAGACATATTTATCTCTATATTTTGGATTTATAATACTTAAAATTAGTTTATATATCATTATAAATTTATTTTATAATATTTTCATATAGTGTATAAGGAGAAAAACTTAGTTTATAAACTTCTAGGGTCAATGAGCTTAGTTTACATAAAACCCTCAATGATGAAATTCAATGTTTTGAACATATTTGAGAGGTAAATGATTATGTATAAGCTCATGTTAAATAATTTAATATATAATTAAGTATATTCATAGCTTTATTTTATGTGAAAATTATTTTGAGGTCTTAGGACTCTAAAAGACCTTCCTCGGCCTTCACACATAGTCACCTTAGCCTGAGAGATAGTTTTGCAAGGGTTAGATTTCGTTGAAGGAGTTGCATGGTAACTTTATATTTCTTTAGGTTTTTAAAGGAGTCAAATTATTAAAATAAATGACATTGGTTCAACCATTTGGTCCTTTAACTTCATGAACAATTAGTTAGAAGACAAAGAACCTTGTTTTAGTTGAGAAGGAGCTCGAGAGGTCATTTTGTTTGCTCAAAAATTTCATGAGAAGATGTATGGGAACTAAATCACATATAATATTTTATGGGTGTTCCCATGATACAAATTACTAGAATTTTTTTTGGAATGGACCCCTATCTTTTATGAAACATTGTTAAGAACTTGAATCTCTTAAAACCCTCCTTAAACCCTACAATTGACTTGATTAAGGAGATATTATTCTTGATGCCTTTATATTCCATTATTTTACCTAAAAATGGTATTTAATATATTCAAAAATATCATTATCTTAACTTCTAGTTGTTTTTTCACATGTACAATTACAATACCATATGGCATAGGGTAAAATAGGTAGCTTTACACTTATTAATGAGGGTATAGGTAGTGGAGTGAATTTAAAAAAAAAATATAGATTTATTGGGACTTTATATATGGTTCATTATTATAAAAACTCTTATATATGTCTTCCAATTTGTTATACAAACCTTACAAGTTGGCCACTAGCTCAACATGTGAGAGGACTCAGTATTGTAAGCCCAAAATTAATGGTGAAGACATGAGAGTGAAATAAAGGAATTAAATATCAAGGATTTAGTTTTGTAATGGTTATAAAGGTATAATAAAGTCACATTAAATACTTAAAACCTTAAACTTTCAAAAATCAAGTCAAACAACAACTCAAGTACATAAAAGCATCTAGGTTTGCCAATGACCATTTCATGGTTTGCCCATCTACACAATGTCTTAGAAATTTAAATTTGGCATGGAAGATGGTATTATACTAGGTAAATTTAACCAAACACTTTTGTAAATTTTCATACATGTGGGTAGTCATTTGAGCCAAATTTCTCTTTCTAGGCATAAGAGGCCTAATTGGGCCTAACTGGAGAGAGAAATGACAAAAAATAAATACTTACACTTGAATTTGGCTCATGAAATTTGATATGGATATTTAAGGGGATATAGGGTAATAAAACATATTCTCAATTTTTCAAATTAGTCTATACATTATTCTTTATAAAGAGCTTTACCATTTTTTAGGGCTATAAAGAATGAGTGAAAAAATAAGCAAATGGAACAAAATGACATATTTTGGAGGATTTAATGGCTTAAATTTCCTTTTTTTAGGTCTATATTGATGTTGATAATCCATCCATGGAGTAATTTTTCCTATTTTAATGGAAAACCCAATTTCTCTCTCCTACACCTCTTTGCTCATGAAGGATTTAAGTGATCAAAGCACTAAATTAATAGATAAAATCTTTTTAAAAGACTTTATTTAGGTTTATAATTACTTAATGTACCTAATAAAGTATTAAAATATCATATTTTTTATTTAAGTAAGGATTCAAAGGTTGAAAAGCTATCAAACACTCTTAATAAGACCTTCCTTCCAATGCCTGACATGTTGAAAGAGTCAAACAAGCATCAATGAGCCTTCTAATAGCCCAAGTAAGAGGGATGGATCTCATTAATGGATTATAATAAGATTAAAATAGATAATTAATGAATATTTAAAGTCCTATTTTTAAGGAGGAGGACTTATTCTTCAATAAAGACATATGAGCTAGTATATAGGGGTATGTAATTAAAGATATAGGAGATTATATGGGTTAAAGACTACAAATGAATGTTAATTAATTATTAAATAATTCAAGACAAGTCTTTTAATTTATTTTTAAAATGTTGGATGAGAGATAATCAAGTAGATATTACATTGGAGTTGGAGAAGGACCTAGTGAATGTCTCATCTCCTAGTTTTGAGGCTTTTACTTTGTCTGTCTCCTTTATCATTTTATCTATATGTAAGAATATATTTATAATTGAAAAAACCTTAACTAAAGTTGTGGAAAGGCCATTCTTAGAAAAAAACTTATACTTACCTCTTTATAATGAATAAAACTAAATTCATGCCTCCTCAAAGGTTGTGACTAGTGTGTGTTCATGGTTAGTTGATGAATGATAGTGATAGTGCATGTTTCCTTTCAATTTTTCTTCTCCCATTTACCTATTTTTAGGTGTTAGTTCATCCTTATAGGTTTCATAATGTTTTTGAATAATATTGTATGTATGTCAAGTGTAATCTTTCCTCTTCCTCAGTGTCTTTGAGAGACCTATAGATCATTTGCCTTAGATCATTCATCAAGTGAAGACTCTATGTGAAATGTTGGTGTTTAGAGACTCTAATTTGAAAAGTGAAATCAGATCCATGTTCTATTCATCCTTATTAGTGCACATTAGACAAGTGAAGGACATATTTTATTGTATCACCTCAGTTAGATAGGTTTCCTTTTAGTTTATCTTCTTCTCTATTACCTTTCAAGCTATTAGTGTAGATTAAAGAGCCTAACTAATAAATTAAGGGGAGATAACCCTTAAAATCTAGATATTAAATCCATCTATTAGGCCACCCACAACCTAGGATTATCTCCATGTTACTTCACATTGTGAAGGCTTGAAACTACCTTCACAAGGTTACAAGTCTAGTAGATAATATTTTTAGTGGTAAAAGGTCAAAATAGTGGAAGGATTGTTGGTGTTGTTCTTCTACAAATCAAACTTTGAAGGAAAAAAAAATTGATGTAATTTTCAAGTTTTATTAGATGGTTATAGCATCCTAGTCATGTATTTAATTAATTTATATTTTGATTTCATTATCTTCATGAACTTTAATGGTTGCATATGAGGTAAATTACTATGATATACTTCATTATCATCCCTATGATTAGTCATTAAAGCCTTTTCATGATATATATGAGTCTTATTATGAGCCTAATTATCCTTACCAAGAGTCTTATCAATCTTAAGAGCAATCTTATCAAGAGTATGATGGTTCATATCATCTTTATAGTGATCCTTATCAGCCTCACTATGACCCTAAATATATGACTTAGAAGCCTTATCAAGACTTGTATTAGGCATAATCACCTCCTCCTACTCTATTTCCAACTCAAAATCATGTTTCCCCTAAAATATATTTGTTGGCATTCAAACCAAAATTGGTAAAGTCTAAATGGGTGATGATAGTATGGGATAGAGAGTTAGATGTGATACCTTTTCACCTCATAAATAATATGAGGAAAAAATTATAGATGTTGAGGAGTAGGTGGGTAGTATTTGGAGAAGAAAATAAATATGTTATGACTTATGATTTACATGAAATTAGAACCATGATACAATGTTTGGTAGATATTTTATTGAGGTGGGAGAATCAATAAATAATACCAATAAAACCTCAACCATATCCTCATATCCCTTCTTGTGTTCCAAGTTTCCTTCCATCTACACCTACTCTTCCTTAAAAAAAAACAAGCTCACTTTATCTTGGAGTCCTTATTGGGATATGATTCCTAATTATGCCATACCAAATCTTGTGGGTGAACCTCCTTCTATCACTTTTTGAAAACCTTATTATTTTCCATTTCATCCTTCTTGTGCTCCATGTCCTTATGAAGTCATTTTACATTCTCAAATGGAGCCTCTATGTGATCTAATGTAACCTCCAATTGAACCTACTAGTTTTGAAGTCCTACCTTAGAACTAACTAATTAAGTTTTGAGAGAAACAAGAGGAAAAGAGTAAAGATTCAGAGTTTGATCCCAAAGAATACCTTATGCCTATTCAAGACCCATTTCCCCTTCCTCAAGAACCTAAAGTTATTCCATATTAGAGGTTTATCCAAGAAGACTCTCAAGATAAGAAATAGGTCTTAGTTGATAATGTTGGAAATCAAGTGGCAGCTAAGAAGGAACCTTAAGAAGACAATAATAAGATTGAAATGGTTGTTGATAAGGATGAATCACTCATAGGATAAATAAATTTACTTTCTCTTCAATCATTCCTATAATATTCCACCATCCACAAGACCTCAAGTTGAAAAATCACTCCCTTGGTTCCCAAGAAAACTCATGATCATATTCATTTCCCTCCCACCATCATCCATCTTCAAGAGGAAAATATTATATGAAGGATAAAAGAAGTTGTAGCTACAACTGAGTTTCAAGGAAAGTGTGATGATTCAAGTGTGAATGAAGAATAAATATTTATTGGTACTCCCCTTGGTGAGAGTAAAGGCAATTTAATTTTTAGACAAGATGAGGAAGTTTTAGGAGAAGATAAAGGAGATGTTGACTTATTTCAAGAGCTTCCTTTTGGTGTGATTGAAAATGAAAAATATCAAGGTAAAGTGATTAAAGAGTTTGTTGTAGTATATCTTCAATTATATGCCCCTCATGACACCTCAAATGCACAATAGAAGGTAAATCTTTGATTTTATCTCCCATGTATCAGTCAAGATCATAGTGAAGACTTATTTAAAACTTTGGAATTAGGATACTCACTTCTTCTAGGTGATTATGAGTTCAATAAGGAAATATGAGGTGGTTTTGGTGAACCAATAAATAAGATTCAGAGAGATAATATTAAAAATCTCCCTTTTCAAGAGGAAACCTCACTAGATGATGATTTGTTTTAAATACTTAACATGGGTTATCAATCTCTCACTCTATTTACAGATCTCGGTGTACACTAAGAAGACCATGTGGATATTCTTTGGCCAAAATTTCTCAAGGAAAAAAAAAAGATCTCTTCTAGAGACAATGACAAAAAATTTGAAATCCTTAAAGATAATACTAAAGTCTAAGTATGTTATTTCAATCAATCATATGAAGTTCATTATGTAGTAGGTCTTACAAACTAATATCTAGCCATCTTAGAGACTATTGATAATGAAGAATAATTTCAAAAGGTAGAGGTTGAATTCCAAGACAAATATGTGTTCATTAGAGATCTATTTATTGATGTAGAGCTATTACAAGACATGTCAAATATGTTGTCATTTAGAAAAAAGGCTCAACCAAGTAAGAGATCAATTAAATGTGATGTCATACACCATTATAGACTTTATGAAGTACGTGATCCGTAAAAATTTCATTTTGATCCTAGGGGATGGTTATTTTTAAGTTAGTTGTATTTAGTTTAGCTTTCCTCTAAGTGATTTCCTATCACATTATTTTTATTATGTTTTGTTTTTAATAAGTTTCTAACTAACACACATGTTTTGTTAGTCTAGATTCCTTGCTTTATTGTCATTTTTTTTCTTGTCTTTGAGGAGAAAAACAACTATCTTATCTTGAATTAAGAGTTGTGGTCATTGGTCAAGGAATAATCATGATTATTTTATAATATAAAAGTCATCTCCATTGGCTTTAAAGAGATGCTAGTGGTCTGCTTCATAAACATAGAAATCATGCTTCCTAGCTGAGTCACCAAAATGATGACAATTTTTACCTAATAGGTAAAAATGTCACTCATACCACCTAAAAATTTGATTTTCATGTTTTATTCCCTATTTATTGGTATTTTTTTATTTTAATTTCCTTGAGATGATCATCCATAACCTTGATCACTAGAGTTTAACCTAAATTTGATGAGTTTAAAGTTTTGATCATCATGGCCATGTGCTTGTCTAGCCACCTTTGACCTATTTCAAGTTGTTTCAAGTGATAAAAAGAGTCCAAAACATCTTAATATGCCTCATGTCCTATGTCAAGTTCATGTCATGCTTTACAATTGATCAAACTGGTTGGTGATATGCTTGACTAACTTCATGACCTAGTTGATTGCATTTTGGGTCACTTTGTGGATTTTAGAGTAGGTTTTTCATGATAATGGAATTATATTATCAGAAGAAATACATGGTATACTTTTTCAATAATGAAAAGGTACAATAGATATATTATGCATCATTTTCATCATGCTTTTCAAGTGATTTTAGTAATTTTAATGCCAAAAGGCCTATTTTGAGGCTATTCATACAATTATTCAAGGTAAAATTGACCTTAAATAATATTAACGGCCTTATTTTTTCATTAAAATTTAAAATAAATTATTTTAAAGTAGGTTTAGGTATCAAAATTCAAAAAACTAACTTATCTCTCATATCAAGCTCCTTGACAGCTCTAAGAAGGCCATCAATTTTTGCTCAGTATAGGAAGGAGAGAGAGTCTAGTCCAAATAAATTGGGAAATTATAGGGACCTTAATTACCTTAAATTTAGTGTAATTTTTATTCATATTCATCCCCCCATATTTATTAACGATCCCTAAGAGTTGGAAGGGGTCACTATGTCCTAGTCATCCAAATAGGGTCTAGGTTTAACTCCAATTATTCACTTCATAACTTGATGGATAAAAATTATTATAATGGGATAATTTAAACTTAAAATAGGACCTTTTTCATGGTATACTCATAAATTAATTTATCTTGATAAACAGTCTTTTGAAAGGAAACTAGTTCATTGTCTTGAACTTGAGATGTGGTAGTTTTCAAGCATGCTCAATATATGAGCTAAGTGTATTCATTTTTTGGAGTTTTCAAGTTTGATTTTCAGGTAAAATAAAACTATTTCATACAATAAAATTTTCAAGGTGCATTAATATTGAAGAGGGTATTTATTGAGGTATCTTTAGTGAGATGAGGCCTTTCATAAGGTAGAGTTACATGTCTAATGATATTTTAAGTGTGTGAGACTATTTTAGTCACTTCAGCATGATATTGGAGTAATTATAAAAGGTGAGAAAATATTATTTTTCCTTTTTATTACATGATATATGAGGTCTTAATATTATTCTCTCTCAAATCTCAAAATCCAATTTCTAGGCCTAATGATTAGGTTAGAAGAACATAATGGTAAATGATAGGACATATGATGAGTCAAAATGCAATAAAAGTTTGTTTTGAGAACATGAGGTTTTTTAAATTCTCATAAGTGTATTAAATATTAATAATGACACTATGAGATTAAAATATCTCTTTCAAACCTTAAATTCCTAAAGAACACAGTCAAGACTATGCATGATTGTAACCCCAACTTGAGAGACCTCCAAAGGATTGTGTGCCCTTAGGAATGTATTGTGAAGGTGTTATATGGGAAGTCATGGGTGTTATATAATGATATAATGAGATGATAATGATCTAAATTTCACCAAGACCATCAAAACCATTTAAGGAAACTACCTTAAAACTAGTTTAGCAAAAATTAAGATGAATTAGCACTTTTTATGATAAAGTTTATGTTTTGTTTCCATGTTTATCAATTTATTTGGATGTGTCTTAAAGTTGATACAAGTTAAGTCAAAATCATTAAATTTTATTGACATAATAATTATCACATCAAAAACCATTTCATATTCTCTTCCTCTATCTGTATGGTGAGTTGGATATGCACCTATAACAGTCATAATTAGGCATTTTCAAGGAAGCATCACATTGTAGTTATGGAGATTGGTGATTTTCACTCAAAACTCAAATGATGTCCATAATAATCATTTTATTTTTTGGGACTAATTAGTAATTTTTATTTTATATTTTATTTATAATCTACTAAACATTAACATCACTACCTACAACCATATAGGTGAAAATACAATCAATTTTTCCATGCAATATGAGCTTGTGAAGATGAAGGTGTAATATGAACTTATGTGATGGATGAGTAGAGTATAAATAATTATGAGAATGTTATCCATTTAAGACCAAAATTAATTTATAAATTTAATAAATTAAAAGTTACTTTTAGTCTATATTCAAGTATAAATGTGTACTTGTAGCCATTTACTAATAGCCAGCTAGATGGATTTCATGTGGTCAAGTGAAGAAAGTTTGTGTGAGAGAAATAAGTTTAATGGTGAAAATTTCATAATGAGTTAAGAGGTTAAAGGTTTAATAACTAATGAATCCCATTCTGATCTCCATCTTCTTTCCTCAAGCCAAAAAACTCTAAAATAGGCACCTACAACCAACTTATAGGCCTAACTGAGTTTGAAATGCATTGACGATGTGGAGTGAAATGAAAGTTGGAAGTTTAGAGATGAAAAATAATTTATTAAATATTTTAAATCTAGATATAATTTAATAAATATCATTTCAAATAAAGATTTATCTCAAATAATACTCATAAGCCTAGTGGAGTTACACTCAATTAAGAAAGGAAAGACATAGTCAGTTGTGTACTACCAAGCATGAAGAAGTTGGTGTGAGAAAGGTGAAGTGAGGAGTTTTGTGTACCTTATCAAGGTAAGAAAGAACTTTTTAAAATGTTAAAAACATTTTAAATGTATTATTACACATGTTTTTCCAAACAACCCAGAGAGCAGTGAATATGAATAACTATAACCAATGTACCTGTAGGTAATCTATGCAAAGAGTGAATATGTGGATAGGGATCATGAATGTAATGGAAATGAGTTTTACTGAGATGAATATGAATGAAATAATGAATGAAATAATTGAAAATATTTCCATTTAAAGTGTCTATGAAGATATTATTCATAAAGGATAATACACAATCTACTAACAAGTCCTTTAGTGACCTATAGGCCCACTCATTGGCAAAGTATGAAGAGGACATCTTTCTCACTAGAGCTTGGATGTATCATAGTAAAAGGAGTGTAGATAATATGATGAATGAATTTAATCAATTTTTAATACAATGGATAAGGAGAAAAACTCAATTTATAAACTTATAGGGGTCAAAAATCCCAATTTGTATAAAGCCATAAATGATGGAAATTAATGTTTTGAACCAAGTTTGTTCATAGCTTTATTTGATGTGAAAATGGATTTTGAGGTCTTAAGACACCAATCGACCTTCCTCGACCTTCAAAATAGTTAACTTAGCCTAAGAAGAATTTTTTCATGGGTTAGATATTGTTGTAGGAGTTGCATGGTAACATGATATTGTTTGAGGTGTTGGATGGGGTCTCATTCTTCAAATACATGACATTGGTTCAACCATTTGGTCTTGTAACTTCATGAACAATCAGCTAGAAAATAAATAACACTATTTTGGATGAGAAGGAGCCTAGGAGGTCATTTTTTTTGCTCAAAAATTTGATTAAAATATGAATTGGAACTCAAGTCGATAGGATATGTTAAGGGGTCCCCCTCCTATAAATTATTTTTATTGGTTTTTGGAATGGACCCATGTCCTTTATGAGCCATTATTAAGAACTTGAAGCTCTTGAAACTCTTGTTAAACCCTATAACTAACCAAATTGAAGATATATGATTATTTATGCCTTTAGATGCCATGATTTAACCTCAAAATGGTCTTGATGATATTCAAAACTCTACTAGGCTTCACATCCAGGTGTTTTTTCACATGTTACATACAATACCATAGAATTAAGGAAAAAATAGGTAGTTTTAATCTTTTTTTTGAGGTTATAGGTATTAGAGTGACTTCAAAACCATTTTTAGATATTTATGGGGACTTTACATAGATTTCATGATCATCCAAACTCTTATACATGTCTTCCAAGTTGTTATACATCCCCTACTAGTTGGCCACTAACTCAACAAGTGAGAGGACTCAGTTTTGCAAGCCCAAAATCAATGGTGAAGGATTAAGAGTGAAATAAAGGAATTAAATATAAAGGAGTGAGTTTTTTAATGGTGCTAAAGGTATCATAAAGTTGCATTCAAGCATCAAAGCCTACAATTTTCATGAAAAACAAGTAAAATAACACCTCAAGTACATAAAAGCATCTAGACTTACCATTGACCATTTTGTGGTATGCCCATCTACACAATGTCCTAGAACTTGAAATTTGGCATGAAATATTATATTATTTTATTTAAATATAATTTAACACTTTTGGAAAGTTTCACATGTGTGGGTGGTCATTTGAGCCAAATTTCTCTTTCTAGGCCTAAGAGGCCTAATTAGGCCTAATTTGAGAGAGAAATGAAAAAAAAAGATACAATGAAATTTGGATCATGAAATTTTATAAGGATTTGTAAGGGGATATAGGGTACTCAAAAATGTTCTCACTTTGCCAAAGTGATTATTACATACTTCTGGACAAGGAGCTTTACCAATTTTTAGGGCTACAAGGAATGAGTGAAAAAGCAAGCAAATAGAACAAAATGGCATATTTTAGAGGATATGATGGATATGATTTACTTATTTTAGGTATTTATTAATGTTTATAAAACATCCATAGAGGAATTTTTTCCTAGTTTAATGTTAATCCCAATTTTCTCTCTCCTATGTGTCTTTGCTCATCAAGGAGTCAAGTGATCAAATCATTGAATTGACACATAAAATATTTTAAAAATAATTTATTGAGGTTTATAATTCATTAATACTAATTATAAATTATTAAAAATTCACAGTTTTTATTTAAACAAGGATTCAAAGATTGAAAAGGTCTCAAACACTCCTAATAAGACCTTCCTTCCTTCTAATGCCTAACATGTTGAAAGAGTTAAACAAACATTAATGAGCCTTCTAATAGCCCAAGTAATATGTATGGACATCATGAATGGATTATAAAAATATTAAAATATATAATTAATCAAGACTTAAAGTCTTATTTTCAAATAGCAGGACTTTTTCTTCAACAAAGACATATGAGCTAGTATATAGGGGTATGTAAGCAAAGATATAGGAGATTGTATGGGTAAAAGACTAGAAATGAATGTTAATGACTTATTCAAGACTTAGAGAAAATTATTATACATCATTTTTAAAATTTTGGATTAGAGATAATCAATGATCTACAAAATTGGAGTTGGAGAAGGACCTAGTGTATGTCTCATCTCCTAGTTTTGAGGATTTTACTTTGTCTATTTTTCCTTTATAATTTTCTATATATGTAAGCCTATTTTTGGCATTGAAAATAATATTTTATTTTATTTTTGGCATGTAATTTATTATAAAAACACTTTTACATTCCTATTTATAATGAATTCATCCATTCTCAAAGCTTGTGACTAGTGTATGTTCATGGTTACTTGATGAATGATAGTGATAGTGTATGCTTCCTGTCACTTTGTACTCCTATATTTACCTATTTTTAGTTTTTATTTAATATTTATAGGTTGATTAATGTGCTTAAATAATCATGTGTATGTAAAGTGTAATATTTCCTTAGTGCCTTTGAGGGACATATTGACCATTTACCTTAGATCATGCACCAAGCTAATCTTCTATGTGAAATGTTGATGTTTGAAGACTCTCATTTGAGAAGTGAATTAGATCCATGTTATGTTCATCCTTATTAGATAATATTAGAAAATTATAGGACAAATTTTGGTGTATAACCTTAGTTAGATAGGTTTTTTATGTTTATCTTCTTCTCTTTTCCTTTGCAAGTTGGTAGTGTAGAGTAAAGATCCTAACTTATACATCAAGGGGTGATATCCCTTAAAATCTATAGATTAAATCCATATATTAAGCCAACCATATGCTTGTACTATATCCATGTTAATTTAGATTGTGAAGGCTTAAAAGTACCTTCACAAGGGTGTAAGTGTAGTAGATAACACTTACCTTATTGATTTATTCTGAATGGTTGTATAGTATAACGTTATGATGTTTTGATGGATTCCATTGATTTTTATTAGATATATAAAATTTAGATATTATTATTATTATTATTATTATTATTATTATTATTATTATTATTATTATTATTATTATTATTATTATTATTATTATTATTATTATTATTATTATTATGTGTGCGTGTGTGTTTAATTTAAATGTCAAAATATAAATAGCATTATTTTAAAATTCATTGCATTTGATTAAATTTATGACCAAAGGATTCATATTTAAATTACATTATACATTGGTTATAATTATTAAATGATTTGGGGACTCATTATGTTTGAAAATTGTTTATTTGGGATGACATGGTAATACACACTATAGTCTTTAAATACATAATAATATTGTTATACTATATGCTGAATGAGTAAGCAAATTTTAATGGAAATTTGAATCAACTAAGTCGATAGACATTGCATGGTATAACATGAAGATTATAGCTTTTGTTTATTCAATTGTTTATTCAATTTTGGAAGTCAATGAGGGAATAATGTAAGTCAATGTTTTTATATGTTATTAAGGATATAATATTATTATATGATTATTTTATTGAGTTTAAGATCAGTTTCAAGAGAATTAAGGTTAATAACCACTTATTAACTTTGGATAAACACCATTATAGGAAAATCATAGAGTTTACTATGCATGTCCATGGTGATAAATGGAAATAAATAGGGAGTTATATTCAGCTATCTAGGCATGCATTTATGCAGTTAGATTTATTGGTCGTGAATGGTGGAGAATGTAATGATAAGGAAATAAATGGAAAAGAATAAAAAGAATAGAGATAGGCTATGGAAAGGGGATGGAAATGACATATAGTGGAAAATAAAAGAGAAGAGGAGCATAAAAATTTATTGAATAAAGAAGAAAATATTCAAATCCTTGGCATATTTACTAGGTTAATTTTGTATTTCAATTCATGTATTTGTAATATTGAATGGGTTTTGAAGTTGTCTAGTCATTGGCTTTTCTTTGTTTTAAACATATAACAAAAAAGGACTCTATGTAGGGCCCTATGGAAGGCTCATCCTCCACATAACCCTACATCTACCTAGGTAACCTAAGGAGGTTGGGATAGAGATGTAGGTTTTGGCCATGGTTGTTATAAGATTTTAAAAGCTCTATCCTAAGCTTCTCTCATACTTCAAATAACACTATTTAGTCTTAGAAGAATATTTCAATGGTTATATACAGTATGGCTTGATCTTAGTATATTTGAACCAATTTTTATATATTCATTAAGATATACAGATATATAGAAAAACTTGGGACTATATGTGTGTTTGATTATGTAAACCTATTCAGATTTTATTGGGTATAAATATAAGTATTTTATTTATAAAAAAATAGAGTATGTAGTATAATGTGTGTGTGTGTGTGTGTGTGTGTACATACTAGTAATTTATAAATATAAGTGTTTTGAAAAGAAAAATAGTATGTGTTAAAATGGACTAGCTACATGATATATGTATAGATGAAATAAACATGTTGGATTCAAATAGAAGTCTCTTGATTATTTTTTAAATAATTTCACCCATTTTATATTATGATCATTATATTTTAAATGACTCTGTGTAGAGGCCAGAACACACATTTTAATTCTTTTTTAGGTTTTTAAGAATGATACAAGTTCAACCATAATATATACACCTCAATTTTGGTATTTAAATGTATGACTGTTGTTTTAAACTCACCCCCATAAATGAATTTATACATGAAGGTTTAATATGAACTGATTGAACAAAATTTCATTTGAATGCATAATATTTGAAATACATGTTTATCAAACATTAATATGTATAAATACTCTCTAGATTTTATTACAAGTTTGTAACATGACTGGGTATAGTTGGTTGTGTTTAGTTGATTCTAATAACAAACCCGAGTTGGCTATAGTCAGATATGTGTTCAACTTTGTTGTTGAACATTTAATTGAAATTTCAATTTTGAATCAATTATGTTAATATATTTGATTTTAAAAGAAATTGGTAAAATAATCTTATGTATGAAATTTTGTGTGTTTCATTTTAACAAAAGTATTGGATTTATATAGTTTAATAAAAGAGTTATGGGGATATTTTATTATATGGATACATATACATTGAGTATACATAATAATTTAATATATTAGTTATTATATGTCATCTTAGGATTTTACTTCATATAAAATGGTAGTTGTATAGTTTTGTAATGGTATTTGAAGATTTAAAAATGTGTGTGTGTGTGTGTGTGTGTGTGTGTGTGTGTGTGTGTGTGTGTGTGTGTGTGTTTGTATTTGTAAAATATATAGTATATATATGTATGTATGTATGTATGTATGTATTTTTTATACTCAATTGTGTTGTGCATAAAAACATTATTACCATATGGTGTGTAAATGAATGCTTGTTATATATTTTAATGTTTGTATACAATCATTAAGATAATGTATTTAAGGGTTTAAATATGAAGCATTTATGATATTTTAGACTGGATTTTATTTATATGTGGAATATAAACATTAAATGATCTTGTGATATAATGTTGTTTTGTGGAGAAAATCATTATAAGTTACTTAGTATTTTAGGTAACTAGTAGTTTTGATGTAATCATACCTAGATGGTATATTTAAGACTTTGGATTCTATTTATTATTTAGTAATAAACTAGATGTATGGATTCATTTCATTTTATTTGATGAACTAAATGAATTTATTAGATATTTATGTACTTAGCTTGATTTTCATTAGATAAAGTGAAATATTATGAATGAATCTATTAAGTTTTATATTATCATATATTTTCACCAAATCTCACATTCATGACCCTAAATAAGTAATGGGCATATTTCATTGGCTTAATTAATATCATTAATGTAATATGAGGCATAATCCAATTGAGTGGTGTGTATGAAATTGACTAATCTTAGAGATTATTTATTAATAAAAACTTTGACTAAAGTAATTCTTTATAAACATTGTCATTTCAAATGTTGATATAGTTTTCATATTTGTGTGATATCATATTAGAACAGATTTATTTATGTACACATTATGTATTAGATATCTTCAACACACAAGTTCTAGTTTTTTACTCTTGATTACCACACCATCATTATCTACCCATCTATTAAGGGAGGGCCATCCCTTTGTTCAAGAGATAGTGTGGGGGATCTATAGTTTATGGTTGGTGTGTAAAATAAATCATATGATGCTCTCCCTCCCAACTAGATTATTATACTAGGGACTACACTTGAGATTACATATTGATACTTGAGTCATGGATATTCTTCTCAAAGTAACTTTGTATCATATTTTATCATTTGAGATATTCTATGTATTACTAAAAATTGTAATAATTATGAATTATAATTCTATAGAAGTGGTTGTAATGTTGTATCATCCATGGCTAAATTTGTATTATTTCATTTATGATGAGATGTAATATTTATTATCATTTTAGTATTGTTAACGATTTCTATATCTATTCATGGTGATCCTTGGATAATTAGATTAGCTATTAATCTTTTTGGTTAACTAAATTAATGTAGTTAGTTAAAGATCATTATTTAGGTTTTTTGTGATGAAATAAATATGTTTAATATGAGTAATTATTTTTAAGAAATATTGTTATATTATGGTAAAACCCAATGGGGTTACATTGTGGTATCATAGTTGAGGCTCAAACTTTAGGACTTGATGTGTCTACCAATGAAAACGTATTATCCTCATAAAAAAGAAGAATAATGGTGTGAATTAGACCAAGAGGTGAGGGTAAATTGAATATTTAACCCCATATTGATCCAAATCAATTTATCATTGATCAAGACACAAAGTTAGATTAAATCCTCACGACCATGCAAGAGACTAAGGACCAAATTGTGGCCCTAGAACAAGAAGTACATGTACATAAGGAGGAGAATGCTTAGGAAGAACTTGAATAGCATCCTGATGACTAGGAACACATTCTCATCTAAGGCAAGTGAAAAAAAATATGATTACCCTTGGCACTTACTCTAATACTTCACATGATTGGGATTCATGAGATTGAAAATGAATAAAAAATAATATGGTTTTCAATGTAAGTCATACCATATAGATTTATCCCAGGGTATTTATTTATAACATATACATTGAATTTAAAGCAATAAAATAATATTGATGCTAATATGTCTAGGCCCAAGAGGATAACAGTTCATATAACCAAACATTAGTCTTTGGAATAATCATGTTGAGGTCCAAATAACATTTTTAATTGTATAGATATAATAAAAAAAAATCAAAACATTAATTCACAAGCAATGTCAATGAGGCACAATAATATTAATGAAGATTAAAAATCATAAAATTCCAATAAGGATTATAACCACCAACATAGACAAATTGGGTCATAATAGGATCTTCAAATATGGTATATGAAAATATGATCATTATATCATCCTTTGCTCCTCTTTTACCTTATTTCCACCTCTTCTTCTTACTTTCAAAAAATTTACCTACTAACTTGACCATGTTGTATTAGTTTTGGATATAACATGGTATTCTCATATTTATTATATTAGAATATATTTATATTTTTGACCTTATTTTCCCTAAATAGATTCTATTTAAATTATCATGAATCTTACCCCACTGTTATGTTGGGTCATTTTCACTTTAACATTTTCTAGATTCTTAGAATTATCCATTTGTTTGTCATCCTTTTAGTTTTTTTTAGTTATGAGAATTAATTTTTTAGGTTCCATAATAACTATGGCATGTTAATATTCAAATTGTTTTTTTTAAGGTTTTTCCATCTTGAAAAATTATAAAATAGCATTATCCACGGGGAAAGTATATATATAACCCTTGTAAACAATTTTTTTTGCATATATGAAATATAGAGGGAACCACATTCACAATATTAATATATGGCCTACCAGTAAAATATTAGAACTCACCAATGGATATCACTTGAAATTACATGGATAAAGTTTTAGGTCTAATAATTGATTTGATATATCCCTTAGTTGATTGTAAATACCTTTTATGATTATGTTTTAAGGTCTAAGAGAATGATGAACATGTCCATGTTCATTAATAATTATTTCACTATAAATGTTCACATTGGGTTCACATAAATTTTATATAAAAAGGGTATATAAGTATTCAAAATACCATGCAATTAGGTAAAACAATGGCACAAGAAAGATAAAGTAAAATATAGTAAATCAAACCTATCTACTGCTAAAGGGAGATGATAAGTAAATGAAATATAAATAAAGATAAGGAGAGAGATAAATTACTAAGTTTAACATACCTAGGTTATGAAAAATCCTATAAATATAGGGGAAGGTTCCAAAAATATACAAACTAAAACCCATAAGTTAGATTATGTCATGTGCAGATGACAAGAATCAACCACCACTAATTATGTTCAAAGTAGAATCATATGATTGATTATGACATTGTACTACTCATTATTGATATTTTATGTATGACACTTTATGAGATCCTTGGTAATTATTAAATTTGAATATGTCTCTTAGATTTGAGAAGTGGTGTGGGCAGATGTCATAATCTTATCTCATATTAACTAAATAGTAATCCAACCTCAAAAGCTAAAAACACATATAAATTCCAAATGAATGTGTATTTAAGTGGATTGATCCCCCTTAAGGGTTAAAATTACATATTTTGGTATGAAAATTAGTTCTCAATATATTTATAGTTCATGTGAGTTCTCCAAACCTAAGTGGAATAATGGGTTTCAACTCCTTTCCATAGATAGTCAAATGCAGCTAGTATGATATTTCATTTAGGCCATATTTTGGTACAAGTATGTAAAAAAAAAAACCATTCAAGTCACATGAAATACTTTGAGTGTAAATATAATCTTGATAGTTCACCTAAGACTTATATAATGTCTTGATACTTGTGATTACTTCTTAAATTGACTTAGGATGATATATATATATATGATTCTAAATTAAAATTATGGACCTACTTTCATGAATGGTGACACAATAAAATAGGAAAAGATGACAAACATTAGTCTCAATTATGTGAAAAATAATAATAAGGGTTAAAGGCACACATAAGTAAAATGACTATAATTTACACCCCAATTATGGTCAGACCAAAATTAGTAATCACTAATTACAGTCACAACATAGGAAAATAATAATAAACATGATAGGGATATCTACACATAAAAAATAATAGAGGAGAGAGGGAATATAATAAATATATAATCACATGACCACATGGATAATAAAGTAAATGCAAATTTTTTTTCAATAGGTACCAAATTTGAACCAATTATATGTAAAAAAATTATGTTAAAAACATTACAATAATAAATCTTGTAGAAAATTTAGGTTATTAAAATATAAATCTTAGGGGAACTCATTAGTCATTTCATTTTAAAAATGGATTGAGTGAAGGATAACCATCAAATAGATGAGAAGTTACAAGTTTTGAGTTAGGGTGTATATTTTATCCCATGAACTTCTAGGTTTTTTACAACCATGTAGTAAGCTTGCAACTTCCACTACAAGCACAAAAAATGAGATAATACATTTAAGTTAAGGAATGGTAATTAAACCATGACATAGAATAAATTTTAGGCTAGGGATGATGACTACCATTGTTGAAGGGTTGAAGTAAATGAGGGTTAAAAATACACATTGATTAGCATAAGGATTGAAATAAATTAAAAATATAAGGAAATGATACAAAAAATGAAGACAAAAGGTGTATATAAAACCAAATTGGTGGCCCAAAGTGGAATAAAATTATGGGAATAAAAGTTATAAGGAGGGAGGATACCATGGTAATTGAGGAGGAAAACATATGTATAGGTGAAACTAGTAAATTAAATAATATAATAGATAAATTTTTGTCTTCCTTATCATTGATGAATTTTCTACAAATATTGGATCATAGTTAATTCTAGATATCATGCTTATTACACTTCAAAATTGATGACTTCATTGACAGATCAAGTACAGAGATATGTTGAATGCCAAAAATTGTATTGACATATAAAAGGTTGGAAGGGATATTATTTATCTCATAGATGACACCATAAATAGGTATTTAGAGGATAATTATAACTTATAACTTCAGGAATTACCCTTATTTATAAAAATTAATTAATTAATGATTTTTTTAATTTTATGTGTGCATGCGAGGAGGTATTACTTAATGAGAAATAAGATTGAAATCATGCATGAACACAATTTAAGATTGATGAGTTGGAAAATAAGGGAGAAATCACATAGTTGGCCATCATGAGAAATAAAGTATATGAATTAGATAAATAATTGAATTATTAAAAGGGAAAGTAAACCATGGTAATTTAAATTTTGGAAGGTTGAGAAACATGAACAATAACCCATCTTATCAGTGGAAATTTGACCATATAAATAATATAAAACTAAATTTATAAGGAAATATTTTAATTTATGAACTAAAATGGTTTTAGGTGGGTGTAATACAATATGCACAACATTGTCAAGTAAGTATAATTAGCCATGATAAATGCGCATTTGAATGGTGACATGTATAGGTGGGGATAAATACTCATATTACTATTATATGATTAAATTTGGATTCAAGATGGGCCTCTAGACAAACATTTAATTTAATTTTTTTTTAATTAGTCCCCCTCACAAAGATATAAATATGACACTTTCCATATCTAGATAACTCTAACTTAAAAAATAATATAGACTAGTGGTATGACACACTCAACATTTTTATAAAATATGAATGTAAAATTCCTAAGGTTATGTCTGATTATTATGAATGATTTGTAAATTTTTACATGATGATTAATAAAACACTATTGAAAGTAAAGATTATAAATGTGGAGAAAATGACTAGGTATTTGAAGTTACCGTATGGAGTCACAAATTAACAAAGATTTTCTTATAATGATGTTCAAATTTAATTACCATGTTGGGGTTTTTGATGCATGTACATAATATACCTTTTAAAATTTTATGATACCAAAAAATATGAATGTAAAATTCCTAAATTTATGTCTAATTATTACAAATGATTTGTATATTTTTGCATGATGATTAATAAAACACTAATGAAAGTAAAGATTATATTTGTGGAGAAAATGACTAGGTATTTGAAGTTGTCATATGGAGCCACAAATTAACAAAGGTTTTATTATAATGATGTTAAAATTTAATTACCATGTTGGGGTTTTTCATGCATGTACATAATATAATTATTCCACTTGTATGATCCCAAAAAATAATACTTGATTTCCACACCAATATATAACCCAGTCTTGAATTGAGAACTCACCTGAGTTGTAAAGAGAGATTATTGGCTCCTTTTATGTTGGATGATGAAAAGATACAATTTTTTTGGACATTAATGGACATGCAAACATTTTTTACTTAGCATAAACACAAAAATATGTTAAATAGTAATAATTAATACATGCATGTATTACCACTCATAAATAGATAATATTATCTATAAGATACCCATATGCATTCATAATAATAGTGTATAGTTCATTGGCATGCATTTTTTTATAGGTATTATTAAAACTAAAATAATGGTATCTTATATAGTTGAATACAACAATAGTCTAGTTAAATAAATAAAAAATGAACCATAACCTAACATAGTGACATCAAAATACAAGGATATAAATTTAAAAACAACCATTGAACCCTTTTACAAATGTAAAGGTTGTATTTTATAGAAAATTTCCATATTTATCTTAATGACATCTCATTCCTTAAAATCTCAATGGATTTCCCATATAATTTATGATTTTTTTATATTCAACTCATTTCTTTGTGATGTCATAAATTTTGGTGTACAAATTTTGCATCTTAGCTTATATAATGGCAATGTTCTTTTCAACCAATACAATAACCCTTTATTTATCCTCTAATTATTTCTTTGTGGCCTTTACATTCACACTATTTAATAATTAATTGTGTGACGCCTCTATTTCAATTATTATTAAATATAAGCTTGATTTCCTCTTAGTCAATTTATATGCATATATGATAATGGTGTCTGATTATCCCTCCTATGTGGGTTCCTATATGTTTAATTACTTATAAGGTAGCTCAAAATTTACATATTCATTATGGTATTCAAACATCCAAGATAGTTTCCTTAAGGTGACCACATAATCATTATCCTCTCTAAGTAGTTCCTATTCATATGGATCACATTACACTTGTGCATCATCTAATTATTTATTTTATTCTTTATCATATTCCTCCTCTTTCTCGATGCTCTTTTTGGAGAGTTAATACTAAGATTATTCCAATTCCTTACAATTTACTCTGATTAGTGATGGTTGTCACTCAGTCTCCTCCTCATTTTGTTTACTTATTTGGTCCTTCTCCCTCTATTATTCATAGGATTTAGTGTCATATGCAAAATATTATTTTTTTTACTTTATCACAAAAAAATTCATTACTTTCCTCATTCCAAGTCTAATCCTCAAAATAAATTTATTTATCACCTTTGCCCTTGTCATCTATATTTTATCCATCTACCCATTCTCCATGAGTATATTTTACACTTTCTTATTTGTGTGTTGAGTGTGCTTTATGAAATGTTAAATTGTACATATAAATTCATCATGTTAACCCCTAAATCCTTAATATTGGGTTTATTTGAGACATATTGTATTACTCTAGTGCAGGTATAGATTGAACTTATGGTATCATTGATTTAATAATTTTGGGAATATTGGGGTTTTATTCATAATTTAGTTAAAAGGTCTAAGTAGTAAAATTAGTCAATAATTATGCCATAATTAACCTACTAATTTGTTAATTCTGATTATTATTTAGAATTTTTAAAAATAGAAAGTAACTAGATAGAAATCAAACTTATATTGAAATTGTGTTAACACAACTAAGATAGAGGTTGATATTGATTGTGTAAGCTAGGAGACTATCATAAACTAAGATCTAAACTTCATTTTTTGCTTGGATAGAAGGTCCAAAAGTGGAGAGGAGCGGTACCCATGATGTAGTCCTTATCTAGTGTTGTTGTCTTGAGAGTCTAACCTTTCTAAGTTTTTTGTAGTAGGTCTATGTGACATTATCTCTAAATTTACAAAGCTTTACTATCATTAGTGCTCCCTTTAGATCTGGTTTTCTTCATTTCTATGTCTTCAATGCACTTGAACAAACTTTAGCAAATAGGGAAAATGGGTTAGTGTATGTAAGATACATTGGACATTATTCACACCCCATTTGTGGGAACGTAACCTACATACCAATATTCTAAATAGGGATCAATCCATATGTAGTTTTCCCTTTGAAAGTGCTTGGTGTAATTGTGATATGAAAATGTAAGGAAATTCTAAATTGGGTGTGCTTGAGATGACTAGGGACTGGTGCAAAGATCTAGATATTCTTAAGACTATACTAGATGGTTGTATGTAGAGAATATATAAGATTACCTAAGTGGTTTCACTTGTATTCTTACTTGATAATATTTTCCAACCCCTTCCAAATGATCTTCGAATGGGATTTTATAGGGATATATTAGTCATGGGTTAAATGTACTCATGTTAGGCTGATAGGGACAACGATGGGGAACTAGAATAAATTTACTATCATGGCCATAAATTAGCTTGGACAATAACACCAAAAGTGGATAATAATGACACTAGTGTTATATTCCAAGTGTGGCACTACTATCCTAAGAAAATAAGACTTAAGGGGATTGATTTGTCTTAAAAAGAATAGTTTGGGTGAGATGGGACCAAGTCTGGAAGGCTATGGATGATTGGGAATTAGTGAAAATAAGCCTAAGGGGGTCATGAAATCAATAAAGAGGGACTTATGGGTTAGGTGTCATTATCCATGATCAAGTTACCAATTTTTTCATTTTATATGACTACATTTGCCCCCTACACCCCCCCAACTTTATTCTAAAGTTAAATACTAGGATAAAGGAAAAAATAGAAAGTGTAACTAAACATACCTATAAGGATGAAACTCATGAAGCTTATGTGATGTTGGGTGTGCATAAATAGAGCATGACATGAAGTGGGAATCTACAAAATAAAATAAAGAATAGATCAGTTCTTATTAAATATGCTATATCTAAAATAAGAACATATAAATTTGGGTAATAGAGAGAAAGATAAAGGAAAAAATACACCTCATCGAGTATGTAGACCAATATGAACCTAATATGATGATGGGTGATGTCATACCAAGAGTAATATCATGTATGAAGCTAAGCGCTCAATTCCATAAAAAATGGATCAAGAATGCAAAGGTTATCCCTTTAGCTTCATCATCACTTACTAAGTGAATTTATGTGGCCATGCATGTGTTGATAAATATTTGGACTGTGTGTCCAATCCCTTTGAATAGGTGGCTCAAGAATAAAAAGGCTAGCTAGACCTTTGGCTACATCATTTACATTTAAAGTGAAGATATGAAGTGATATTGGTATGAAATTTATGTCATATGAGATGGCTTTTGAATCCTATGAATTTACTATGATATGATAATTTTGGCATGGATATTCAAATGTATGCTAGAAACTATGCCACACTTGGCCACTCTGAAAGATGGAGATTAAGTTTATATGAAAGCCACTCTAAAACTAAGAATCTAACTTATGTGGAAGCCACTCAAGAACTTGAGAATGTGGAAGGTAGACTTATATGAAATCCACTCTAAAATGATACCAACCACATACAGATAGAATAAGGCATGTAACTACTAAGAATGTCTAGACAATGTTGAACTAGGAAATAAAAGAAACAAATGTGTCACATATATTTCTCCCAGTCACTGATGTCTAGAACATGGATTATGATATAGAATTTATACCAATTTACATATCTAAAACTATAAGTGACATCCATCATGCCATGCATGATGACCCATATATATGGATTCTATAAGAGAAATATGTATTGAAACTATTGATTCTGAACTAATCTAGCTATGCAAATCTATAGATAAACCTACTTTTCTACCTATTTCTATAAATTATAATTTTTTTCTATTTGGATAAGAGCATTAGAAATGGATAGTAGCACCACTGATGTTGTAGCCTAGTCCTAATTATATTGTTCTAAGCCAAATCTGATGACTATTTTGGATTTTTAACTGTCTACTTGGTTTGTTTTGACTGGTTTGATGTCTGGTTGCTATTTTGAGTGTTCTAAAATTGGATTTTTTGGTTGATAAGAGCTCTGATCTCTATGACAAAACCTATGTTTTTTGCCCCCTCTTTTGAGGGTAGGGATGAAAACCCTATAATTACTACCCTTAGAAGAAAGATCCTTATAAGTTTGTTATTTTATAAAATATATGATATGGTAATTATAATTGACAAGATATCTCAATATATAGCATGGTTTATATTTAGAGATTGTTAGATCAATAGGGGTATGCCTAGATAGATATAACAATGTAAAATCATGTGAAATATACTAAACTAGAATTGGAAGTGTTAGTTGTTAGTTATCATAGAAGGATGGAACATGATGTCCATCATGGCATCCAAGAAAGTGAGATAAATGCATGATGTGAATTATGGCATTCCAAACAATGAGAATAAAATAAGCAACAAGCACACAAGGCAAGAAGCAAGAATCATACAAGGGTGGCCATGGGGACACACAAATAAGGGATATGGGCACATGTCATTCATACTCAAAGGCAAGTATATAAGAAATTTTCAAATACCACATACACATACGATTGAAGAAAGTAAATATGGCATGGAAACCAAAATCACATAAAATAATATAGGTAAAGGACATTGTAAAATGTCTAAAGCAGACACATGAATAGAAGAAAATGACATTCACAAATGTCCTAAGGCACAGACTAGAAATAAATAGGAACTTGGCATGCAATCACATCAAGCTATGCTAAGCAAGAACATAAAGCATGTAAAGATTGAAAAATATAAGCACATCTAACTAATCAAAGTAAGAGTGAAAGTATGCAAGACATGTTAGTAAAAGACTAGGTATATGTTAAAAAGTACACAAGTGCTATATACTAGTGAGTGTCAATAGGGTAATCTATGTAAGCTAATAAATAGTGCACATCAACATGATAAATATAGTGTATGGTGTAGGAATGACATAACCTGGATAGTGTAGTCATGTAAAATATGCCCCTGATGGGTAAATGTATTATTGTATGTCTCAAATGTAATAGTAGGATGCCCCTCAATGAGTAGAGTGAAGCAATCAAGTATCTAGAAGTCACCATATAGACTCAAATGAGATCAAGTCAAGCATAGTAATGTAGATAAATCGATAAACAATGAGCATATAATATTAAATGTAAGTCTAGCATAGTAGTAGCAATATAAAGCATGGATGATGCATACAATCGAGATGTTTTTGTGTTTTTGATTTATTTAAATTTATTTGAATTTTTCATATAAGTTATGTAAAATCAATCATAAGGATACTATGTACAAGAGATACTAAGAAACTATGTACAACTAAGCAAAAAGTAAATATGTACAAGTAATACCAAGGAGAAATGATACTAATCGATGAGTCTAATGGGAGACTCCCTATCATGGTATCCAATATCAAACAAAAGAATCATGTATGATTGTGAAGCATAAGGGAATGGATATGAATATGATTTTGAATATTTGGATTTATTGTTGATATCTTGGAAATAATAATAACTTGTGTTGTTCCACTCATCATTATCATCTTGATTTTGAGCCAATGGAATACTAGTATTGACTTTTATTGTATCTAGATATTTTACTTTTATAAGTTGTGTCTATGAATGATTTGCCTTATGATGTTCAATAAATACCAAACCTTGGTCATAAACATTATCAACTGATAGAATAGGAGTAGTGATGCCTTGAGCCCACTTTCTTAACCCTTGACCTTGATAATCAAACTATTATAGATATTTTTGACCAAACCCATATTGTTTTGAAAGTTGAGCCTTATTTTGGAGAGTTAGATTTGAATCTTTTTCATGTTTTACCTATGCTTATGGTACCATTTTTTTTTATAATTTTGCTTTTTGATCCTTTTGTTGTTCTGAGTTATGCTTTGGTAACCACTTTTATATTATTTCTAAATCTGACCCTTTGTGAATGTGTTCCTATGTCACTATGGATTGCTTGACTAATTTACCTTGTATAGGGTCCTTATTATTAATGATCTATTGTATATGTTTTTGCAATGCCAAACATGAATCTATGTGATGTCCATGCATTCTATGATATGCACAATAATATCTAGATCTTCTCATTGGATGTAGAGGAGGTAGTTTGATCAACTTAGATTTAACCATTTACCTTAGTACCTCACTTGGAATCTTATTTAATATTTGAATACATTTTAAATCACTATTTGTAGATTTAATTTATTTTTATTTATTATTTTGATATATAACATTTCTTGCAACCAATTGACTAGGTGAAGGTGTATATACATGATTGCCACTAGGGTGTATTTTAGGATTTTACATTATGATCTAATTTTCCAATATTGTGATATTTTCATATAATATCTGATTTTGCATGTGTAAATTTGAAATTAACTTGATCATACTGGTTATTTGACCCCTTAGAGTCTTACAAGTGCAAACCCTAGTTGCTTCGATTGAACATGTAAACACATATGTTGAAAAGGATTTGAAAAATCTATAGGCTAAATGTATGCATTTGGAACAATAGTATAGGCTACCTCACCTTTTTTAGGGGTGATAACATGGATCTGGGTAGAGGGAAAGTAGCTATCACCCTCTTGAGGGAGAGGAGGAGAAGGTATTTCTTTCTTATGCATGAGATATGACATTGAAACAAGAATATCCAAGGAGGCATATACATCTGGGTAAAATCCATGTATATGAGCTAAAATTCATGTAAGTGGAGATATAAGTAGTATAAAAATATGATTATAGAGAACATTCCACATGAGAGATAGCAAACAAGGGATAAAGAGTATAGAATTATGCAGTGATGCATAAAGAACTTTGGCATGTGTTATGATATGTCTAATATGTGTAGCAAGATAAACTTGAAAAAATTTCCATATGAGAGATAGAGATCAAAGGGTAGAGAGAATTAATTTTTTCATGAATTAATAAATATCTTTGACTTGTGACATAATATTTCTAACATGTTTAGCAAAATAGAGTTAGACATTATTCCTCATGAGAGAGAAAGAGTATGCAAAAGAAATATTGAAATTTTGTACATTTTTAGCCATAAATTTTGTAATATCATTCCTTATTATAAAAATTAAGCATGAAATTCAAATAATGAAGCTTTGTACTAGCATATGGTAAACTTCATCATTCATGTACATGATGGGACCAATGATGGTCTCTTTGTTATTTGTAAGAAACATAAGAAAAATTTGTAAATAAGTGAGATCCATTTTGTGCAATCTGATTATAGATGTAAGGTGATACCACATGAAGCAATGGGAGATAGTATAGGCAATTAGAGTTTTTAAAGATAAATTTTTGAACAAATTTCTATGAAATTTTGAAATTGAATGTGAATTTCTAAGTTAGATATGCAAATAAAAAATTAGAAAATTATTGGAAATTAGTGATTTAATGGGACCTAGTAGATGCCACTAGGGATTTGAAAAATAATATTTTTGATTATTAATATTGAATTTTGAAATTTTGAAGGGATTTTTTTATTTTAATATGATAGAAAAAATTTAGAAAATTGTTGAAAAATTACTAGAAAAATAATGGGACCTAGTATGGGCAAATAGGGTTTGAAAGAAAATTATTTTAAAATTTTCTACTTAATTTTATAATTTTTAAATAAATTTATAATTTAAATATTCAATTAAAAATTAAAATAACTATTGGAAAAATTAGTAAAAGTTTTACCCTAGGGTTTCTAGGTTTTTGTGTGCAAACACAATAAGTCAAGTTCACCAAATGATTTAACAGTTTTGGGAATATTTGGGTTTTATTCCTAATTTAGTTAAAGGGTCTGAGTACTAAAATTAGTCAATAATTATTCCATAATTAACCTACTAATTTTTTAATTCTAATTTTTGTTTATACTTTCTATAAATAGTAAGTAAATAGAGAGAAATCAAATTTGTCTTGAAACTATGTTGACCTAACTGAGATAGAGGTTGATATTGACTACGTAATACTAGGATATTGTCACAAAATAAGACCTAAAATTCATTTTTTGATTGGATAGGAGCATCAAAAATCTACAGGAGTGGCACCAACACTATAGTCTTTATCTAGTTCTATTCTCCCAAGAGTTTGAGCTTTTTGGGTTTTGTTTGGCAGGTCTGTGTGACACTATATTTAAATTTACAAAGCTTCACTATTAATAGTGTTCCTTGTAGATCTGATTTTCTTTATTTTTATGTCTTCAATGCACTTAAACAAAACTTTAGAAAATAGGCAAAATGGGTTAGTGTATGTAAGATTCACTAGATGTGCTTTACACCTCATGTGTGGGCATGCTACCTACATACCAATACAATGAATAGGGATCAATCCATATGTAGTTCTCCCTTGGAAAGTGCTTGGTGCAATTGTGATATGAAAATGCAATGAAATTCTAAACTAGATGTGTTTGAGATGACTAGGGACTAGTGTAGAGATCTAGATGTCCTTAGGACTATACTAGATGGTTGTATGCAAAGAATAGGGAAGATTACTTGAGTGGTTTCACTTATATTCTTGTCTACTTGATAATATTTACCAACCCCTTCCAACTAATCTTTGAATGGGATTTTATAGGGATCTATTAGTCATGGATTGAATGTAATTACATTAGGATGATAAAGATAAGAATTGGGAACTGAAATAAATTGACTGTTGGGGCCAAAAATGGGCTTGGAAAATAGTGTTAAAAATGGACAGTAGTGGATCTGATGTTATAGTCCAAGTGTGGTGCTACTTTCTTGAGCATACATGACCTGGGGGGATTGATTTGTCTTAGAAATAGTAGTCTTAGTGAGTTGGGACCAAGTATATAAGGATAAATATGACTAATAATTAGTGAAAATAATCCCAAGGGGGTCATGAAAGCAAACAAGAAGGACCTATGGGTTAGGTGTCATTATCCATGCTCAAGTTATCAATTTTTGCATTTTATTTGAATACAATCATTTGTGAGGAATTATTTCTAGTAGATATTTAATTCTTAACTCATTCCTAAATTATGATTCTATATTATCTCTTTCATCATATGATGTACTTTATATCGGTATGAATTTTTGTGTGCATTCCTTCACCTCAATATTAACTTTCACCCCTCCCTACATCATAATTTGTGTGAGTTTTTTTCTATAAACATATTTTTATGTTTCATTCACCTTTTTATTCTATGGCACATAAATTTTTCCCAACCCCAATTTGTATTTCTAGATCATATTACATGTGTTCTTAATCTTGGGGTTTATACCATTCATGTTCACTCTTATTTCATATTTTGATTATCAAAGGCAATTCAGATTACTTTGGATCCTCTCCTTTACCAAATTGGGCTCCCTTATTTCTCTCCTCGTATAGTATGCCATTTGTTTTTATTTTATTTTATTTTTTCTTTCTATTTATGATCTTAGACATCCTTAATTCAAAATATTCTTCCTTAAGATTTTTATTTGAAGTTTAAGTGCATAATTTAACCTAAACTCTTACCAATGCAATATGAATCACCCTTTTTATTTATCTAAATTCTAATCATTATTTGATATCTCTTTGTTTTGTTACTTT
Organism: Torreya grandis; assembly: GCA_037957365.1. Classification (NCBI taxonomy): domain Eukaryota; kingdom Viridiplantae; phylum Streptophyta; class Pinopsida; order Cupressales; family Taxaceae; genus Torreya; species Torreya grandis. The sequence goes on from JARHVA010002903.1 coordinate 42,991, forward strand.
AGTGTGTATCTCATTAAAAGGTTTTCTTCATCAATTTTTGTAACACCTACCTTTGCATGAAATATATTTTATATCTTACTTAAACCCCTTTTTACATATTACACTATATTTTCATATTGGATCTTAAGACATATTTTCATTTTATATTCATTTTATTTTTGACATTCATCAATATATGATGAATAATGACATAAAAATTGGTAAATCCTTTATAGGATTTAGGCATATCCTTTATAATCCTCCATTCATCTTTGATCTTGACATTCAATATTTAATAATGTTGGTCAATTTTTTAACTATGAGTTGTCTAGTTGGGGTAGGTGTGCACCTTGTACCTTTGCATAATAGGGTAATTCCAAATTAGATAAAAAAATATCCTTTTGAGTCCCATCTATAATTCTAATTTATCACATAATAATAATATGATAATAAAATCCCACCTAGATTCTTTGCCATCAAGGTGGACCTCATTTGTGCCTAAATTTACCTATTTAACAATGTAGCATGCTAATTTGTATTGGACATTTTTAGTGAAAATTTGGTATATGAGATATTATTCTTACTTATTCATTGAATTCCACCAAGTTACTATTATAAAATTTCTTCTGATTAGATAGGTGGTTGCAAGCACTGCTTCATCTTCTAACTTATCAATCACCACAATTTATCTCCCCTTGTGATATTTTAACTCCTTGGCCAATTCATTGACCTATTTTATCATGATATTAAATATCATTTTATCTATTTTTTTCATCCCAATTTATATTATAATGAATTTTAGTTTTATGTACATCCTTCAACCTATGAAGTATAGCATTCCTTCATGCATGAGTTAATATAGGGACTTAACCAATTCTTTGGTTTCCCAAAGACCTTGTAGATTTTAAATTTGTAACATGTTATTATATTTCCTGTTACTATTTATATTCACATCCATTAGAGGTAACCCATCTCTCTCATCATATCTCATGATTATGTAATAATATTAATTTAACATTTTATCATATTTCATTTATTGGTGGTGGAAATAGTCTATCTTGAAACACCATATGCATGACATCACTTATCTATATTCTATTTAAACTAAATATGTCCTCATGGATATTTGAATTGGATTTTATCTATTTTATTATTTTCCTTTATTATTTTGTTAGTGCATGGGGATTATTCTTTGATGACCATTGTGTCCTCACCCCTTAGAACCCTAATCATTATTTTGTTCTTCTTTTGTGACATATCCATGGCCACTTTACCTAATTAATTTTAAAAATATACCTATTATACCCTATAAAAACACTTTATCACTTTGAACCCTGAGCTTCAACCATAAAAAATATGTAGCTATAAGTCCTACCATGTGAATTTTTCTCTAACATGGTCAAAATTACATCCATCAACATAAATTATGTGGCTCATGTTTCTCACTAGCACTATTAGTCAATGTATTTCCATTGGAGATCAAAATATTTCAAATCCAATGAAAATTTTATGTTAAGTTAAAACCTAAAGATTCCCCTTTTATTTTATTTCTAGGATTTATGACATATCCAATCTTTAAATTCTTCATTTCTTCATATACCTTTCATAGCTATATACTTGTTTATGTTTGTGCACACATCCACCTAATCCTTTGTTTTTATAACATTATGTTTTGATCCCCATAAAATATTTATGAATTTACCCATATTAATTATGTGTATGATTCTCCAATGCATACCTTTATTTATGTTTTGATATATATATATATATATATATATATATATATATATATATATATATATATATATATATATATATATATATATATATATATATATAATATGAATAACTATTATACACATGCACACATAATTTCACATGCCTAAACTTGGGGGTTAAATGCCTCCTTATTATATGAACACAAAAAACTTATAAAATAAAATGAGTGAAATGAAATATTTTCTAGTATATTTTATATTGGCTTAAAAATTTATTGATAGTAATCATTAATATATCTCATGTAGTATAGTTTTATCCTATTTATATTCAAATACATGGGAATCATTTATCCATCCATAGGGAACAAAATGTATACACCTACTTGAAGGATGTAATGCATGATATATGGACCTATCAATTTCAATTGAATTTTACTAAGATGTTTGGCATACCTAGAGTCATATAATAACACCTATGATCATTTGAGTAAAACATTTTATTTGATTTGGCCAAACTATTTAACTTGACTTATCTACCCTTGGGAACCTTTCTAGTATTTTCTTCTCATCAAATTTCATATGTTTTTATAGCCTCATATTTAATATCTCCTTATAATATAATAATCATGCTAGAACTATTCATAAAAAAGACACAATGAATTTGATGTTTAATACCATAAGTTTACCAAACACTACCTAAAATGACATTTACTTATTCAACTTCTTTTAGGTTTTTTATTAAGTCCATATAATAGAATATAATCTAGCATACCAATCCTTAAAACCATATATATATATATATATATATATATATAAGGAAAGTTGCATATTAACCTTTATACACTCTAATACTAGAAGTTTGGCTGAGATATTCAATGAAGAGATGATATGATGATAGGTCTATGGATTTGATTGATTTTATCGATGTACAAGGATATGGTTTTAGATGATAGGTGGTAGAGGATTATAATGATGATACTATAATATCTCACTAACATCATGTTACTAATTAAGATTGGATAACTAATAGTAAACATAACTCCAAGGTCCCTTAGTGTGAGTGATGATAAGATATCAAAGTTCTTGGTTAATTCTCAATATGGGAAATTGGGCATAGTTGGGATGGATGACTCTAGGAAAATGGTTGATTATATAAATTTGAATATTTCTAGTTAGTGTCATAAGTGAAGTTAATTAAATATGACTAGGCTAGTCCAAATGAGTAAGAAATAAATAGGTGATGGTCTAAACTTGGAGATCATTATATTGATGGGCTCAAATATTGATGGGTTTGATTATTGTTTACATTTACATATGGTCTTATTCATCAATATCATTGAGTTGGTATATGATAATTTTTGTAATGAGATTTGAATATAAAAATTATATACTAAGTTCAACTCAATATCACTTTTAAAAATACTCATGAGATATGAGATCTAACTCTAGCAAAGATGCCTGCTCTATGAAGGTATGGCTAATTTGGAAGCATCAAAAAGAGGGGAAACCATTTTTTTGATGAATTTATAAATCATTACTCTTGTTTTTATTATTTATTTAAATATTAATATATTTTTTTAATGTTTAGGATCAGGGTTATGGATTATACTCTTCTTCATAAGGCTTGTTTGATTATTTTTTTGGTGTTTTTGATAGTTATTTTCAAAGAAATTAAATTACGATACTTGTTGAAAATAAAGTTTTTTGTAATGAATAAGTGAATTAATGAAATAAAAAATATATATTATTTTTTAATTATTTTCATTATTTTTTATGCACGTAAGTATTAAAAATCAAATTCTATATGAATGATGCAAGTATTGATTTTGGGTTTTCTTAGTCTAAGAGATAGAAGTTTTGCCTATATGTACTAAATTAATTATTTTTTTTTATAGTTTTTTAGATGTAAATTGGCTAAATATATTATTAAGTTTAATTTTACAATTCACAAAAAAAAATTATATCTAAAACCTAGAAAGTACAACTTCTTATTATTCATTAATTTATTCACATGTGCAAGCTAAAAAACTAGTTTTTAATGTTTAGAATGAATACCTATGAAATTTAATGATCTTTTTTGAAACTAATGAAATTATAAAGTTATGATTTTTTATTTTTTCTAATCATTCATATATAAGAGGAATAAGTTATATCTAACATGCAAGTTTGAATTTTTATAGGTTGTTTAGGTGTGCATGTGTGAGTGTATTCTTATGAGTGTAATATTATATTAAAACTAAAATTAAACTATTTTAATTCATTTTTAATAATATTTTGATTCAATTACTATACCCTAGGTATTATTTAAGACTACTATTATTTTAAAGCTTTTACATGCAAGTCAAATTGAAGGTTCTAAATTAACTTTTTTATGCAATAGAAAGAGAGGTGAAGAGATTATTTTATTTTTATTTTATTTCTTATAAAAATTTAAAAAATATGAATATAATATAATATAAAAAAATTAAATTAATTTAATCTAACCTAAATAAAACAAAATTGAAAATAAAACCTCTAATTGGATTAATGGTGAGACCAAGCAAAGGTAGAGATATTGTAGTAATGAGTATACTATCCTCAGGTAACTTGATTATTTTCTCAATAATGACCTTAGGAAATATTTAATAAAATTAATATAAAATAAGATAAAAATTAAAGACATAATTTTTAATAAAATATTAGTTGTATTGTGGCTAAATAAATTCATGAACAACAAAGAACTGATTGCAAGCTCAGTGAATTTCTCTCTCCAAAGTTGTGTAGAGTGAAATAAAGATGATAAAAAATTTAAATATTTTTAAAAAATTCAAGAATTAAATCTATGAATTTTTTTAACTATAAATATCCACTTTATAATGCAAATTTTATATCCTAAATCCTAAGGAAAGTGAGATACCTATATAAGAAGAAAGGAGGTTGCATGTGAGAGTTAACTAAAGCTTTAATGTGAGTTTGGTCGAGTCAATTTGATAAGGATTTTTAAAAATAGGACTAAGTATAATTTGAACCATATAGATGGTGAAAAAAATAAAAATATGAGAAAAATTAATGAATCATGAAAAATGCATGAAAACTAAAGTCTCGAATGCTAATTTTAAAAAAGGGTAAGCAATGAAGAAACTTATGACTTATGTAGGTGGTAAAGATGAAACCATCATGGATTATGATGAAACCACCAATTATGGTAAACAAACCCACCATTATTGGTAACATAACTACCACATCAAAGACATTTTCATCAAAACAATTTAAAAAAATATTGTAATGAGAATGCTAAGATAACAATAGTTACACAATGAAGAGTGGTGGTTCCATCACGAGAGCAAAAATTTTGTCATGAAGCCAAGAAATTTTAAATTTAAGTTAAAAGACTAAAAAAATTGAAAATTTTAAGGTTTAGAAATGGCCATAAAGGGTATAAAAGATAAAATTATTGAGAGATAAATGTTTGAACTTATTTATGAGGAGGTCCTTGCATCCTCATATTATTTTTTCAAAAATGTTGTACCATGTAATTTTTGGGTGAATACACCAATAAATACTTCTAGTAAGATCTATTCACAATATGTATTAGAATGCCTCAACTATTTCTTTTACTAGGGCATCATCTTGTGGTGATAAAGCATTAACTCATAAGGGAGTATGTACACTATTCATAAGAAAAAGTGTTTTCCTCTATCACTTTTAAGAATAAATGAGATCCCAAATTTCCTTTTAATATTTTTATATAAAAATATTTCCACTATGGTTACCATGCAATAATTATTTTTCCTCTATCCATAGAGTTAATTAATATATGTTTGTGATGATATACCTTGTTCCACTCCTATGTATAAATAAATAGGGATTATTTAATACCATGAGTGTCGAACATCTGATGATAGATAATGAGATAGACCATGTGGATTAATATACCCATAAATATAAATGGCCCAATTCTCAAAAGGCTCATGGACCACCTATAGGATTTATATCTTTTCAACCCTCTTGTTCAACTTCCTAATAAATTTAAAAATGCCAAATGTTTGTGTGAAATATTTAACATCTTTGTAGATTATTGGCCACTATATTTCATAAAAAAATATATTTTACATGGTATATTTACTATCATAATGACTACCAACAACTTTATGGTGGAATTTGTGTCAGATTTCCTCTCACTCATGATCCAAAATGTATCTTTTCTCTCATTAAAAATATGTATCCAATGAAATTTTACAAATCCATCTTAGTGAGTTGATAATTTGATACACATATGGCCATATTATTTTTATACTTCATCTTTGAGTCACATGGTACCATCCTAAGGGTCAAAATTACAAAATAAATCATAAAGTAATCTATCATTATTTTCATCCTATATAGTTTCACATTTGGAATTAAATATTTATTTTTTCATACTCTCACCCTTATATTGATTTGAAATAAGTGATCAATTCCACATTATACTTTCCTAACTTTACCATCACTGAGAATTGAAACTCATAGAATTAAAATATCAAATTCCTTCATGCATACTAAATTAATAATTAAATAATTCAATGTTTCATGGTTCACAAACAAAAAAATTGAATTATAAATAATTATTACCAAAATATTGGAATGTGTAGACCATATATAATGCCTCACACTTGGTGATGGTATAATTACACTCTATTGGAAAGATATTTCTTGTTTCAAAGTGGATTGGAGGATAGATCTTACCTTCATGTGGTTTCATGAAAATAACACTAAATGCACTCTTGGATGTATCAACATAGACACAAAATGGTTTGTTCCATCTAGGGAACTATAAAATTGGTAAATTAGGTTGTTTATCATTAATTTCGATCACTTAACTTTTCCTTTGTATCTAAATAAATGGACCATCTTTCATTAAAACTTATTCCAATAGCTCTAAAATATATGCATAGTTATGAATGAAAATGAGATATTAAAGTGTGTGGTTAAGATATGTGTACACATTTTTATGGGTACTTAGGGATTACAACCAAAGAATGTATATTATATTTTCAAGTTCCACTAACATACCCTATTTTGATATCATATTCCCAAGGAAATTTATGAAAGGTGTTAAAAACACACCTTTCTTTAGGATAAATGAAATTTTTAGTTGCCTAAATATTTAAAACATAATCCTTAGGTTTTTATGGTCATATTTCACTAATACTAACATATTATACATCTAAATAAACTTACAAGAATTTTTATATGGATTATTTAAATGCATTGATATAAATTTATGAGAATACCACTGGTGTGTTCTTGACACCAAATAAAATCACATTGTACACAAAATACCCAATTCCATGAGATATTTTCTTTCATTATCATCTTCATTAATTATAACTTGGTGATACCTAGATAATCATATCATATTTCATGATCCCTTCTTATATCAATTTATTGAAATTAGTGGATGATGGGTGATTGACATAGGCCTTATTAAATACATATATTTGTATTTTCCCATCATTTTTATGCTAATTAACATGAGTTTAACCCATTTTAGTTACTCCACTACATATATTTGTATGTATGATACTATCTTTTCTATTTGATCCTTTACCTTAGTGTGGAGGTTGAGATTAATCATGTACAATTTATTCTTAATTTTCATCTTACCTTTGCATAGCTTGATATCCATATTTCTAAATGATGAATGTAAGCCTTTCATTTATTTAATTAAATTATGGTAAAAAACCTAAAAATATATCAATTAAATATTTTTTGTTAACTGCTTGTTAGATTAGTATTCCCCTATAATTGTAATCTTGAGTCCTGCATCCATTTCAATTTTCTCATCCTTTGTCCCTAGGAGTTCCTAGTATTAATTATTAATGTTACATTTATCATATAAGGATATGTTTTCCATATTAAATTATGAACATTGAGGTGGTGCATATCCTCATTTGACCCTTTTTATTATTCCACTTGATAGATGGATTTTATTTTATTTATTTCCATGTCATGTGTACATCTAAAACTATGTGCTTCCCTCCTCACTACATTCACTACCTGTGTCTTCATCTTGAAAAATATGAGTACGTGCAAAACCATTTTTATTATATATCTCCCATATATTATATAACCTTATTTATAATTTGTAGATCACTGAGGAGTCTAAGATTTAAAGGAAAAAAGGTGAAGGTGTGAAAAATGTCTTTCATCACTACTTCCAACTTATCTATTTTTTCTAGGTCTTGTTGATAATATGCTTTTCCCATGCCCATGTCATGAGTTTTATGTAGAGAGATATTACTTAAATGATAATTATAAGTAATCTTTTCCTTTATGCTCATACTTCATCATAAACATTTAGATGTTTGTCTAGCTTTGAATCATTATTATAATTTAATAGTCATTTTTTATATTTTTATGCTCAAGTTGAGTGCATATTTATTATTTGACTATGGTTAAGTTTAGTTTCCTTAGCTCGTGTGTATCCAAAAAACATATGATAGTTACCTTCAAAGTGTGAACTAAGCATATGATACACTTTCCTTCCTTGGGAAATAAAATTTAGAGGTCACTAATATACATTACTATGCATGTAAAGCTATCATATATTGGTATCTCTATAATCATTCATTTACTTATGTAGAAGACCTTATTTAACTTATGTGTCATCCTTAGCACCAAAAATTATATGGATTATATTTATTTTATGTTTGTGGTCATGACTACACCTATCACTTTGAATATGATGTATCCTTATGTTTTTTTTGCTATTTTGCACCACTGCACCTAGTTACTTCATAGGCATCTTGATCCCATGTTTAAAAATGAATAATTTTTGTAAATGATGTTGATATGATAACATTTAAACTTATGACACAATCATCCCTTATGTTTAGATAATTATCCTATGTAATGGTTATATATATGTAGTTTGTGATGGTTATATACACCTTATTACTGATTATTGACATTTTTTCTTGCAAGATTTTTATAGATCATGAATAGTAGAGTAATAATATAGAATTGTATGCAATGTAAATCCTTTTTATTTACATGAACTAATGTAAAATTTTATAGGTTTACAATCATTGATTTTTACAACCAACTAATGTGTTTTTAAACACCTAAGAAATAAAAAATAAATTAAGATAATAAATAAATGATGATAATAAATAAGCTAACTACTATGGATCATAAATGACCAAAAAAAATCCCCCTTAATCCAAATGGGTATATAATAAAAATACTAAATTAATGACTCTAAATTCATCAAAAAACTCTAAAGTAATTGTAATTGTTATACTATACATCCTGGTACTGATCAAAACCAATTTTCTTCCATAAAAAATCCCACCCTATGAGTTGTGGCATAAAAGGCTGATGAATATGATCAAAGCCTTCTCATCCCTAGTGATCATAATATCGTACTACAATAGAACATGATGAAGGCCTGTTTAACTAAATCAATCCACATAAGGTTGCATATAGAAGACCATTAAATTGACTAACCTATATTGTATATGAAAAATATTCCTAATGTCCAACAAATTTTGATGATATATTCTCATCATTGAAGGTTATAGAAACCCCTGTCAACTTATATTGTCACCAATGACTAATCAAAGATCAACCAATGCTATATCTTATCTCCCTATCAGACAAGAGGTGATAAGTTATGTAATGAGAGAAAAAAAATCAAATAATCATGTATATTCCATGTCATGAATATCATGTATAGAAATCCAAAACTATAAGAAAGCAAAAACACAAGCCAAAAAATGCTACTATAATATATATTGGTCTTGAGCCTAGTAGCTTACATAAGGCATGTGAATCACTGATCACTCAAAACACACTATCAAGTTTCTTTGGAATATAGACCTCATACATATAGGACACCTATTGATTAGAGGAAGTGTCAGAATAACCTAAATAACTAGATTAAAAATAAGATCTACCACTATAATAATCCACATAATTGGCTTCAACTCTCTTTTTGTGTGGAGAGTGAAGTCATCAAAAAATACATACATCTATAAGATATTCTATGCCACCACATTTGACATTTTTAGGATATTTCTTATGATGAAGAGATCTAAAATATTATAAATCATTGGAAAAACCACTAGATTGATAAGAGTGACTATGGTGATGTTTGCATTTGGAAGATCCTAGAGAGTGTTAGTGAGAATGCTATGGAGATTGTCTAGAATGTTGTGGAGAGTGTCCCAAAGAATGTCTTGGAGAGTGTTTTAGTTACTAATTATAAAAACACCTCTACACATGGTGATGATATCGGTTATGTGAATTAGCCTTCGTATAGTGAGACTCTTCAATAGCCTTACTATTTTTGTTTAAAAACTATCACTACTATGAAACAACTCCCCCAAAAAATAGAATTGCATATCAGAGTACGCTTTTGGATGCATGTCAAACATAGACCTTACTTGATAAATAAATTAATACTCACTTAAACCTCATGTATGCATAACCAGAAATGTTAGCCTTAACATTCGATGTCATCATTGGGTCACAACAATTCTATGGTAAGAGAATACATGTAACATTATTGTAGTTAACAATCAAGTAAATATCAACATGCTAAACATAAAAAGAAACAATATCATTTTGAATACATGTAGTTTATGTTAATTTCCCTTAGGCATACATCAAGATCATTATCTACATAAGATAGATTACAATCATGATATAAGGGAAACAAAGCATTGTAAAAAATTACTAGAGTGCTACCAGTTGAGGTTATCCATTCATCATGGCTTAGGTTCATTGCATCATTATCAGAATAATATCTTAAGTTCACACATCACTCAATAATTTAACATGAATGATACTACCTAAGTAAATGATCCATACCTTGCCAAGTCATCTTACACACTTACATAAGTAATGTCATCCATGCATATAGTCAGATATTTATTATGTATGTTGGCTTAGGAATGAGATGAAATAATAGTGAAAAAATTACATTATAGAATAAATTATTTGATAAAAGTTTTATAAATCATTATTTTTACAAAAGAAGGTGAAATCATATAAAACTCACTAGGTGGTTATAGGATAAAACCAATTCCTATGAACCAACTCATTTATTAAAATCTAAACAAAACTAACTAAAAACAAAATACTTTTGGATCATAAAATAATCCAACAAACTCCCCCTTGATCTAAAGGGTATAGAAAAGATGAAGATCTAGAGCTATGACTATGAAGTCATCAATGAATCTCTGCTACATCTACAAGCTAGCATGCTATACAGCGTGGTACTAATCAAAATTGATGTCACTCCATACAGAAGCCTTCCTAATAAGTTGTGTCATAAAAGGTTGATGAACATGATCAAGGCCTACTCATCCCCTATGATAATCATACTATACTATAGTAAAACTTGATTAAAGCATGCCCAACTACATCGACCCACATAAGATCCCATAAAGGAACCTGTCCAAGTGATCCCCCATTACTCTATATGGCACATCTCTCAGATGCCCAATAATCACCAACATCATAAGCATGCCTTTACTCAACACTCAAAATGTTAACAAATCTAATGTTGACTTGTATAATTACTAACAATTGATCAAAGGCCACTATGTAATATCTTCTCCCTTATTAGGTGAGACATGAGAAGTTATACAACGTAAAAACAAATTCAAACTAATTTATCCACTCCATGTCATGAATATCAGATATAGAAATCTAAAAATAGAATTGAAATAAAAAAACACAAGACAAAATTTTTTTTCCTAGTAGTGAACCCATACTCTAAGCAACTGGAGAAGGGAAAATATCCTCTTACCTTCATGGACCCTCCAAAATATAGTTTTCATTTAGATGATATCAATCAAAAATATCTTAGTACATGTAATAGATAGTGTGTTTGTTGAAGGTACAAGCAATAAGTGGCATTTTGAGAATTTTTATGTTGAAGGTGTCATTTTCCATAAAAAATATACCTTTATACATCATTTTTAATATATTTGTTATAAAACTCATATAAGGACACTTTAAATTACAAAACAAACCATTCCAAAGTGTCTGGAATGTCCAAAAACCTATAAATCAATTGGTCACATAACCCACCTTCAAGAAAAATAATGATTTGTCAAAAATTTGTCTTAAAAAGACACAAATACACCCTTATATGGTTGATTTAATCCAAAAAATAAATTTCAATAGGGTTTGAACCCTTGTCCTCTCCCAACTCACAAAGACTTAATAAAAATATCTATAACCAACTTGTCGTCAACAATCTCAAACTTAGAATATCAAAATACTCAATTTATGAGTTTTTGAAAGTAAAAATAAAAAAAGATTTACATATAGTTAGTTGTGAAAAAAAAATTACTGTGCATAAAAATTTAGTTCATTTACTTTCATTTTGGACCCCACAAGCCAAAAAGTAAGATAAATAAGTGAACCCCTATTACAAATTTTGATTGGATGATGATGACCTATTTATTTGATAATGTGTTTAAAAGTATTGAAGACCAGCATTCAAATCTCCCTACTAATTAAAAATAATAATTCTCTTAAATTCAGACATTATCTGTAATAACCAACATATTTATTTTGGTAGGACATCAATGCCACAGAGATCTTTGCAAACTTATGGTTTAATCTAACAAAAACAAATCCATCCATATAGGTGCATCATACAGATTTGGTATAGTTTATACCATCTTTGAGAATAAAGTTCACAAATTTATTCAATAAAAAAACCTTACTTTTTTTATTGTAATATTGCACAGTCTACTAAAGGACATCCTAATTGTTGAATCAAACTAAAAAAATAGCCACCATATAAATGCATTGTTTTGTATCATGCCCTCTTTTGGAGCTTTGGTACCAGATCATGCCAGGTGTGAGAGCTTGTTCTATACAACCAAAAAAATATTTGATTGTCTTGAATTCTAGTATGGGATGGTAAATTGAGCTACTATAGTATATATTTGATATATATATTTTTAAGTCACAAATTTCAACCAAAATAAATTGAATAAATTTGAAAAGATCTAAACTAATACTAATGAATAACAAATATGTTATCCATAAATTTCTAATTTTTCTTCAATTTACTACCAATATTTTGAACTCCTCTTCAATTTTGCCCAGTTTTGATACCACTATTGGCTTAGGAATAGAATGAAATAATAGTGAATAAATTACATTATAAAATAAATTATTTGAGAATTTTTTTTAAAGTATTATTTCAAGATTGATTTACAAAGAGAGGTGAAAACATATAAAAATTTCATCGGGTGGTTATGGGATAAAACCAATTCCTATGAACCAACTCATTTATTAAAAACAAAACTAAACTAACTAAAAAAAACTTTTAGATCATAAAATAATCCAATAATGTATGATTACCTTTTACAACATTAACCTCTTATATACTTGAGGAATTCATTGATGGAGTAATTCAACTTTATAAAGTATCATTTTGGGTATGTTATAGCATGAAAGAGTAGCATGTTTCTCCTAAATACAAGTATAGTTTATTCAAGCATACTATAGGTATCAATGTGAACTAGTTATAAAATCATAAGCATCAAGTTTCCACATAAACTAAATACACATAACAACTCACACCATTAGTAATGCCTTACTCATTGAGAAGGTTCTAGTTATTTCTAATTGAGTGGAACCAACATAAAATGTCCCTTTTAAGGAATTATCATAAAATAATTGTTTAACATGCCATGACACAACATCTTGTGTTCAATTCTAGCTAACAAGAGTATAAACAATATACCCACACATCTCAAAAGAGTGATATCCAACATGTAACATTCATCCACATTCATCCATTTAATCATCTATCAAAGGAGGATGCATCACATAACATTACTATTTTATATTACAAATATTTCAAGGTTACAATGTTCATTCACAAGTTAGAAATTCATTTTGGCACTTAAATAACTTGCTCATATATTAGGCAGCCTCCAATATGAATATCAAACTCAATATTTTTACTTGTTTCAACAATGTGATTAATTGAACTACAAGAGATAAGAAACAATCAGCAAAAGAATTGATTAATAACAACATACATACCTTTTTATGCTATCTTACAAGTCCCAAGTATGCAAGCAGAGTTTTATTTATGTTGTCCATATGTGCATGGAATCCAACTCATCTAGACTTATTTATATGTATCACATATAATATGCCAGTTGAAACATCTATAGGGTTACTTATAATCCATACACAAGTTTAAACCCAATTAAGGATAGTTCCATTTACTCATACTATACAAAGAGTAATAACAATGTGTATAAAAGAATCATAAATCATATATATATATATATATATATATATAAGATTTTTATAAGCAAATAAATTACTTATTTTGGTGGTTTAGGCATACTTGAGTATGCTGGCTTGGATTATTAGCAAGCTGAAATCTTAACTTGTATGATAATATTGAGGATTTATATATGGATTCAATTAACTGATTAGATAAATCCTCAATATTATCATACAAGTTAAGATTTCAGCTTGCTAATAATCCAAGCCAGCATACTCAAGTATGCCTAAACCACCAAAATAAGTAATTTATTTGCCTATACAAATCTAAACTCAAGTATCATGGTTTTACATACCAAGATAATATATATAAAATATCCATAAGGATACATAAGTAATAAATTCCACACTAAAATGTGCACAACATAATTATCATATATTGCATGATGATGATAACAAGGTGATACACTATCACAACATTAGTGACTGATAATCAAATATAAATCCAAAGATAAACCCAAGTATATCTATATGATCAATTCATAATTTGAAAGTAAACTTTCACATAGTATCTCATGTTTATAATTATATCTTTTACTCCTTATTCCTAAAATATCCCTATCCAATCACAGGGTTAACATATTGAAATTGCCAAGTCTACTCTAATATCAAAATAAAAGTAATTATGCATTAATAATTTCAACATAATACTTGAGATATAGGAAGGATAACTATTTAAACATTCAATAACTTAGCATATAAAATGAATTACCTTCAACAACATAAACCGCTTCAGCTTCTTACCATATAAGCCACATTTAAGATTGCATTCCTTTATTTATGCATTCCACTAATGACATAGATTAGTATATCACATGAAACTAGCATAATTAATCAATATCAAATTAATCTAACTTATTAGCTATGTTTATGAATCAAATAACATTAAACATTAACAAATAATTAAGAATGTATAAATAACATAAATTAACTCATCACCACTTACTTAACGTGTTCATAAAATCATCCAAGCATGGATTAACAAGTAATTAAAATGGAAAAACCCACCCAATCAGCCCTATGAGACCAACCATCAATGGCACTTATCACCCCAATCATCAACTAGATGGTGGTTTTGGCATCCATGGTCAAGGAAGGAGTTCTAAGCAATTTGGATTCTAAACCAATGGACATCTCAACATAATAACATAATATAAACAAAAGATACACTCATCATTTTGAGGTGAGATGGAAATAACCAACCCATTAGCAATATAAATCAAAAGTAGGGATAACTAATCATAGGCTATTGAAGGATATAGTAATAGATTAACAACTAAATTTATTTCTATAGTTTACAAAATAACCAACTTGGATCCCCTCCAAGCATGCAGTCAGTCCAAGTTATCCTAAATGCAAATTTATAAAAAGCATACCAACTAATGCTTAATTATTTATGTCTAGTCTAGGAATGGTAATCCAACAAGGATACACTTCATGTAGTCATAAAGAAGAATAGAAAACACAACATATAACTTAAAAATTATGTATAACTAAACCAAAATTGAATAATTAAATCAAACAAGAGTTATAACCAGTCAACTCAACCATACAATATTCCAAGCATTATTCCATAATTTCAGTAAACATTCATAAAACTAAATGATTATAAATTTGAAATTGATCCAATAATTAAAAACAATCCATAAATGGTAGCAGTGCTTCCAACAAACATACAAATAATAAATTAATTTTGAGCCAATAATCAATATAGGGGATTCAAGGGATCATTATGAGGTCTCACTACCTCATATGATCCCCAAATATTAAAAATTGGGTCAACATGAGTTATGGAATAATAGATCATTTAAATAGTTTTTAACTAAAAATTGAAGACCCTCATTATAAATGGTGATTCCAACAAGGATTTGCCCTTATTTCCCCCACTCATCTATACATAAAACACACAACACTCTATTAAGTCACAAAAAAATTTAATCATTTGAAATGACACACGAAGGGTTCCAATCAAACCATATATAGTAAATTTTAGTTAAATCGACTTATGTAAGAAAACCAAAACAACCAATTTGTTAAGAGAAACGAGTTAGATAATTTGTCTTTATCATAATGGATTTAACATTAGTCAAAAATTATATAATTTTATCACAAACCAATCACATCCATTGGCCAAATCATGCCATTTAGTACACTTGCACAACCAATTCAAAATTAAATCATAGGTAAAAATTAATACAATTCAAATTCCCATTAATCACATAAACAAAATTGGCTCTTTTAATTTTAAGACCTAAATTAATTTTAAATTCCCTTCTAAAAAATATAAAGACAATCCAAAACCCATAAATGTCTTAGCAACTTAGTTCCTTTTAAAAATTTAAAACCCCAAATCAACTTTCCACAATTTTGATAAATATAAAAAGCACAAAAAATATTTGCCCTTAATATTGAAAGACCCATGTCAATTTCCCACATTGAGAGAATATATATAAAAATTAACAATAGAATTTTTCCCATCTAATAGAATAAATCTCAAATCAATTATTCAAATGGAAAAATATATAAAAAACTGAGCCAATCGGCCTTGAGATTTAATATACCCCCAAGTCTATTTTCATATTTTTACTCATCAATTGACTTCTATAGGTGCGTAGACAATAGAAATAGGGTATGACATCCCAACATGAATTACATAGGTTAAAATATTATAAAAATATCATAGTGACTTGAGATCATTAAAATTAAAGTATGGGGTTTAAAGGAACCAAATCCATCATTTAGCAATAGAAAATTAAGCAAACAAATCTAGTTCAATATTAATAACATTCCTCTATGGAGTAGGGTCAATGTCTCACACATATAACCCAAATTAAAATGCAACAAGTATAATAATGAGAAGTCATGGTGATTGCATGGTAAAATAAAATATATAGTTAATTGATGCATTCATTAGATCTAGTATATGATTGAAACAACATATATGAAAATAGAATGCATATGCATCCCCATTTTGAAAGTTTATATACAAAAAGAGATAATATCAAACTTATTATTTAGTCTAAGGAAGGATGACCAACTTGCAGTCATAACAAGACTTACCTGGTAAAATGTAAATCTAGAATAATTTACATAATACAAGCAAAATGATATACAATAATACCTTCCTTTCTAATAGTGAGAATTGACTATAGATATTATTTCAATGAATTTTTTCTTATCTTTCAAAAAGAGAAGAACAAGAAACTAAGTATGGGTATGGTTGAAAAACCTATTTGATTGTGCACACATTGAATCAAATGATTGTGAAGAGATCCTCTTTGGCTTGGGATGATGACCTACAAATAAGAAAGCACTATGAAGATTTGTTTGTTAGATATATAGTTGGTTGGATTGCCTAGTGATAGCTAGATCTCAAAAGCAAGAGATTCCTTGGGGATTGTCAATCCACACATTTTATACAATTAAGTTTATAAAACATAATAAAAAGTACCTACATCAATAATCAAAAGATAATAAAATTGAACACAAGAGATGCTTTCTAAAGAAATAAATTATAAATGATTAAAATAGTGATAAACAAATTAATACTAGTGCTAGGTAATTAGGGTATACTTCAGAAAATTAGGAAGGGGTATATGAATAGGTAGGGACACAAAAAATCAGATTTGGTTGGGGGTAGGTAGGTATAAATAGCTTAATATAATTTTTTACCATAATGATCATTGGTAGTTGGGATGAACATCGATATTTAAGGTGATCATCAATGGTCAAGATGACCATCGGTGGTTGGATAAACCATAGATCATTATTGTGTGTAAGTATAGGTTGGTAAATGGTCTGATTGATGGGTTCACAAAGTGAAATTATAGTAGATGGGTTGGTACTAGATTGAGTGAGAAAAGTGAATAAAGTAATTAAACATTGGAAAACAAATAGTTATTTTGTAGAAGTTTGATCAGGTGGATACTTGAGCTGGTTGACTTGTTGGTGGAATCTAATGTGATTTTGTCATAATAAGGGTTCTTATATGTTCATGGAGGAAAAAAAATAAGTAGGCTCTCTGACATGGTAGTTGGATCACTAGATTGTTGATGATGATTGACCTATAAAACAAAGGAACTCTAGGTGCACAAATTCTTGATAAAAATTGCATATCCATTTCACCTTCCTATTTCTCTCTTCTTATAGGCAAGGCAAGAGAGTTATAACAAGACATTAACTAGGCTTCCTAATTTTCACTCACTCATGAAATAGTTTACACACAAGCTATTTTTAGAAAAACAAGGTGGATGGTTTGCATATTGGTGGTTAAGGAGGTGCACCCTAATTGTCTATGATCAAGGTGACCATCAGAAGTCATCTTGAATGTCAATGGTCAATGGTGAAGGTAAAGGGTGGGTAAATGGTTGGTTAAGCTAGATTGGTCAAGCTAATTATGGTTAGGCTTGGTTAGGTGTTGAAGGGTTAGATTGGTCCCAAAGGGAATCCTAAAGTGGTCTAGGGGTGTTTTTACATTCAATATCATGGTTTTTGGATTTATGGTGTCTACATGTTACCCTTTTTTGTTATGTGGCTTTGAATTAACAAGTTACAAAATAAAAATTGATTACTAGTCAAAGGACTAGATGCCCCGAGTATGGGAGGAGATGTTCCTCCTCAAACCAAGAGTCAATGAGGTAAAATATAATTGGGTGTGTGTTTTATAAGGTGGATTAAGGTGATGATGAAGGTAAACATCATGAAAGTGGGTGATAGGTTAGCCACTAAATTGTAAATAGGCATGTAAAGTGTGACAAAAAGTGTGATAGCCAAGATTGTATATTGACAAGGTTAACATAGTTGGTAAAAATAAAGGTCAATGCCTAGAAGGATAAGTGATAAGTGGATTGCATGACTACATGTAGGTGTAATGATTGGGTACACTTGTAAATGTAAGTATCCTAAGTTATGCCTATGTTTTGATGGGTGTCCAAGGTAGGAAGTGCTCCCAATAAGACACAAGTGGGCTAGGTAAGTATGAGGTGGCACAAGTGTAAAATATAGTCAACATGGAAATGTTGTTGCTATGGTCAAAATACCAAGCAAAATTCATCTCAAAATGTTTGCTAGTTGGGATAAAAATGGACCAATGGCAAGGTGATGAGGTGGTCAGGGTGGGTGGAGAAGGTGGTCTCCATGGGTGGGTAAACAATGTGGTGTGGCTAAAAAAATGTATGCTTAGGTGAAATTAAAAAGGGTGAGTCATCTATCCATCGATATTCAAGGTAATCAAGGGCAATTGTTGATGGTCACCCTAACTTTTAATGATCAGGGTATAAACCCTAGAAGTTTGGTGTATCAAATGTCAAAATATAATTACTTTTAACTCATTTTATCCTTGGCTTATGTTGAATTTAGAGCTTTGGAATTTTGGCAATTTTGATGATAGGATTATTGATGGTGACTATTGAGGAGGAGTTGACTGATAGCTAAGGTGAAGAGTGGACCGAGTGGACCAACAAGGATGTAGGGAACATGTGGGTATGTATTAGGATGGGTAGGTATACAATTGAATCCATAGTGGTGGTCATGAAATGAGGTAAGGGGTTCCATTAAAATTGTTAGATTAGATTAATTTGGTAAATTTTGGTGCTTTTGATTTGTCAGTTATTCTACTATGATGGGTTGTAGGTTTTTTCCCTAGGTATGTTATAGGTGAATTTCATTGGTAAAATTTGAAATTAATAGCGTGGGGTAGGTAAAATAGGGTGGGGGTAGGTATTTGTTTAGAATTTAGGAAATATTGAGTAAGTTTGGGGGTTTTTTGGGTAGTTAGGGTTTCAGGTGTTCTATTAGCAAAACACCCACAATGACTATTGATGATCGAGTCTGACTATTGATAGTTGGTACCCATAAAATAAAGGACACCTGACCATCAGTGATCACCATGACTAGTAGTAGTTGACTCATCTAATTTTGTATTTAGATGCTTCAAAAGTGTCTTAAGATAGGTTGGGTGGAAAAAAGGGTTGGGTTTTGTAGATGGGTGATGCTAAGAAGGGAACTGCTAAAAATAAGTTAAGGGTAGGTGAGGCTAGACAATGATAGAGGGATATAATCTTTATTTCCAAATTGGTACAAGCTAGGGAGTAGATATAGATGTGCAAATGAGTACCACTCATCTTTTTAGAGATACACTAGGGGATGACCCAAGTCAACTGGTTGGGTTAGGGATGATGAGGCATTATTAGCATGTGCCTTAGGATGCATCTATGGTCATAGAACTCATTGAAAGATGGGATCTAGCTATGAACACCTTAGTACCTACTAGTTAGATGATGATCTTGTTTGAGGATGTGCATAGGATCACACAACTACCTCTCCAGGGTGATCTGATCTATTACATAGAGTGAGAGGAATGAGAGGAACACATTGATATTTTGTATGGATATGACAGTGATCAAGTTTGATGGTATGCTGGTGGGTTTAGCTATAGCATGTTATACTAAAGGTATCTAGGTGAAAGGAGACTTATGATGATGCTTATGATGGACATTTCCTACTTTTTTCTTCTTGACTCAAGTAGTGAAAGGTTCCCATATTTGTTACTGGGTGTACTACTTGAGTTGCTACTAGGGCATACTATCTTTAGTTGTGTACCTATTATCTTGGTATAGATATATAAGGAGTTTTATGAGTTTAAGTTCCATAAGAGGTATGGTATCAGTGTCAAACTAGTTATTCATTGCTAGGATTATGAGCACATCTAAGTACTAAGGCTAGTGGGATTGTCATGGGTAGGATACACATAGATAGATTTCCTAGTTGGTTTCATGTGGTGGAGAGGTAACTTTAACACTTCAGGTATAGGTGGAGGTGTACATGATGTTGATTGGTTTAAAGGTGCACTAGGTACATTAGTGATCAGTGACATTGTCTAGAGGCCCTATGTCTAGTTTATAGTATGGCCTGGATATAAGACGTAGACTTTATCCTTAGAGAGTTATAGGTGGATTCTTAGTCAAATGGATGGAGAGGTTAAAGTCATCCTATTTCATGGGGTGTAGAGGTATTTTGACCTCATACAAGGTATTCTAGGTCTATTTCCCAAGTACAAACATGAGGACTCAAAGATCTTATTATCAAATCCATATCTCATACCAACATTACTAGATCATGAGGAGTTGTCAGCTAGGTCATAGATAGATGACATTAGATTTGTAGATGGGTACATGACATGGTACTAGGCATTATATGTGGTAGTAGATATTGGTGATGGTGATGGTGGTAAGGGGCCTATAGATGTGGACCCAATTGGAAGAGGGGGCTAGAGGGTATAATCACAGGGGTCTAGCCTTGGTGGATAGGTAGGAGTGGAATTAGCCACTCTATAAGCACAAGTCATAGTGTTATAAGGTCAGGTGGCTAGTATACAAGGTCAGGTTGCTACTCTTACAAGTGATAGGGACCAGGCAAGGGCTTCACTAGCCTTGGTTACATAGGAGATGGACTCCCTAAAATAGAGAGGAGGAGGAATAATGACATAAATAGAGCCACCAAGCACCATCCCCATGGTATAATACATGGATATAGTGGAGGAGCTATAGTATTATAAGGCTATAGCTTTGAGGTAGTGTCTTGATGAACCCGGTTAGGGAAAATATAGAGCAAGCTTGGTAGGTAGTGCTAGCGTGGTGATACTATGGTAATGGGAAGCATCTATAGGTGGATAGATAGGTGTTATAAGTGGACAGATATCAAGGCCTAGTGGTATGCCAAAATATAGTGGTGCCCAAGGGGAATAGACATTAAATATCATATATTATTGTATATCATTTTGATTTTGTCCTGCAAGGTGATGTGGTGAGATGTACATTTTGAGAGAGACATGTATATCTATGTGTAAACATTATTACATTATTTGACTCATGAGTTATATATACATATATACATATATATATATATATATATATATATATATATATATATATATATATATATATATATATATATATATATATATATATATATATATATATATATATATATATATATATATGCACGCACACACACACACACACACACACACACACACACACACACATATACATATACACACACACACACACACACACACACACACACCCACGCGCGCGCGCGTGCGTGCGTGTGTGTGTGTGTGTGTGTGTGTGTGTGTGTGTGTCTGTGTGTGTGTGTGTGTGTCTGTGTGTGTGTCTGTGTGTGTGTGTGTGTGTGTGTGTGTGTGTGTGTGTGTGTGTGTGTGTGTGTGTGTGTGTGTGTGTGTGTGTGTGTGTGTGTGTGTGTGTGTGATCTTTATTTATTGCACATGCTCATGGTTTATGGTTTACATTGATGTTTAATTCCTATGATATGATGTTACATTACTTATAGATTATGTTTACATTATGGATGTTAGAAAGTGATGTAGACTTGCCTAGCTAGGCATAAGATGGTATTTATTGATGGTTATGGTTATGATATGTTAGATTTTAATGAGTGTATGTTTCTTTATTTATATTTAGACATGTGGTGGAAAATTATTGTTTGTTTTATTGCTCATGGATGCTATGGTGTGATCATGTTTGTTATGGTTATGATTATGGTTATGCTTGTTTTTAATTTGTTTTTAAGGTAAAACATATGAGGTAGTTTAAATAACAACATGAAATGGGTGAACAAAGGATACAACCAAGAGACAAATGTTGTAATGAAAAGATCAACTAGTCATGACAAGATAGGAATAGGGTATGATGCTTCTTATTTAACAAGGAGTAGATCAAAAATGAAGTTGGATTGGATTAATGAACATAAGCCCTTTGAATGATTTGCATTAGTATTTTTTAGTTGGTTAAAAAGTTGCCTTGACCATGTTATGTTAAGTAAGCTCAAAATCCCTTGCTTATAGTGCATAAAGGGGAGATGGATGAAAATGGAACCTTTATGTGAGACTAGCATGCCTCTTTTGTAGGTTTTTAAAGAGTTATTATAAATAAGTTTATGTTAGACAAAGTGTAGACTAATCTATGTGAGAAGTCTACTTGTGAAAACTGATTACAATTTCCACCTTATTTTTTTGTGTAAGATCTGATTGTGGCTTTCAATATTAGTTTGTTTTTGTTGTGATTTTGATAATGGGTCCTTTTATTTATTTCTATATATGGGAAGATGATACATTCAAAAAGCTTCTAGGAAATTTCTATGCCTTCGACAAATTCTTTATTCAACCATCCTTCAAGGGAATGATATAACTTTATGTGCTTTGTTTCATGATTTTGATAGTTGTCCTTCAAGGGAGAAGCCACCTTATATTTTTGAAATTTTAATATGCCTATACATCTATCCTTCAAGGGAATAGTCTACAAATGATAGGAATGACCCATGATTGCTATTCATTTGGATTTTTTTCTTGTTTTTCTTTTTGTGTGACATGGACATGCTTATATAGGCTTAAGGGTTCACATTTATAAAGGCAAAACTAAAATCACAATAAGGCTAAGTACATGTAAATAAAGTCAATTAAAGGTAAATTCATTGCCGACCAATTGGCCAAAGCACCTTTAGTAGATAACCAACATCATCCTCTTTAGTTCCCTGATGAGTCCATCATGATCCTCTCTTAGACATACTTCACCTATCAATTCACCATGTTATTTGATGGATCAAAATGTTAGAATGAAGGGGGAGTGGGTATCACCTTTATCCCCTTTGATGATGAGCCTCTTCCTTTGTCCTTAAAGCTTGATTTTAAATGTACCAATAATATGGCTAAGTTTGAAGCCCTAGTGATAGGCATTCAAGTTAATTTAGCCTTAGGAGTGAAAATAATCAACATCTTAGGTGACTCCCAACTTATGGTCAATAAAATAAATGTCTCTTACCAGTGTAAAAATGATGTTTTGCAATAGTATAAATAACTAGTGGACAAATTCTTAGCATCATCTAAACACTACTGCATCTAATCAACCATGTGATCTACCAATAAGTTTTCCAACACCATGGCTTCCCTCACCTCTCAATTCCCATATATACCCTCTAAATCTAAGATATATATCATCATCCATAGACTTACTCAACCTAAATATATCAAACTAGATTCTCTCACCATTTTCAATGTGGTGGAGACCCAAACCAGCCTTTGGTATTAATAGACCTTCAACTATCTTACCCTCACCATCATTCCTTCTAGCCTTTCTAAGACTGTTTGAAGATCATTTATCTAGAGTAACTCATGTTATACCTTTATAGGGGAATTATTTATAAATGTGGTTTTGATGGCCTCCTCTTCTTTTACGTATGTGGTTATGAAGCCTCTCACACTATCAAGGAAATACATGATGTTATCTATGGGAGACACTTTAGTGGCCTCACTATAGCTAAATGCATCCTTCGCTTAGGCTATTATTGTCCTACCCTTAACCAAGACTAATATTATAATGTGAAAAAGTGTGTTAAGTATCAATAGCATGCCAATTTTCATCATTTACCTAGCCATAATCTTTGAGTTTCCACCAAATTTTAGCCCTTCTCATAATGGGGTCTAGATATTATTAGTGAAACTAACCCCCATTCCTCATAGAAAAACCATTCTATCATCATTGTGAGTGAATATTTTACCAAGTGGGTAAAGGCTATTCCTCTAGTATTAACCAAAGTGGAGAATATTTTCAACTTTATCAACCATCACATCATTTTCTATTTTGATTTTCCTCACAAGATTATCATCGAAACTAATAAGTCTTTTAAGAACAAGAAACTCTAGGGTCTATGTGATGCATTTTACATTAAGTTGAGCTTCTCTTCATCTTATCACCCTCAAGAAAATGGATAGGCTAATGCCTCTAACAAAACTCCTAATAATATGCTAACTAAAATAGTTTATGCATCAGGTCAGGATTAGCATTTGCATATCCTCTTCACCTTATGGGAATATCATACTAGCATTCCAACCCCTACAGGTGCTACCCTTGTTCTCTTGTGTTTGGATCAAAGGTCATCTTGCCTCTTGAAGTTCAAATCTCATCTCTTTACATATCTTTATAAGATATCATTTTTTAGGATGATTATCATCAACACCATTTAGCTCAGCTTGATCTACTTGACAAGCATCATTTATCATCCCTTACCCATATTCATGTCTATCAAAAGCATGAAAAAGCATGCCTATAACAAACACCTTAAGGTGTGAGACTTCAACATCAAATACCTCATACTAAATTAAAATAAACATGTCACCAATATGGAGAAAATCAAGTGGGGCATGTTTGCTTTTAATTTTCTTGGACATTACATCATAACTCACAAGTATGGATCAAGAAATTACCAACTATCCTCCTTAAAAGGCAACCTAAAACTTGAGCCCCTTAATTCTTCACATCCATGTCTATTCTTTTGTTAAGAAGGATCAAGTTCTCCTTTTGTTTTACCTTAAGCTCATTCCTTGCTTTCAACCATATTCATTTCCCTATTTTGAGGCAACTAATTAAAATTGAATCATGTGATTATACATCACAATCATAACCTAATCTTGAACAATGGGTACCATTACTTTACCCATGGCATGATTCTCATGGTACTTTCCACCATTTTTACACCTAAACCTAAACTTAAACCTAGGGTTACTTCTTGTTGGGTAAGATGAAATTGAGGCCATGTTTCTCATGAGTATTTTTGGTTTCAATGGTGACAAACTCATGTGGGCCATGCTCATATCACCCAAGACCAAATACTTTCAAAGCACACCAATAGAGGTATGTCTTGGTGAAACTCAGTTTATCTTGGTAGGAGAAACCAATTATAAATGGTCTAGGTGAAAGAGAGGTGGTAGAACCACCAAGTGGTTTTTCAAATCCCCCATAGATGAAATGGGTCTAACAATGGGGAGGTCCAAAGCAAAAAATAGTTTTGACATTGGGGTCATATCTTGATTAGTTAGTAAGCTATCCATATTCATGAGTAGTAGGGAAAGTGTCATGGGCTAAAAGGTGATATTCCCCCAGTGAGAATGTGGTAGAATGTTGATTCTAAAGGGTCCATGGTAGGTATTTAGTGTAAAAGTGTCAAGGATCTAGTGGATGCCTCATCAATAGAAGGGGATAGGAGTTCCTCTTTCATGGTGGAGGTCTTATCTTTGGTTAAGGAGGGTGTGATAGATGGAGGTAAGAGGACATCATTGGCTTGATAAGTCATGTTACATGTCAATAAATGACTTAGGTCAACTTTGATGGTGATGACCTAGCCTTCATGCTCAAACTTAATGCAATGATGTAAGGTGGAGGGGATGAAACCCATGGAATAGATCTAAGGTCATCCTAGCAAAACATTGTATTAGAATTCAATTTCCACTACATAGAAAAGGTTGAGGAGTATTTAGGGTCCTAAACAGATATGAAGGACACCATTTCCTAGGGTAGTGGCCATGGTGTCATTGAAGGAGTAGAGGATGGCCAAGGATTTAGACATGACATTATCCATCAAGTTAATTTGGTTATAGGTGTGGAAGGAGATGATATTAATACTAGCTCCCCCATCAATCATGACCCATTTGATGCTGGTTTGATTGATGTAAGAAGTAATAAATATAAGGGTATCTAGGTCATTAAGATGGATGGAAGGTATTTATAAATCCTTGAAGGTGATAAGGTTGGATATTTGGAGGGCACTAACAAAGGCTGCTAGAGGTTGAAGGTATTCAGGTTAGACCTCCACTAATTATAATGCCTCAATAATTATTTGGTGATGATGAGGTGAGGTGATAATCAACTCATATAATCCCATCTTTTCTAGGTTTTAGTGAAGCTATTTGAGCACCACTCTCTTAATGAATTAAGAGGGGTTATATTTGGAGGCACCCAAGATAGTTATCTTAGGTTTAGTTTAAAGTTAAAGTGTTATATTTTGGTTTGGTTGGGAAGAAAAAGATGGGTATATCCATATAATGGTGGTGATTGGGTGACCACAAGGATTATATGGATAGATGGAAGAGTTAGTCTAGGGGATTGGTATAACTCTTTATCACTCTGAGGTGAGAGTCAAGGAGTAGGTAGATGTTGGGTAGGAATTGTTATTAGTTGGATTGGTATATGGATTTTGGGAGGTTCATCTATTAAGATCATCCTCATCATAGATCTGGTATATAATGGTTTAGAGAGCTTTGTAGTTTTCCATGTCATGCCTTGGTATCTTATGATAGGAACACACATGATGGTCATTATACTAGGTGAATTTTGAACAAATAGGGTTAAAAGGTTTAATCTGAGGTAAGGTCAAGCAATAAGCATGTAGTAACCTTTGTAAAATGGTAGAGTAGGACTTAGCTAAAGGTAGAGAAGGTTTAGTGATTTTGGTTTTAGTCGATAAGGTAGGAGCCTATTGGTAGCAGATTTGGTGATGAAAAATTTAGGTAAGTCATTGTATTTGGTTGGTATTTTGGTTTTGGTAAGGTATAGGTTGACAAACTAGAAGTAGGAGGTTACAAGGTAGGTATCTTGGTTATTATTGGTGAAATGAAGATAGGTGTGTCAGAAAGAAATTGTGAAGGTGTAACTACAAATAATGGTGGGGTCTTGGTTGAGATATTTGGTTTTCCAAGAAAAGTAGAGGGATGAGGTCCTAAAATAGAGGGAAATGTTGAAGGGGTAGAAGTCTGGTCTTCTAGAATCTTGGTGGCTTTACCTTCTTGGTTTATTTAGCTGGTTGTATAGTTAGTGGGTTCAGTGAGGTAAGCTTCACTTTAATAGATGGGTGATTAAGGCTCTATGTAGGGAAGGTGCCATAGTTTCTAGTTGGTTTGGTTGGAGAATGTGATTTTGTTATTTAGGGTTTAGGTGAATTGTATGGTGTGGAGGTTGTGAGGTTGGTAGAGGTTGATATTAGTTTGATTGATAGGGTAAAATTTCAAATAGTAGAACTGGTGGGTTGGTCTACCAAACGCATTATTGGAAGTTCCTATTTGACAATGTAAGGGAGCCCCAATTGTTCCCAAAATGTAGTTCTATTCATATGGTCTGTAAAAGAGGAGAAATTAACTCTTATACCTCAATAAAAAAAGAGGGTGAAGAACATATAGATTATTCAATAGGTTTTTCAACAACAAATGTACCAAGAACCATGTGAGTAGTATGGGCATTATGGGAACACTCAACCATGTTTCTCTCATTTATATTAGGTGCATGATTTGGTAAAGGCTACCTAAAGATGTTAAGGGCATGGTTTTGAGGTGAATTAGGGTTATCCAACACAATCTCTCCCTTGTTAATGAGAGATTAGGCAATGCTCTTGAAGATGTTACACCTACTAACATTATGCCATATTACTTAGTGGAAGGCACATGGATCATTCTTGTTGTACCAATTAGGTGTGGGATGTGAAGAATCAAATTATTGAGGTGGATTTATTAGAGGAATTTATATAATTTTAGCCTTTAATAACTTCTCCAAGATTGAATCATAAGACTACCCAAGCAGGGTGAATTACTTTTGGGTGTTCTAGTTTTTATTTCTCATGTTTTGCTTTGAGGAACCAAATGAATTTGGTTGGTTGGTAGATGATGGAGAAGTAGATTTAAGGATAACCACATTCACAGTTCCCTTAATTTTGGTCCTAATTTTATTTTGGTTTCTCATTTTAGAGGAGGAATCTTCATTGGTTTTGTAGGTAGAGTTCTTATTTTTCAATTTTAGCTTTCTTTCATCAATGGATCTATTCTCTAGCTTGTGTGCCATGGTAAAAGCTTCATTAAAAGTTCTAAAGCTATGAACACGTAATGTGGAAAAGATGTGTTTGGCACATGCTTGAGCAAAGAGTTTTATCGATTCAAGTTGGGGTAAGGAAAAAGAGAGTTGGTTAATTAGGCTTCACCAATGAGCTACAAAATAAGTAATAGATTCATCATTAAACTGATGAATAGAGTAGAGGTCAGTGATGGAAATTTTCTTGGAGGTATTTATCAAAAAGTGATCTAAGAAATTTTGAGCTTGTTGGGTGAAGGATAAAATGGAATTTCTGGTTAAGGCACTATACCAATCCAATGCCGGTCCTGACAAAGACATAAGAAAAGTGTGGAGAATGAGGGCATCATCATAGGTAATCAAATATCATGAATGCTTGGATACCCTAAGGTGTTGTTAGGGATCCTCCATACTCTAAAATTTGGAGAACTTTGGAATTTCCCATTGAGGAGGATATATCTTGATAAACACAGATGGGTGGATGGGATTCTTATAAATTTGGTCATAGGATAAGATATTGTGAGCCATGGAGATAGATGAATCTAGAGTTTCCATCTTGTCCATGAGCATTTTCATTAGGTCTATTTGGGGTGGTGCACTTTAAGGGTTTTAAGGTGTATACTATGGTTGGTTCTGAGTGACATATTGATAATTTACAGGAGTTTGAGAAGCCACCCCATATGGGTGAGTGGTCACGAGTGGTTATATTGAATCCATATATGAATATTTGGTCACTGGTGGTTGTGTAGAGGGTGTGTACTACTGAGTGGGCATGGGTGGTTGAGTTGTAGGTAAGGGATAAGTGGTAACCCTTGTAACAATAGGTAGCAAGGTAGAATTTATGGATGCCACTACATTTTATAGTGGAGTAAAGGTAGCCAGAGGAATGGTAGTCATGGTGGTAGTGGGTACTCCAATAGTAACTAGATTATGGGTAGGTAAGGTTTGGGATTTAGTTACATTAAAATAATTGTTAGTCAAGATGGGAAGTGTTTGGGTGCTAAAAGGTTGAGTTGGTTGGTTCTACATGGTTATGCTAAATAAGTTACTAGCTGAGGAAGACACTTGAGTGGCTAATGGTTGGGTGGTAATAGTATTAATAGAAGAGTTGGCCTAAAATTCCTAATAGCATGTCATAGGGTGGATTGGTAGGTGGTAATAAAATGAGTGTATGATGAGATAATATGTTAAGATAATGTTACAAGGCTACCAAGTTATTATCCAAAAAGGTAGCAAAGTCTAGGTTGCCTTGGGAAACTATCTGAGGCACACTAGAAGTGTCATAATGATGAGGATAACTCTCAACATTTGAGATATACTCCATTAATGAAGAGGTAGAGGAGACTGGATAATCTATAAATGGGTCCTGAATTGCTAAGTCCCTTCATTATTGACAAGTAAGAACCATGAAGATAGGATGAAAAGAAAACACAAATAATCTTACAAATCAAATAAAGAGAAAGAAATAAAATGAATAAGGAAATTCAACACATACTAGAGTATGTTAAAGTCATGTGGTTGATTTTAATCTCACTTTTGGCTTATGCCTTAAGTTATGAGAATGTGTGATACAAGTTGGCTTCAGATTAGGTACTATAAAAGCAATATATGGTTGGTTTTAGGTTGTTTAGGTGATCAAAAGGATCTATATTGGAAAGCAATATGTGGCTTGGTATTGGGGCCTACCCCATCACTTCACACATCATAGCGATAAGGGTATTAGGTGCTTATCCAATATATATTGATTTCTAGAGTTTATACTCAAGCAAAGAGTTAATTTAGTTCTCCCCTTGGTAATGACCTTCAAGTAGGATTATTGAGAAAGGGTAAGGTGACCACTAGGTGATGAAATCCTAGTCTAACCTTATCTCAAGTTTGTTAGACATTTAACTGATTAAGGTAGTTTATTTTAGTGTGTGCAATAAGAGTGATGCTATGATAAAATTATTATGCTTTAATTCAAATTTAGCTAAAATTAGAAGCAAGTAATGGATTTTGAACCCAAAAAAAAAATTAGTTTTGTTAATGAGCACAGATAGAGAGGAGAGCATACAGATGTAAATAAAAGAACCCAGAGTAAAGACTCAATTCCCCACTAGGCGTGCTATAATGTTTTAATGAATTTTTGCTTATCTTTCAAAAAGGGGAGAAGAAGAAACTAAATATGGGCATGCATTGAATCAGATGATTTTGAATAAATCCTCTTTGACTTGGGAGGATAACCTATAAATAAGAAGGCACTAAGAAGATTTATTTGTTAGATAAATAGTCTGGTGGATTGCCTAGTGATAGCTAGATCCCAGGAGCAAGATCTTCCTTAGGGGATATCAATCCACACATTTTAAATAATTAATTTTATAAAATAGAATAAAAATTAATTGCATCAATAATCAAAATATATTAAAATTAAACACAAGAGATGTTTGCTAAAGAAATAGACTAGAAATGATTAAAATAGAAATAAGCAAATTAATACTAGTGCTAGGTGATTGGGGTCTACTTTAAAAAATTAGGAAAAGATATTTAAATAGGTAGTGACATAGAAAATAGAATTTGGTTGGGGGTATTTAGGTGTAAATATCTTGATATAATTTCTTGCCATAGTCATCGTTAGTGGATGGGATAACCGTTGGTGGTTAAGGTGACCATCAGTGATTGGATAGACCATTGATGGTTACTATGTGCAGGTTTGGGTTGGTAAATGTTTTGATTTATATCATCATAGAGTGAGATTATAGGATATAGGTTGGTGTTGGGTTGAGTATGAAAAATTAATAAAGTAATTAAATATTGAAAAATAAATGCTTATTTTTAAGAAGGTTGACCAGGTGGATACTTGAGGTGGTTGACTCATTGGTGGAGTTTAATGTGATTCTAATAGAATAATGGTGTTTGGATATTCATGGAGTAATGGAAAAAAATAGGTTCTCTAGCATGGTAGCTGGATTGTTTGATTCTTGATGATGATTGACTTGTAAAATAAAGGAAGTCTAGGTGCACAAGCTCTTGATAACATTTGTAGATCCATTTCACCTTCCTATTCCTCTCTTCTTATAGGCAAAGCAAGAGAGTTGTAAAAATATGTTAATTGGGCTTCCTAATTTTAACTCACTTATGCAATGGCTCACACATTGATTTAGACAAGCTATTTTTATAAAATCAAGGTGGATGGTTTGCATGTTAGTCATTAAGGAGGTGCACCCTAACCGTTGATGGTCATCATGATTGTCAGTGGTCATCTTGACCATCGATGATTGAGGGTGAAGGCAAAGGGTGAGTAAAAGGTTGGTTAAGCTAGTTTAGTCAAACTAACTATGGTTAAGATTGGTTAGGGGTTGAAGGGTTAGATTGGTCCTAAGGGGGTCTTAAGATAGTCTAGGGGTGTTTCAACAATTGGGATCATGATGTGTGGATTTTTAGTGTCTATAGATACAAAATCCACACCCAGGTAAAATTCCCAAGTCATAACCAGAAACCCCTGTGTATCATCTTCCTCCTTTCTCCCCTATTTTTCTCTCCTTCCTCCCTTCACATCCCATCCACTTACCATGTATGACTTTTCTTCCTCCTTCCCAACTCACCCTACTCCCCTTTGCTTTCAAATTCAATATGGAGAGATAAAAATCTCTTCCAAATATGTTGACCACTCCCCAAATAACCCCCACCACCAAAACACAAGGCAATGTTCATTAATGACCTTTTCAAAATTAAATCCATTCAATAATAAAATAGTAAAAATAAATAATAAAAATTAAAATAATAAAAATAGATATTATTTTAAAGGATATTAAATCTTTAAATGCCATATGACCAATTAACTTGGTCACTAACAATTATCAAGTCACCATGGTTAATAAATCATGTGGAAGGGGGTGTTGTGTGGGCGAGTAGGTATAGGTAAGTCTCTTAGGGAGTTTGAGTCTCAACAAGGGTGAGTCAAGTGGATTTAGTATGGTTAAGATTATATGGAGAAGAGAGAAAAGAGGAAGTTTGAGCAAATAGATCTAACACCAACCAAACATGCAGGGATCAACAATAACATGGCAAGACACAAAAATTAAAAGCAATAAGGCATGATTTAAAATATGACTAAACAATGAATAACATGACTATCCAAAGGCATGTCACTAACCAAGAATACTATGTTACCTATTAAAACTCATTCGACTACTCAAAATCACTACACAACCCCAAAATCTAATGCCAACATCTAGCCTAACTCATAATCAACACCTACAACCATTGAGTGTATATATCAATAATATGTAATCCAAAAAAATATTAAAATGATAAATTAGTAATGAATTATAATCAAATATAAATTACATCAAATAATCCATACATCATCAAGTGCATAATTTAAAACATGATATATACATCAATCTATGGCCAAGCATCACATTATCAGAATCAATACACAGTCCAACTAAGTAAGGAAGTGTAATAGTTAGATATACATATGATAAATCAATGTTTAAATATTCATGTAAATGTATACAAGGGTAAGTTTGTAACATCTTCCCCTTCTTAGAGAGGAGCTATCCTAGAGACGATATCAACAACTAAGGATTCAACTATCCCTAAGGACTTAATCACTTCTTACAAAGATTCCACTACTCAACCATTAGCGGATGAGCTTTTGGCAAGGCTAGCTACCCTTGGTATTTACCAAAATATTCTAGTTAATGTGAATTCACACATTCACTTATATATCTTAATCACAAGACTAAGTAGAAAAACCATTAGTTTACATATCATTAAAGAAAGATGATGTAATACACCATCTAGATAAGATACATTTGTTATCTTCATCTTAAATCATAATTACAGCCTTTTAAATCCTTTATCCAATCCATAAAAAAAGTCTTATCATCTCATATGTCATTATACAACACTATAATAATAGGGAGCTATCATAAGTCATTATAGTATTAGATGTTCATACCCATACCTCAATTCAGGGTACAATTTCATGTTTATGATGCACAGGTCATTCATTAACAATAAAAAATAGATAATTACAGCCTTGGTAAAGGTCTAAAAACCTTAAATATGTTATTATTTAGCATATACCAATGTTATACTACCATTTTAACTTATTTCTAAAGAAAATATTTAAAATTTAGCCACCTGTATAGATGTGACTTTCTAAGTTTTTAATGAAAAATAGCATTACCAGCCATGGAAATGAAGTTTTTCCATCTCAATAAATGCCAAAAACAAAGCTTTATTTATCCTTAATGCACATATTTTTTATTTTTTAACTTACATAAGATAGGTATATTTAACAATCTTGACTTTATAAATAAAAAATTATAATAGAGAACTAGTCACCAATTAGACATCCCTCTTATTAAGAGGAGAACATACCATAAAAATCATTAACTTTTATGAAATTAGTTAAAATTATACCATCTCATTGGAATTTAAATATATATTTCTAACCTAAAATAGTGTCTTTACCAACACACATTATGCCTTACACATAATTTAGTCAGCATTCATCACAAAATGCTACCATAAGATAGTAACTCATTTTGAATGGTTACTTCCAAAATAACAATTTCCATTCTTGGGATAGTGCAACATCCCACACTATCCACACTAAAAAATAGGAGAAGCCATCCTAAGCCCATACATACAAACCAAAGGTTTTTTGCATGTTCTCCAAACACTTTGTGAGCTCACACGATGGTGACAGGAATCAAAATTCCACCATCTTACTGTACTTACCTCATGGAAACAAATAAAAATAAATAAAAAGAAGGGCACCCAAGATTAAAAAATCCACCTGATTAGGACTTATAATGTTCATTCCAAACATAAAAATAGCATAATTTTTAGTCATGTATAAAATAATACAAAAATACTTATCATAGAATATACATATGTATATATGTATGTATCAGATATAGAAAGGTAATAACTCTATCATAGCATGTTTACATGCACATGCCAACACATACATATATTTTAACAAGTACCTCCTTGCTAATTTGCATAATGTACATAATGTAGGACTAGTTGGTGCTTCAAAAGGCTTACATAATGAAATTCCACACAAGTTGTTTAGAAACAACCTATAAGAGGTGGCTAAAGGAACAATTAACCATAATGTGACCATTATGCAGGAGGGTCCCATGGCCAATATGTGGCTCTCATGGTGTACAATCTAAACAAATCAGGAAACTACCTCATGTAAATGGGTGGAGTGGGTTTTTAACCTATGAGAGACTCCACTCCCTAGCCCATAACCAGTCTAAACCATTATGGAAATATTGTCTCTTTACCTTCAACCTCATACTTACATCGATGTTCATAACTAGAACAACAATGTAATATTACAAAGTACATCATGACACTATACCTTGGTATCCAAAATAAGAGATTCAACTTCCAAAAAGGGATTTATAGAACACAAGTGCTTAGATTCACAATTTATAGTTTAACAACACAAAATCACACACATAACATAATTAAAACACTAGGACAACCAGTTGGATAGTATAAAAAAGTTCACACATTTCATGTGGTTAAGCACTTTCACACCTTACAAGGATTTACAATAAACATATAACAATGTACATTAATGAAGGAGAAGTGTAATATAAATTCACATTCAGGTGTAGGTAACTATGCCAATGTATTTTTTCACATTATAATAGTCAAACACATAGGCTGGTGAAGCACAAAGGTCCATGAATTTCCATCGATCCACTTGATGTTTAGATGTCATGAAAAAGACATCAAATATCCATTAATGATATCACATTATCGATCTCAAGGTTCTTATATTATAATCACATTCTCTTAAATAAGGTTGTGTTCCAATAAGGCTTATCTATCTCCATGAGTTTTTGAAGTTTTACCAATAATATATGCACATCATGGATAGATGGCTCACGCTACTCGATATAGTAAGAGATCCCCAAAACTCTTAACTTGCTCTAAAAATTATATCACATTGACACACCAAGCCCGCCAAGATTGAGTTATACCCTTGATACTCCCAATATACCATACCTTAGCCTCATCAGATGGCTTACTCATGCAAGTGTTTAATGAACATTAGTGCATTGTATTAAGATTCCAATAATAAGCTTAGATTGAAATTTAACTAATTGAATTAATCCAATAGGTCAAAGGTTAAATGGAGATGCTTAATTTGACACAACATTTAATTGGGAAAAGGTGAGTTTAGCCAAGGCTCAAGGAGATTACAATATCACTACTATGGGAATCATAACTTCTCATAATCAGCAAGTTTAATCAGAACTTACAATAAACATCCTCATGGATGTAAGACATAACTAGTGTCTCAATAGACATCTTCATTGGTGTCAATATGAAGTTAATTTTGAATAGGCATCCCATGGATATATAAACAAGCTAGAATTAGTCAATCATCCCTATGGAATCTAGCATATCCATGATTAAAATATATCTCATAGACATAAAAATAATCCATGATCAAAATAAACATGCCAAAACTAGTTAACTTCACCCCTTTTTGGAGTTACAAAGCCACTTGATTAACTAATTTAACTCAAAATAGGCCAACAAGATCAAGCCTAACCTAGATAGAATGCATAAGTTTTTTAGCACCACTTAAGATTGCCTATTTTAAGGATGCATAACAACTATAACTCAGCCATTCAGATAATGTATCAGGCAAAAAAAAATCCTTAGTTTACTTAAAAGTCCAATATTTTAGATTAATGAATGCCTCTCAAGAATTTTCATTGCAATAAAATTGTTGTATTTTTTACCCCAGTCACATAGTGTGACACCTAGGACAAGCCATAATCTATAGATATTAACCACAACTATCCCATAATGTCATTGTGAGGTACTTTTTGCATAATAATCTTTGTTATAAATATAAAAAGAAGTGGGGCATCCTTTCTATCCATAATCAACTCACCCCATGGAGATGTTTTTCACTCCACTAAAACCATCCACCTTGAAATGACATACTAAATTTGAAAGACAGAAAAATGAGTCCTTTTTAATCAAAATAATATAAGATATTCAACTTATTTTTCACCCTATTATGCCCTCCAGGTTTACATTGAACCCTCGATCTTCCAAGGGTCATAATGTTCTAGTTATCTAAGGAAGGCTCACCTCTACAAGCTGACCATAGATACCAAACATCATTCCCCTGATTCTAAGAGTGAAGCATGTATCACTTAACTCCCATTGACTCACCCATATAAGTCAATGATTGACAAGTGAGACTTCCCCTGATGCAATTAGATTTGGGAAGGGTTAATCCCAACCAAAAGGCTAGGGGTGATAATAACTAACATATAATGGAATTCGAATTCCTTAGAATAATTTATTTTGATTGATGCACATAATATTATAATAGCAATCATATACAACACAATGCCTTAAAATTTAGTCTAAAAGGGTAAGCACCTTGTGATCTACTTCACAATTCTAACTGATTGGGACAACTCATTGGTCACCATGTAGAAATTCTACAATTCCTAGAGTTCACTAAAGTAGAAACACTGCTCTGATACTAGATGAAAAAACCTTCAAGTATACCTTGCCAAGTCATCTTACACACTTACATAAGTAATGCCAACCATGCATATAATCAAAAGTTTATCATGTATGATTAACTTTTACAATGTCAACCTCTTCTATACTCAAGGAATTCATTTCTAGAGTAATTCAACTTCGTAAAATATCATTTTAGGTATGTTCCAACATGAAGGATCAACACGTTTCTCCTCAATACAAGTATAGTTTATTCAAGTATACTATAGTTATCAACATGAACTAGTTATAAGAACATAATCATCAAGTTTCCAAATAAACTAAATACACATAATAACTCACATCATCAGCAATGCCTTAACTCAATGAAAAGGTTCTAAGTAGTTCCAATTGAGTGGAACCCGAATAAATTTTTTTGTTTACGGAATTCTCACAAAATAACTATTTAACATGCCCTAACACATCATCTTGTTTTCAATTCCAGCCAACAAGAATATAAAATATACCCACATAACTCAAAAGAGTGGTATTCAACATGTAACATTTATCCACATTCACATATACAAGCATCTAGAAAATGAGGATGCATCACTTAACATTACTATTTCATATTATAAGTAGTTCAAGGTTACTTTCTTCATTCCCAAGTTAGTAATTCATTCCAACACTTAAATAACTTTCTCATATATTAGGTAGCCTACAATATGAATATCAAACTTAGAAATTTTACTTATTTCAGCAATATGATTAACTAAATTATAAGATATAAGAACCAATCAATAAAATAATTGATTAATAACAACATACATACATGTGTATGCCATCTCACAAGTCCCAAGTATTTAAGGAGAGTTTTATTTATGCTGTCCATATATGCATGGCATCCAACTCATGTAGACTTATTCATATGTATCACATACAATATACCAACTGAAACACCTACAATGTTACTTATAATCCATACACAAGTTTAAACCCAGCTAAGAATGGTTCCATATACTCATACTATAAAAAGAGTAATTAAAATGTTTATAAAATAACCATAAACTCTGTGTGTGTGTGTGTGTGTGTGTGTGTGTGTGTGTGTGTGTGTGTGTGTGTGTGTGTGTGTGTGTGTGTGTATGCATTCAAGGAATTGATTAGATAACTCCTCAATAGCTATCATACAAGTTAAGATTTTAGCTTGCTAATAATCCAAGCCAACATATTCAACTATGCCTAAACCACCAAAATAAGTAATATATTTGCCTACACAAATCTTAACTCAAGTATCATGAATATACATATCAAGAGAATATATATAAAATCTCCATAAGGATACATAGGAATAAATGCCACACTAAAACATGCACCACATCATTATCATATATTCTATAATGATGATAACAAGATGATACACTATCATAACATTAGTAACTAATAATCAACTATCAATCCAAAGATAAATCCAAGTATATCTATATGATCAATTAAGAATTTGAATGTAAACTTTCACATATTACCTCATGCTCAACATTATAATTTTTAGTCCTTATTTTTGAAGGATCCTTATCCAATAACGAGGTTAGCATGATGAAATTACTAAGTGTAACTACTCCAATATCAAAATGAAAGTAATTATATGTTAATAATGTCAACATAATACTTTACTATAGGAAGGATAACTATCTAAACATTCAATAACTTAGCATACAAAATCAACTACCTTTAACAACATAAACCACTTTAATGTAACATAATTTTTGAAAATGCTCCCAGCGTGCGCACATGCCCCCTGCTCCCTGTGCGCGCATGGAGACTTTGAACGCAGCGGGCATACTGGCGCGAGCGTGTACTTCCAGCCTGGTCCAGGTGGCTGTCGATCACGCGGCTGGTGTGGCTGAACCTTCACCAGTGAATGGGGATAGGATTATGGTCATGGAAGGGGGTTCTTCTCCAATGATGGATTCAGTAAATGGCTCCCCTATTTTTGGGTCTGTCCCTGGGTCTAAGGGAAGAACCTATGCAGACATGGCAGCTTTTGAAGCCGAAATTCATGATGTGAAATGCCAAGCTTCTGCTGGGAGACTTAGCAAATCACCTATAAGTGTTTTAAAACCTGTTAGGGTTAATCTTGATCCTGATACTGTTAAAGAAATCTTTGATCAGGCAAAGTACTTTTCAAAGTCTATGGCTATTTGTAGATTTTGTGGCTTCTAGCCATTTCATGCTGATTTACATGGCTGGATATCCCAGACATGGCTGCCACTAATTGATGGAAATGTTGAAATTTATCCTTGTGGTAAAGGTTTCTTTATAGCTTTATTTCACATTGCTGAGGACAAGAAGACTATTCTTTCCAACAGAAATTTCTTCTGGAAGGGT
Organism: Torreya grandis; assembly: GCA_037957365.1. Classification (NCBI taxonomy): domain Eukaryota; kingdom Viridiplantae; phylum Streptophyta; class Pinopsida; order Cupressales; family Taxaceae; genus Torreya; species Torreya grandis. Next base: position 82,544 of record JARHVA010002903.1, read on the forward strand.
AAATACCCTCTCTTCACCAAATGGTGGCATATGGACTTCAATCCTGTAATGGAAACTTTCAACAAGATTCCTGTCTGGGTTTGGCTCCCTAATTTACCATTGCATCTATGGCATGATTCGGTGTTTAAAACCATCAGAAATGCTATAGGGGAATTTTTATTCGTGGACGCAGAAACCAAGAGGTATTTTAGATCAACCTGTGCTCACCTTATGGTTGAGGTGGATGTTTCTAAGGGCCTCCCTGAGGCAATTTTTCTAGATTCCCCTAGGGGATATTGGATGCAAATGTTAGATTTTGAAGGGCTACCTTTTCGATGTAGAAAGTGTCATCTGACGGGGCATGTTGCAGCCTGGTGCACTGCAAGGAAATCTAGATCCAGAAGATCTCCTTCTTGGTGGGCAGAAGCTGATCATGATCACTATATTGCTAAACAACCTGAGGAAGGTTTGACTGATTCTGAGAATGAGAATGAAAAGAGCATCTTATCTGTTTTGACAGATCAGGAGTCTCAGCTAGAGACGGTTCCTGTTGAAGGTTTGGTGGAGATTGGATTATGTAATCTACCTGAACCAATTTTCGAGGAGGTGGTGGTTCCTCCACCTGTTTTGAAGGTTTCCCCTAGGAGTCAGTTGTTGGCTGGTTCTCCTAAGGTTTTGGCTGAGGTTTTGTCACCCTCTGGGCTTCATGATTCTTGGCCTCCTGTGGAATGGGTTGCTGAGGCAGCTAAGGTAGAGGATGGCTGGACTACTGTAAAGAGGAAAAAATCTAAGCCGCTGGTCCCTCCTCTAGATATGAAACTTCGGTCTTGTAAAAAAAAATAATAACTATCAGTTATTGTTTGTCTAGCTTTTGTAAGTTGTTTTCAGATTACTGGTTTATAGGGTTTAGCTTTTGTAGGTTCTAGGTTATTTTGTTTCCTGGAAGTGCTTAAGGTTTATATCTTATCTGATGTAAAGGGTTTCGAGGCCCCTTCAAAACCTGTTTTTACCTTAATCTAAAACATAAATTCACATAAACCATTAAATTAAAACTCTACATATGTAGTAAACCAACACATACATATGATAAGTAACAAACTAATTATTTTTATTAATCAACAAAACCATATATAAAGGTTATATACCATATATGCATGTATAATAACTTATGCACATACATAACTTCATGAAATTCATTAATAATTATTTCTAAGTTTATATGAATGTATAACCTACTCAATTATTGAAAATATGTAACATGAAAATATGTACCAAATGATGGATGTATGTTCCTATTTATATTTTTTTACCACTTACCTACTCATGACAGTTGGATCCAATTATGTTTCTTATATTAAGTTCATAAATACTCATTTGATTCCCTTTCATATCCCTAGATACACATATTAGTTTTATATTTAGATAGTTTTACTTATGCACATAATCTAATTTTTTACAACCTTGTATTTTTTAAAATCCATGTGTACACATCCTTTTGTGAAACTCTGCAGAGTATTTCAGCTTTTGTGAAAAACCTAAAATACCTACACATTATTATTCATAATTTTTCAAAACCCAATAATATCCCATGTCATCCCCATATATATTATTAAAAAAACATTCATATATATTTACATGCAATCTTAGGATCAATAGATTGTAAATGTGTCATTAGATGACCGTCATGAGACAAACTAAATCAATGAGAGTAAATATAGTTCCATCAGGAATAAACCATGAAGTATCTAAAATAATTATCGTAAGTAAATCATTAGATGGTAACCATGGGGTTTAAATTAATAAACAAATCATGTAAATATAATAATATAATAGAAATCATAAACTAATCTAAGCATAGAGGATAATAACATACCAATATAATATACCCACCAAATCAATAAAATAAATAATGTAAGTTTAGGAAAATTTACCTTGGGTTGAATTATTGGTGCATAAATGTCACCCTTAAATTAAATGGAATTTTGTGAGAGATGGATTGTAAGTGATTCAATATATAAAAAATAATACCTAGGCATCCTTAGTTGCTAGCTCCAAAGATTAGGTATACCTTTTTGGTTAAACTTCTCATCTTGGTACCTTCAAAGAAATTATGCATATAAGTCAAGTGAAATATCATTATTTATAATTCCTCTTATTATTACTAATGTTAATTTTTATACGTGAGTAGAGTTAATTGGATTATTGATTATGTGAAATGATAAAAGGGAACGATATAAATATATCTCAATACTTAAGAATATAAAACTAAAACTTAACCAATGTCATCATGCCAACTAATGATGTATAAAAGTCTTAGAAGACATAAAATGTCACAATCCTAGTTGATGGAATTGGATAATTGGTAAATCACTTTAGGACATATTGTTTAAAAGTAAACATGAATATAGTAAGAAGAGATGAAACATGGAACAAGATAAAATGGCATGACACTAATGAATGAGGAAAATATATAGAAGATCATCATGGAGACTCTCATAAAGCACCATGATCCAACCTACCCTATTCCCAATGTAATTTTAGGATGTACACTCAAGAAGATTGATGTGACATCAATTTTTTGTATCATTTATGATCCATAGTAGTTATTTTATTTATTATCATATTTTGTTTATTAGCTTAATTTATTTTTAGTTATTAGGGCTAGTTTGAACATGTTAGCTAGTTGTAAAATCCAATTAATGTAAACCTATACATTTTTACAATAGTTCATGTATATAAAAAGGCTCTACATTAAATACAATTATATATTTTTCCTCTATTATCCATGACTTATCAGTTGTATCAGAGCACTAGTATAAGAGGAAAAAGACATTTGGAAAGGAAATAAATCACTTACTAGATTTAAATGGTGGCCAATAATTTCTTGGTTTGAAAAATCATTTTTTTTTATGATTTGTATAAGTATGGCCTATAATTATAAAGAATATTAGTAGATAAATTTTTAGAGTGGTTGGTATATTGGCCTATCATTTATAAGGATCACCATTATTATCACTTACCTACAAGATCAGAATGTATAAGCAACTTTACACATCTATGTACAATGTTTAAGAGGATAAACCTGGTATGGTTGTACCATGAGCCTTGTGCAGTTATGGAAGTGACATGATGTTATTTTTTATATATTCCTTGTTTATTTTCCACTTTTTGAGAGAAATAATTAGAAAGGACTAAAATTATCTTCTATTCAAAAGTAGATAATAACTAAATCACAATCTTCATGCACATTCTTGAATCCTTCCCCATTTTATCCTTTGATATGATCAATCTCAAGACACTTGGATGATGTATTAATATAGAAAAAATAATGGTGCCATCAAGTTTATTTTATATAAATCTATTGTTATAAATTATTCATGGGCTCCACCAAAAAGGAAAACTATGAATTGTTTTACATGTAAAGTGAACAAAAAAGTATAAGTTTTTACATGCCCAGTATTTTTTTATTATTTGTCATATCATAAAATTTATCTTATATGGAAATTCTACAATTATGTTTCCATATTTATTGTATTACTGATGGTTATCAAGGTTTTGTAGGTTACTTGCCACTAAGGAAATCTAGGGTTTAAAACCTGATTGTATGTCTTTTGGTGTTATATTTTGATCGAATTTAAAGTTATAAAGGAGATATAACGGTGTAAAATGTGATATAGTTGTAATTATTGCATTATTTTTTGAAAAGTCCTAGGATATTTATAATCATAAGTTATTTTGTGGGTTAAGGCCAAACCTTGATAGCATTCCCCCTTATTGAACTTGATTGTCTATTTGATAGCTCTATGGAAAAATTTGTGAGGTCAATCTCTCAAAATGAATGCTTAACACCTAAAAAATACACATATTATATTATTAACATGGAAACTATGCTCATTTTAATGATTTATGGGAAATAATTGAGAAAGACTCTATGCCACCCACTGATGCTACAAAATTTGTTGAATATAAAAAATGAGATAAGTGTGCCCTTAATTTATTAAAATTATCATGTTATAATAGGTGATTATTCACTTTGAATCTATTAAATATGGCACATGGAAAGCTTGGAAAGCATAAAATATATATATGAAAAATAACCTGCCTATAAAAATATTTATCTCTTAATGAAGTTGCTTAATAAAAATATTTAACATTGAAGAAGATGTATCTGAATATCTCTCCTACATGAAAACTCTAAAATAAAAGTATTTTGATAAAATTGGTCATATTGATGATGACATGCTCATATCCATAACTTTGAATGGTATTAGTTCTACTTATGCCAATTTTTTCAAAATGTTGTAGCTTAGTGATAAGTTCAATGGCATAATATTTGATTCTATTTGTGATTTGTTGACTCATCATGAGTTACTAACCCACCCTTGTATACCTTTACATGATTGTTTAAATGTTGATATATTAAATGTATAGTTTATTATTGCACTTCCTTACTTAGATGGAATATGCATTGATTTAGATGTTGTGATTCTTGGTCATATATTGATGTATATATCAAGTTTTGAATTTTTCACTTGATGATGTATGGATTAATTGATGTAATTGGTAGTTGATTAAAGTTCATTACTACTTTATGATTTTATCAAATTTTTGGATCAGATATTGCTGATGTACACACTCAGTGGTTACAAGTGTTGATTATGACCTAGGTTGGATGTTGGTGTCAACTTTTAGGGTAGCAAAGTGATTTTGAGTAGTTGAATGAGTTTTTATAGGTAACATGGTATTATTGGTTAGTATTATTTTTTTGTACAATTCTATTATTCATTGTGTTGTATTTTGATTCATGCCTTATTGCTTTTGCTTTTTATGTCTTGTCATGTTATTGTTGATCCTTGCATGTTTTCTTGGTGTTGGATGTATCCGATATGACTTCCTCTTTTCTCTCTCCTTCATGTACTCTTTTCCACCCCATCTCCACTTGACTCAACTTTGTTGAGACTCGGACTCACTAAGAGACTTACCTAGACCTATCCCCCCAACCATACCCCCTTTTATGTGATTTATTATCCATGGTGACTTGATAATTATTAGTGACTAGGTTGATTGGTCATGTGGCATTTAAACATTTAATAGCCTTTAAAATAATATCTATTTTTATTATTTTAATTATTATCATTTATTTTTACTATTTTATTATTGAATGGCTCAATTTTTGAAAAATATCATTAATGGTTATTGCCTTGTATTTTAGAGATGGGGGTTATTTGGGGAGTGGTCAACATATTTGGAAGAGATTTTTCTCTCTCCATATTGAATGTGAAAGGAAAGGGGATTAGGGAAAGTTAGGAAGGAGGAAAAAAATTTAGATGGGGTAGGTGGATGGGATGCAAAGGGAGGAAGGACAGAAGAATAGTGGGAGAAATGAGGAAGAGGATACATAGGGGTTTTTGGTTATGATTGAGGCATTTTACCTGGGTGTGGATTCTGCATCCATGGCTGATTCTCACTATTAGAAAGGAAGGTATTATTATAGACCATTTTAGTTGCATTAGGTAAATTATTCCATCTTTACATTGTACCAAGTAAGTCTTATTCTAACTACAAGCTAGTTATCCTTCCTTAGAGTGAATAATAAGTTTGACATTATCCCTTTTAACATATAAACTTTAAAAAAAGGGATGAATATGCAATCCATTTTCATATATGTTATTTTGGTCATATACCAGATCTGATGAATGCATCAATTAACAGTATATTCATTTTATCATGCAAATGTAATGACTTCTCATTATTAAACCTCTTACATTTTAATTTGGGTTGTATGTGTGAGACATTAACCCTAATTCCTAGAGGAATGTCGTTAATATTAAATTGGTTATGTTTTCTTAATTTATGTTAATAAATTATGGATTTGGTTCCTTTAAACCCCATGCTTTGATTTTAGTGATCTCAAGTTGTGTTCTTTTTATAGTCTTTTAACCTATGTATTTCATGCTAGGATGTTGTACATTGTTTTTATCAACTATACACCTATAAAAGTTGATTGATGACTAAAAATATGAAAATAGACCTAAGGGTATATTAAATATCAAGGTTGATTGACTTGGTTGTTTATATATTTTTCCCTTTGAATAATTGATTTGGGTTTTATTCCATCAGATGGGTAATTTTTTTAATATTTTGTATATATCCTCTCAATGTGGAAAATTAACATGGGTCTTCAAATATTAAGAGCAAGTATTTTTGGTGGTTTTTATATTTCTCAGAAGTATGGAAAGTCAATTTGGGTTTTAAATTTTTAAAAAGAGTTGAGTTGCTAACAAATTTATAGGTTTTGGATTGTCGTTATAATTTTTGGAAGTGAATTTGAAATTGATCTAGGTCTTAAATTTAAAAGAGTTGTGTTTTTTATGTGATTAATGGGCCTTTTGTAATATCCCTTCGGATACCAAAACAAAAGCTCTGAATTGCTTATCTATATTTCTACAAAATATCTTCAAATAGATAAATAAATCATAGTATAATCTCTTATTTATTTGCTCATATGCTTACAATAGAGGACCTCTGTCAGGTATACAATGAATATTGAAAATATAGCCTTAATAGCCTAAGTATTCCACAAAATGGGAAATATATTTGGATCTGGTATGTCTTGGCCTGCTGTGTAAAAAACACAGTCACTGACATCAGTTATACTACCATCATCGGTTGACTGGGGTCGTTAAACTGCCGACATCAGTGAGATGTTGGCCAATGTCGGTCTCTGTAGGGCTCTGCCTATCGATGACGGTGTCTGATCTTTCTGCTGATGCTTACAGATTTTTCATGGATCTGTATAGACTTCATATGGCTGCCAATATAGCACAATCTATATGCTTGATCCTGATCTGAAGAATTATGGGCTAATACAAAAGATCTATATCTGGATAATAATTGAATCAAACCCAAAATAAAGAAATACCTGTGAACCCTTGTGATAGCTTCTGTATGAAGTTCTCTCAAACTTGTAAACCCCTGTGATAACTTTTGTATGAAGTTATCTCTCAATTTGTCAATAGATCGGTTGATCTCTCACAACATCTGAATCACACATAATGAAGAGTTAACGTTCTTCAATGCAAATGGAATCTTGGAACCCTTGGCTTAGTCTTCACAGAAGAATTCTTAGCAAAATCAATAATCAATTCATGAATACAAACTCTCTCCCATGAGAAACCCTTATACCCTCCAAAGGTGTGCTTGCTAAAATTAGATTTCCTTAAATTAGACTTAGGGCTTCTTAAATTAGAACTAGGATCTTAAAATTAGACCAAAATATTAATAATTAATTAATATTTAATTAAAATTAGACCAAATAATTAATATTTGACTAAATCAATCAAATATTAATATCTCCCTTAATTCATGTCCGAACGAGCCCAAACGAAAGCCAAGCCCAGCTCCATCAAGACCCTCTATCCATTACATTAGCCTACGAGGGTCACATAATAGGCTAATCATCCGCTCGAAAAGATGTCAACTAGAAGGGGACATGACACCTTTATATTGTATTAATTTATGCCTATGATTCTATTTTGAATTAGTTGTTTAAGTGTATGGAATGACATGATTTGGCCAATTGATGTACTTTGTTTGTGATAAAATTTTGTACTTTTTGACTAATGTTGAATCTATTATGATAAAGACAAATTATTTGGTTCATTCCTCTTAACAAAATTAGTTGATTGTGGTTTTCTTGTATAAGTTGATTTGGATAAAATTTCTTGTATATGGTTTGATTAGAACCCTCCAGGTGTCATTTTGAATGATTAATTTTTTTTTTTGCTTAATAGAGTGTTGTGTGTTTTATATATGGATGAGTGGGGGAAATAAGGTCTAAGCCTTGCTAGAATCACCATTTACATGAGTGCCTTCAATTTTGAGTTAAAAACTATTTAAATGTTTTCTTATTCCATAACTTATGTTGACCTAATTTTTAATATTCAAGATCATATGAGGTCATGAGACCTCATAATGATCCCCCAAATCCCATATATTAATTATTGGCTCAAAATCAATTTATTGTTTGTATGCTTATTAGAATCACTATTTCTATTTATGGATTGTTTTGAATTGTTGGATCAATTTTGGATTTATAATAATTTAGTGTTATGAATGATTACTGGAATTATGGAATAATGCTCAAAATCTTGTATGGATGAGTTTATTGGTTATCATGCTTATTTTATTTAATTGTTGTATTATAGTTCAGTTATGCATAACTATTAAGTTATATATTGTGTTTTCTATTATCCTTTAAGACTATGTGAAGTGTATCCTTATTGGATCACCATTCTCAAACTAGACACAAATAATTAAGAATTATTTGGTATTCTTATTAGAAATTTGTAGTCGAGATAACATGGGATAACTGCATGCTTAGAGGGGATCCAAGTTGGTTATTCTAAAAACTATAGAAATGGATTTACTTGTTAATCCATTACTATATCATTTGTAGGTCTAAAATTAGTTATCCCAACTTTTGATTTATATTGATTATGGGTTGGTTATTTTCATCTCACCTTGAAATGGCGATTTTATCTTTTGTTTGTGTTATGTTATTATGTTAAGATATCCATTGGTTCAGAATTTGACTTACTCAAAACTCCCTCCTTAACACTGGATGCCAAAACTACCATCTAGTTGATGGTTGGGGTGGTAAGGGCTACCAATGGTTGGGTTCATATGTCTGGTTAGGAGGGTTTATCTAATTAAGTTACTTGCTACCCATGCTTGGAGGATCTTATGAACACGTGAAATAAGTGGTGTTGAGTTAATTTATTTTATTTATACATTCTTACGTAGTTATTAATGTTTAATGTTATATGATTCATAAAAATATTTAATAAGTTATCTTGATTTGATATTGGTTAATTATGCTAGTGTCATGTGATATGCTAATCTATGTTTTTAGTGGAATGTGCAAGTAAAGGAATTTAAGCTTAAATGTGTCTTATATGGTAAGAAACTAAAGTGGTTTATGTTTTAGATTAAGGTAAAAATAGGTTTTGAAGGGGCCCCGAAACCCTTTACATCAAATAAGATATAAAACTTAAGCACTTCCAGGAAACAAAATAACCTGGAACCTACAAAAGCTAAACCAGATAAACCAGTAATCTGAAAACAGCTTACAAAAGCTAGACAAACAATAACTGATAGTTATTATTTTTTTTTACAAGACCAAAGTTTCATATCTAGAGGAGGGACCAGCGGCTTAGATTTTTTCCTCTTTACAGTAGTCCAACCATCCTCTACCTTAACCACCTTAGCAACCCATTCCACAGGAGGCCAAGAATCATGAAGCCCAGAGGGTGACAAAACCTCAGCCAAAACCTTAAGAGAACCAGCCAACAACTGACTCCTAGGGGAAACCTTCAAAATAGGTGGAGGAACCACCACCTCCTCGAAAATTGGTTCAGGTAGATTACATAATCCAATCTCCACCAAACCTTCAATAGGAACTGTCTCCAGCTGAGACTCTTGATCTGTCGAAATAGATAAGATGCTCTTTTCATTCTCATTCTCAAAATCAGTCGAAGCTTCCTCAGGTTGTTCAGCAATATAGTGATCATGATCAGCTTCTGCCCACCAAAAAGGAGATCTTTTGGGTCTAGATTTCCTTGCAGTGCACCGGGCTGCAACATGCCCCGTCAGATGACACTTTCTACATCAAAAAGGTAGCCCTTCAAAATCTAACATTTGCGTCCAAGATCCCCTAGGGGAATCCAGACAAATCGCCTTAGGGAGGCCCTTAGAAACATCCACCTCAACCATAAGGCGAGCACAGGTCGATCTAAAATACCTCTTGGTTTTTGCGTCCACAAATAAAAATTCCCCTATAGCATTTCCAATGGTTTTAAACACTGAATCATGCCATAGATGCAATGGTAAATTAGGGAGCCGAACCCAGACAGGAATCTTGTTGAAAGTTTCCGTTACAGGATTGAAGTCCATATGCCACTGTTTGGCGAAGAGAGGGTATTTACCCTTCTAGAAGAAATTTTTGTTGGAAAGAATAGTCTTCCTATCCTCAGCAATGTGAAATAAAGCTATAAAGAAACCTTTACCACAAGGATAAATTTCAACATTTCCATCAATTAGTGGCAGCCATGTCTGGGATATCTAGCCATGTAAATCGGCATGAGATGGCCAGAAGCCACGAAATCTAAAAATATCCATAGACTTTGAAAAGTACTCTGCTTGATCAAAGATTTCTTTAACAGTATCAGGATCAAGATTAACCCTGACAGGTTTTAAAACACTTACAGGTGATTTGCTAAGCCTCCTAGCAGAAGCTTGGCATTTCACATCATGAATTTCAGCTTCAAAAGCCGCCACGTCCGCATAGGTTCTTCCCTTAGACCTAGGGACAAACCCAAAAATAGGGGAGCCATTTACTGAATCCGTCATTGGAGAAGAACCCCCTTCCACGACCAAAATCCTATCCCCATTCATTGGTGAAGGTTCAGCCACACCAGCCGCCTAATTTGCAGCTGCCTGGACTAGGTTGGAAGTACACGCTCGCGCTAGTATGCCCGCTACGTTCAAAGTCTCCATGCGCACGCAGGGAGCAGGGGGCATGCGCTTGCGCTAGAAGCGTTTTGAATTTATGATTGTTACTAGCTAGTTACAATCATGTTTATGTGAATTTATGTTATGACCTATATAATAATCCTAATGGTGGGGTTCTCTAATCCAAAATATGGATCTAATTTTCTAGACATGTTATCTAGTTCAGTTCCACTGTGCTCAATTATGTAGTTAATGTAATTAAAACACTTATTCAATATTTTTCATGAAAAGTGAACTTTTTATTTAAGTTTTAGTGGAATAATTAGTGTTGGTATGGTTTATTTATTCTAGTATTGATTAATTCAATAGCTTTTAGCCTTTGAATATAAGGGTTTCATTAAATATGGTGAAACCACCTATAATCACATATGGTGGTTAATAATCTCTAGTGTTTATAGGTGATAGTTACATAAATTCATATATCTATAGGAAGTGGTTTTGAAACTAACCTAGTGGTTTAGAAACCATAAGTGTGTTTAAAGTGATATTTTCTCCACCAATCAAAATAAATGGTAAAAGAGTAGTTTCAAATGATTACTTTTCTTAGCAAATTATCTTATATATTCTTTGATGGGTTACAAGGTGGGATGAAATAAATATATTATTTATTTAAGGTAGAGATAAATCATAGAATTTAGTAAGAATTTTTAAAGTTTCATTCACATTATATTATACAATTATGAGTCCTTGTCCATGTTGTCTCATTATTTCTTAGCTATGAATGGTTATTCTAGTTGTGTTTCATCACTTTAAAATGTCTAAGAATTATAAATAAATCATTTATAAAAGATTTGGATAATTTAGTAATGAGATATCTATCCATGAAGGCCATGGATAGAAGTAACTTGTCCAATATTTGAATTATGTAGTGGAAGGTGAGAGCAATTTTCCTCACCCACTAGATTTTTCCCACACTCGGATCTTGATGTGAATTAATGTGTCCATCTTGTGATTTTTAATAATGTATACTTCCTTACCATGTTTATTATGTTTTACATTTCATTCCCATCACTTTTTATCTCTATTTTAATAGTGTAACTAGTATAGAATAGTCATCTATCAATCATATGTTGAGCTAGGAGTGTAGGATTTATTTTTACAAAACTTAATGTGGAATATACACCTATTATATGAATCATATCGGTATGATATCATATTCGTGTTTTATAGTGTGTGGTTTTTTTGTGACCATTTTTTAAATATTTATTTGTTATAAGAGTAGCAAGTGTTATAGGAAAAGATTATTGGGTATATTTACAACATGATATACTCACAAAAAAGTGGAATAAATAAGTGATAAATATGTATTTTAAATATTGGAAGATAATTGAAAATAGGGAAGAAATATTTGTTAAATTAAGAGAGGATGTTACAAACATCTCTCAATCCATAATGGAGACTAGTAATTCATTGTTTAATGCTAGATGGAAGATTTTTTTTCTCATTATGAAAGATAATAGATTAGTGGAATGCCAGGATACTCATAGCATGTCCACTAAAAAATATAATGAGATGCAATTATTACTATGCTTTCCTCTTATATACATGGGGCTACATATATAAGCATTGAAGGAAAGAAATTATCCATAAAAATGGCATGAAAAGGTGAACTTAAAAGTAAAAAATGTTGATAATTTCATTTAACATAGACACGTCTAAGTAAAAGAGAGGTTTAATAAGTGGGGAAATAAATTTCCTCACCATATGAGTTCTTAAAGTTTGGAAAAAAACCTCAAATTGGAGAGGTGTGATCTAAAATATGGATTTAGTTAATTAGACATGTTTTCAAGTTCATTTATACTATATTCACTTATGTAAATCATGTATATAAAACACTATATAACAAGAGGCTTTTATATATACATGGCAATTTTAGGCCTATTGGTGTGTTGAGAGAGGAAGAAATTAAAGATAACTTATTGGTGAGTAGAAGGAGGTATTTTAGACCATAAAAGGAGTATATAAGATCTGTGATGAATATTTGATAAAGCTTATGTGTATGAAAATCAAGGTCATATGACTTAATCTAGTTAAGAAGAGGGCTAGTTGAGCAGAGAAGCCTAGAAGGTAGGTTTAGAGGGATAAAAGTGTGTGAAGATATCAATAAGGTGATAATAATATTTTGTATGATAAACAAAGTGTTATGAGGTTGATCAAGTGTTTTAGGTGGCTAAGTTGGTGCTGAGTCATCTAGGGGGTTGGTACCTCCTTACAAGTTGGCACTTAAAGCCTAGTTGGGTTTGTGCTTAGCTAGTCAATGTTGGTGCTCCATGCAGAGTTGGTGATTCAATAAATTTGGTGTTTGTATTATATGACTATATTAAATTTTTAGATATCATTGGTTTTTCTTCCCCTTTAGGGTTTCCCACATATTTGATGTGTTTTTATGTTTCATAGTTATGTGGAGAGGTGTTTATGCTTGCTAGATCTATATGCTTGTTTAAATGGTTCATGATTACTTAAGTGAAATTGATAAGAATTTTTTTGATGATTGATTCACCCCACCTCTTAGTCATTTTTATTCCAGCACACACTAAGTACATATAAAATACACTAAGTGGCTAGTGACATAAAAATATAAAGGATACCTGTTCATAATAAACACAATGTTGTATATGCAAATAAGTGAGATACTACGATCAAATCATGTTGGTTGTATAAATAAGAAAATTAAAATGGACCTACCTTCCCAAAACATGTTCCCCATTCCTCAGGACATCTTACAAAGCCATCAGTCTACTACGAAGATTGGGCACTTGGGTGAAAAAGTAGGTAGAACTAAAATATTTTTTATTCTCCCTTTCCAATATACTAGATTACTACACCCTAATGGACCTCTAATCCATCATGAGGCTAACTGTGGTGTTTTTTTATTTGATTATAAAATGGATATGTGCTATGAATCATGTCTTTTAGTTTGATTTGACTTATGAAATTTGAATGTTTCATATTTATATCATTACCTTTTGTTTAGTTGATTTGGATTTTAAATTTTTATGGATTATAAAATTCTTCCTCCATACAAATTTGGAATAACCAACATGAGGGATAAAATTGATACACATTAATGAGATTTAGACTTTGGATAAAGGAATCTATGTATCCAAAGACATGAATAACTGAACACTTAGGCTTACCTATGAAATAGTATGTTATCTCAAGTTTCAATCATGTGTATGCTTAGTTTGTGAAAGGAAAATAAGTGAATAAAGGAGATCTAAATTTGATTGATAAGATATAATTACAATGAGATGACTCATTTTCTAACTGATCACATGGTAAAGAAGGATTATTATAGGGATCAAGGTTTATATAACCAAGTCAAAATAATAATTAACCATGTTGTATGAGATAAGGTAGAAACAAATCATGAGAAAATACAAAGACATCCATGAAAATAAATGAAATAATAAATATAATCATGTGAAAATAATACATAAGTTAAGATGAATGAAATAAAACCCTATACAACACATAATGAAAAATTTAAAGATCCATATAAGATAGGCAAGTGAAACAAAATTTGACATAGAGTTAAATGATATAAAATATATATATATATATATATATATATATATATATATATAAGTGGATCACAAGTCCAATACATAATCATAATAAGGAGTCAAATAACACCATGTTATGTTGACAAATACTGGTAAATTTATCTATAAATATTATCTATAACATTTGATATATTTATTTGAAGTTGGGTCCTAACTACAACAAGAGTCTCATCAATCCTTAAGGAAATATGTAAAAATACCTCCCATAAAATATCCTCTACAAAAAATGTAGGTATAGTGGAAGGATCATTCTCATGAGGTCCCTCATGCATATAATACTCAAGAAGGGGAATATATGTTGGACTAGGAATGGTATTTTTGGGATAAGAAGTGTGCACCAATGGTGGAGAAGGGACCACAGATGGGGGAGAGGATGTAGTTGGTATAGGATCCATAGGTGGATGAGGAACCATAAGTGGAGAAGGAACCATAGGTGGAATGGGATCCATGGTGAAGGAGGATCCTTCTTATGTGTATGAGATATGGGAGGGGGAATAATGGGTGTAAGAATAGTCACAAGTTAATCATGAAGATGTTGTTGGAGGATGTGGAAATGATTGATGTGATGGGTATCACACTAGTTCTAAAGATAACATACCTAGAGGGGGAATAATGGGTGTAAGAATAGTCACAAGTTGATCATGAAGATTTTTTTGGAGGATGTGGAAATGATTGATGTGATGGGTACCACACTAGTTTCAAAGATAGCATACCTATCCATATTTTGGAATATACTCAGGTGATAACTTAGGAAGAGGTATAACTTGTCTTTAAGCTAAGTAAGTGTAGATGTAATGTGTCAATATATTGTCAAAACTTTAGAAAATGGGTGGAGGAGTGATTATTTGTGTCATGAAAGTAAAAAATATGCTTGCTATTAGACTTTATGGGTCTACTAATGGAAGGAATATATGAAAGATCTATGGAAGGTTGATAAATTAGTAGTCTCTAGTCTACTGACTAAAAACTCTATGAATATCATAGTAAGGGTGATTGGCCCATTGGGTTGGTAAGGGATAAAGTTATGGTAAAGGAAGAAATCCATTTTCAAGGGGAGGTAGAGCTAGTGGAGATATTGTCTTAAGTTTTAATAAAGGAGAAGTAGAATTAGATACAATATGAGACTCATCTAAGGATAAAGTGGGAGTAAAATCTAGACTAGGCTCAATAGAGGGAGGAGTAGGATGCACATAGGGTTTAAGGGCAATTAAAATAATCTTATGGGTAATTAGGTTATATGGATCTTTATATCTAGTAAAAATATAGGTACCGATCATAGCATGATCCATAATCATGATCTTAAGAGGCTCTACCTAAATTGAAGGTGTGTCATGCGAATGTTTCATATCTACCCTATGAACAAGAGGAATAATGATAGAATTAGTAACTCTATAATATGGAATATGATAAGAGGAATGGAAAGACTAAATAAAATAATAACAATGATAACAAAGTATCTCACCATCTCTATCCTAGACAATACCTCATAGAAATAGATCATATAAAGTATAACCATCATCATAATCATATGTATTAATATTGATCATGTAAGTAGGTATGACCTTCTCATTGAAAGTGTCATGATGAATATAATTCCTATGTTTTATTAATACCATAGGTATATCATCAATAAGTGGCTTCTAGGAACATGAATTTAAGGATGGTGGAAGCTAGGAAATGAGATGAGGGGAGAGATTCAAAGTTTTGATCTTGAGGTTGATCTCATTTGGCTCATCATCATCAGAGTATAAGAGGTTAGGTGGTATGTTCCTAATGAGTTTGGGGTGACCATGATAACCTCGAGTAGAGTTGATAGGAAAATTGAAAATTTGAGATTCTCAAAATGGAACACTCAAAAAGGGTTCAAGGTTGGGAACTTTAAATACACCACATTCTTGGAATTATTCAAAATTCCAAGGGTTGGTGTCTCCTTGAATCCTAAAGATACAACCATTGTGGGGAATTTGACAACCTAGAAAGTAGAAGAGGTGACAACTCTAATGTGTTGAGTCCAAGGCCTACCAAGCAAGATATTATAATAAAGGGGGAAGTTAAATATCATAAACTTCACTTGAATAGTGATAGGAGGGATGGTAATAGGAAGCCACATGAAACCTAAAGGAGGAATTTACCTTCAGTGATAACCTTGACATTGTTACATGTGGAATTAATATTACACTCAAAATATACAAGAGATTTAATAAAGTTGAGGGAGGTGACACAAGAAATTGAATCCTCATCTATCAAAGCACTCTTAACTTGGATGTCACCAATTTGAATTATTATAAAGAATGGAAGATCATCTGGACAAAGCATAATCTCATCTGGTATCATGGAAGCAATAAAAAAATTGAGGGAAAGAGAAGTGTCCATTTTTTCATCAATGTGTATAGACATCTATTTGCCTAGTTTTAAGATATTATATTCTAATCCAGATAAGGTTGATTCACATGTTGCTATGGGAGGATGAGGGATGTTAATTTTGAATAATAGTTGCATCAAGCAAATGAGATGATGTATATAAGTTAACATGAGTTCAAGAAAGGGTATTTGAGATGGGATAGTAAGTTCTGTGATAGGTTACAATTCATAATAACCCATGAGTGAACTACTAGAGACATGTGCATAATGTTGGAGGATTTCCTAAGAAGGAGGATTAGAATTACATTAAAACTTGTGTTGATAAGATGTGGTTAGTCTAGTTTGAGGATAAATCAATTGATTATCTTGATAATATGGGGTAGTTGACTTAGGTATGCCTTATGATTGATTTGAATAAATGTTATTGGGATGCTGAAGAGTGGTGTTGATGAGTAGAGAGGTTGGGGTAGTTTTAGAAATAGAGTGAGAGGTGTTAACCAATTGAGGTGTTGGAATTTCTTCATGGAAAGAAATAAGGTTATCTTACCCCAAATTTTTTAGATGAGATGGGGAAGAATATTAGATATCATAGAAGGTTTTGGATGATTAGTGTGTGTGTAGGATGATAATCAATGAAAGCAACTACGCTTAACATATTATTCATATTTACCACATTGTATTTGGTAGTTTGGTCTATAATAATTTTGATGATATTGGTAGAATGAGTAGGCTTATCATTATTATCTTGATGATTAGGAAGAGGGTCTTTATAAATGACAAGATGAACATTATCCTGATTTAAATCTTGATTTTTATTTTGTGTTTCATGAGATTTAGCTATATCAAAGGCTTATTGGCATTTAGTAATGAGTAAATCATGATCAAAGTTTGGACCAAGGATGAAATACATAGCTAAATTATGTAATTGCCAACAAGTCTCATGAGAGTGGCCCCAACTTGCATGAAACCACCAAAATATATTTAGATCATACCATGATTTCATAGGGTGATTGGGAAATAACTCTCGTGGTAGAGGCCTTGGTAGACTCTTTTGGCACTCTACTAAGGATAATGGTTTATGAACATTAATGTTTTTTATTTGAGAAAATTGAGGATTAGGGGTGTTGTTCAGAGGGGGATCTTGCTTTGTAATAGGGTTGGGAGAAATGGATTGAATATTGTGAATGGAATCATAGGAATCGATGACCATCATTCATATCATGATGATTTCTATTCTTAATGAGCATGTGAGTGCCTACAAGAGGTTGGGATGGCTCCAACTAATGCATGAGAAAATCTTGGCACTTGTCTTGGTTGAGGGTTTCTTATAAGGTTATTGGAGAGAGAGTCCTACAACAATATTTTAACATAAGATAGAGAACATTAGTGAATAGATGAAAAATATTATTATCTACCATGTTATACTCACACTTATTAGATAATGTCTTCCACTATTCGATCAAATCTTGTGCAATTTTTGTTTCAAGTTGCTTGTAATTGATAAAGTGAGCCAAGGTATTCTCAGGGAGGTCACTAATTTAAAACTCTTATACTATAGAGTTAACTATATATTTTAATCTAGTTATAGAATTATATCTTATAATCTAGTGATATAATGGGACTTGAATTGATTATACAAATCTAAAACATCTCAAGAGAATATTTTTTGCTAGTAGCTTAATAGAAACAAAAGTGTTTAATTTTACCCAATCTTTGTAGGGATTGCCAAACATTTTTAAGTGTAAGTTAGGATCATTTGACCCATTTTAACCAATGGTAGGAGTGATACCTCCTATGTTGATATTGGAAATTTGAGGTGTAAGAAGTTCATTTTGAAGATGTTTAATTGTTTTGTTAATAAGGGATGGTTGAGGAATGAGGTTTTCATGGTAATCCCTAAGAGAGAGAGGGATAATTTTAATTTTTTTCTCCCCATAAAACCTATTGAGGTATATTTATAAGGTTAATAAGATGATTCTACATTTTGAATCATATAATTATCATTATTAGCTTGAAAAATGTTCATTTTATTAAGAGTTTACAATAAGATTTGAGTGGTTTGACTGGTGTTTTGACTAGTTTACATGGAATGAAAAGCATTAGCATTAGTATTAGTGGCTTGGGTTTTAGTGTGAGTTGTGACATGTGAAACACTAGTGGCTTAAGAAGCATTGGTAGAAAATGAGGCACTAGTAACATGATTAGCATGTGCAATGAAAGATGCACTATTAGAAGGATTGACATCAGAAGAAAAGGAAGAAATAGTGGCATGATTACCATTGGTATCAAAAATTGCACTAGTGGAATTACTAAGGAGGTTGGTTCTTGGAAAAGACCCACTAGATGTTGAGCATGCCATGCTACTAGAGATACTTGGCATAGAGGTTGAATAAATCAAAGAAGAAGAGGTCATAGTATGAGAATGAGTCAAAATATAAGGAAGAGGTTGATAAGCAAAGACTATATCACCCCAAAATATATGAGAGAATGTAGGGGAGGGTGAATGGGATTCTTCTACTTGACCACTTATCATGATATTTTAAATAGTTGAAGGTTCTTCTCCCCTATGTTGAAGAAACTCATTAATGAATAAAATGATTTTAGATGTGTAATTTAATTCTAACTAATATTATAGGGATAAAAGAGGGTTAATAGCTAAATATTAATGAGGAGGAGTCCCATAATTTGTAATTTAAGTGTCCACATGCACATTGATTTCATCTAAAGTGTAAGCCACAAGCTATTTTTGGGGAAACCTATTGGGATTAGTAAAGTTCATCATATCTATTGAGTTCAATTATATGTTATCCTCGAAAAAGAATTTCATGATGAGGGAAGGAGGATAAAAAGGATGATACAAAGACAAAATCATAAAATAAGATACATAGTTAAACTAGTCAATTGTGTTATATAACCTAAGAAATAGAGTAGAAAACTAAAGATACACAGTCATGCAAGTTGATTATGTACTACTAAATAGAGAACTAAATAGAGAGATAATGATACATAGTCATACAGGTCAACTATTCATTATAGACAAGAAGGTGAAAAATAGTCTGTAAGAGACTGTATCAACCAAAATGATAGTGTTGTAAAATAAGATAAAATGTTTTGAAGATAATTTAAAGCAAGATGAAAGCCAACACACAAATAATTGGATCAATGTGACTTGATCCAATTTGAACACACAACACAAACCTTTAACCAATGATTACTAATACAAGTTTTAATATACAACACATAATGATCAAAGATAAAATAGCAACTAGAAAATAAATTGTAACTACTTGGTCATCATAAGTGTTATTAAGTTATAATAAAGTTTTGATTTTAATGTGATATGAAAGTTATCTAAAATAAGGAACTATAAAGTAATATAAGGTTGGTTTTAGGACATTTGGGCTAAAAGGGATCTATATTGGTGATGGTAATGGTTTGGTATTAGGGCCTACCCCCTCACTTCATAATCCTACAATAATAATGGTGTTGGGTGCTTTTCCAATATATACCATCAACCATGTGCTTATACTTGGCTAGAAAACCAAGTTGGCTTCCCCCTTGGTAATGTAATCCAAGTAGGTAGGTTGTAGGAAGACAAATGTTTGATTCTTTTTATGTGTAAAGTGATTTGGTAGTGTGTGAAAAAGATAAAAATAGTGTAACTAAAATGGTAATTTCAAAAATAACTTATTTAAGCTATGTGAGTTACTCTAAGCATGCAAACAACTAAAAATGAAAGGTGAATTAATTATTATCAAATAAATGTTAATTCTTTGATTGATAATAATATAGAGTAGTTTTAGATAACATTGTATGCAAATAATATATATTAAAATTGAAAAGGTTGTTGATGTTCTATAGAAGCAAGGTCTATAAGAACATAGTCAAGATAGAAGATAGACTACATAACTATGTCGACTAGGTCAACCTAGTTAGTTGTAGGGTTATAGTTTTATAGACTAAAAAATTATGAAATTAGATTAATAAACGAAGAACTAAAATTATATAAAGATAAAATAAAGGAACATTGGTGGGATTGAAAATGTTTTATCTTTCAAATTTTTATGCAGTGATGTTCAGATGTTGCTTCAAAAAATTTCAAACTAGGTCAACTCATTCAGCTATGTCTGTAAAACCCTTTATGATAAAAAAAGATATAATGAATATATTTGACCTATTCAACTATGATTGTATACATATATGTTGACAAAATAAAATAATAGATATAGTTGATTGGTTTGACTATGTATGTTAATCTAGACCTGAAGAAGAATATTATGTCAAACTGCTCGATCTAATAACTTGTAATTGGCAAAGACTTACATAAACAAAATAGAGTCATTTTGAATATATTTTGTGTAAAACCTAATTAAATAAATTTATAACTATATTGAATAGTTTGATACAATATTTTAAATATATAAAAATATAAAATGAATGCATAAAAGAAAACATACAAGGATTAAATTCACATTGGGTTCACCGGAATGCATCCATCTTGGTCATGACCCCAAATATATATTGTAACAATAATTAGAAGTGTAAGTAGGATTTATATTATTTAATATAGGATTAATTAATAGATCAGTTTCATTTCCCTTTGCATACAGTGTAGGGGTCTTTGATATATTACTAGGAACCATTGGATTCAATAAATTTGTACAGTTCCTTCTACAATTCACAAATGCATTAAGTATATATGTTAATGAGTTAATTATATTTTTGGATATCCCTCATGATTACCCTTTATCATAGATATATTTGGATACTAAATTTTTTTTAGTTAAACTAACTAAAAATGTGCAACCTACTCAGAGATTTCCACACCAAATATTTGTCCTTATACAAAGGCATATCCTTGAGAGGCATGTTTAACATAAATTTATTAAATATTCTATATATCCTATCTCTACCTATGTGCATCCTAAATTGATATTAAAAATCACTAAGGTTACCTCACATAATTTACCAACACATGAATCATATACTACAAGATGGGTTCCAAAAATCCCCATAGTTCATTTTGATCCACCACATAGATAATATATTTTTGATTATCAATATGGAAGTGACAATTATAGTAAAATGGGTGTTTCATATTAATATTCTACATTTATATAAATTCAATCACCAAAAAATATCCCTTTCCCTTTGTGAAAGGTTTCCATTCCTCTGTTCAACACATGGCCTAATGATTTCAAGCCCCTTGCAAGAGTCATTAGTTAATATATCACTTTCAATTTGTACATATTATTTACACACACACACACACACACATATATAGTAAAATATTATATAAAATACTCAAAATTAGGACCTATTCATGCTTATATTTACTTTCTCATACATCAATTCATTTATGCATAGTTATTTAGTATCTATTTTAGCCAATTTTATATCATATATGGTTCACTAAAGAGTGGCTGCATATTATAAAGAATACTAGTTTGAGAACCATTTTATGTTATAAATAGTACACATTCATAAAATTCAATTATAAAATAATTCCATATTAGAAATGAGTGCCTTGATCTAGTGTCCTCAACCTAGTTGTCCTAGTGATCTCAGACTTCCACTACTTAGTTTTAGATGACATATAAATTTGTATAACACATACATTCATCAACTAGCTCATTGGAGGAATATTATACATAAGTTTTATCCTTATTTCATTACCTTATCTTACTCACATATATTTATTTACATTACATCACATATTTTGATATTTATCACTCACTAACATCTTGGAATTTTTTGGTTACCTTAATTAATGAATTTAATCATGTTAAAACTTAGATATTATTGATTAGAAACATATTAAAATGCATTATTTTCATGTTTATTTTCAATATTTTCTCTATTTTATACACTCTTTAATTTCCTTGAGGACATATGAATGTGTCTTTTGTGTGTGGCTTTAAGCCTTCATTATATATTTCTATATGTGTGAGGACATTTGAACATGTCTTTGTGAGTACATTCTATGTGTGTGCAAACATTTGAACATGTTCTTATGTGTGGCTATAAGCTTTCATTGTTTTCTTATTTTCATGTGAATATATTTTAACATATCCTTTTTCTTATTTTATTTAATTGATTTACATTTGAACATGTCCCTTTTATGTGGCTCCTCTGCCTTCTATTGTGTGTTTTCTATGTAATCTTTGAATGTGTGTGTCATGGCCATGACACCTTTCTTGATTATTTATTCATAATTTTATTCCATGTTGGATATTATTCATCCACCCAACACTTCTAATTCCACAATGTATACCATGCATTCCTCCCTAAATATTTTTATTCAACATTTCATACTTAGTTTGATTAATTATATGTGTGCCTAAATGTTAACATCTATCTAGACACTCTTGCTATGAATGTTTGTTCCTAAATGCATCTCACATTATTACTATGTTTAGTTTATCTATATGTTGATGCCATGCTTCTCCATGTTGTCACTAGTATTCATATTTACATCTTTATGTCATAAAAATATATTGAATAAATTTTTATTTTGAGTTAATTTTGACAAAATACATAATATGTAATGTAAACATATATATGCATCTAGATATGTAATTTTTGATAAAGTCACATGGGTCAATGAACATAGGAGTTTAACATAGAAAAAATCAAAGAGGTAAAAAACTAATTTGTTTATTTATTCTTATAATTGATAAGCCTTCACCCAATACACAATCCGTCAACCTCTCACTTATTCTCAAAAAAATATTCATATAACCTTCACATAAGTCATATATAATAATACTCGCATTATTCATAAATACTATTATGTATTTATTTCATTTCAGCAAGGTGTAAAACACTTTTCATATTAGGGTGTGGAGGTGGACTATTGTAACTAATGGGTCCAAACCTCTACCTGAGGAACCCAATGGTAAATTGATAATATGTTTTATTATATTGATTTACACAATTTTTTTCAATGCGTGGATATAATAACAATAAAACATTATTATGTAATTAACTCAAATATGTTAAGGGTCTGATAAAGGCACCAATTAAAAATTAAATGTTCCAACACTCCCCCTTAATCTTAAGTGAGGATACATGACATATTCACATTAATAAAGGAATTATACTCCATGAATCAGTTAAAATGATTTTAAGAGGCATGCAAAAATATCAAAGGATATAAAAACCTTCATCATGCCAAAATCAAATTTTGAAATAAAATTATAATCTATAAACTACTTAGAGTAAGTTTAGGCTAGCATGATCGTGAGACTAGATCTCATAGTATCTCATGAATAATCTACTAACCATTTTTAGATCCTTTTATGACATAATGACCTCCATGCTTATAAGTATTGGGTATAATGTTAAAATTCCACACAAGTTTACCAAAATCACATAAATTGATATATTAAAATGAGAATAAATATATATAAATAGAAAAAAACACATGGTAATTAGGAAGCAACATTGTCATGCATACTCCCCCTTAATGGTAACTCTGAGAGGCAAAAATTGTATGAAAATTGAAAAACTTTATGACACTAATTGGTTTTGTGAAGATACCTACCACTTATTCATATGTAGTAAAAAATTATAAATCACCATTGAGGAATTTATTTTGGATAAAATACATATGAACTTAAATATGCTTAGTGTAATCACCCAAAAGTGGTATTTGAGTGCTAAGAGTTATTCTTGGGACTACCTATCCCTGTATTAAGCCTAGACTTATCATAGATCCTATTATCACACATATCCAGCCTTTATGTAGGCCACAAGAATCCCTAGTCACCCCAAAAATAGTCATAAACCCTTATTGCTTGATCTTGACCCTTCATGCCTAGTGTTCTACCAGTTGGACACTAGCACCATAATAAGTAAATTATCCTAGTGTCACCTAAATGGTGTTAATGTCTTTTGATCTATATTTTCCCAAATGGATATCTTTTCAAAACTAGAACCTCTTGAGGTTGGCTTAGACATCTTTTATCACCTAAATAAGCAATAAAATAGTATAAATACATGAATTTTATCCCTCTAACCACTATATGGAAATCAGATGCAAATACACATTCAAACTTAGAACAAGTTGAGCACAATTAAGGTTGTCAATCCTTATTCAGCCCTACTTCTACATACTACCATATGAAGTACCCTAAGCTTATATTATTCATATTTATAGTCTCAAGAACATTCAATGCACTCAAGGCCACTATCATACTAGTATCACTTTTAATTTCACTAGCTCTTATGTGGAGAGAACTGCATCAAGCCTGATCCCTCCTTATAGTATTGATATGTAGGTAACTCTCTTCACAACAGGGTGTTGAGTATATCTAGCCTACCCCAATAACAAACACACTTTTTAGCTCATTCCCTAGTTACATGGAGGATTAAGGTTTACATAAAAAATATAGGGTATTAAAACTCATGCACATGGGAATAAATCCCAGAGATCTAGACATGTGCAAATAAGAACCTAAGATAGTCCTACACAAAAGACACTACCATCACTTTTCTAATAATGGTACTACTTTCCAATTGTGGTGATACTATCTAAGATGGGTTTTAACATTTGGATCTAGTTTATGGCACTCTGACCCACTTCCATCTTAGTTTTTATCACCTAGATCATTTGTATTAGGTGTTTTCTATCTAAGTCATTATTTACACTATTTATTACTATTTTTATAAAAGTCAAAGCTAGTCAATTCTATTGATTCAGATTTTATACCCACCACAATTGATGAGGTAACCTCTAATGTTTTAAGATCTCAATGGAGGTAAGATCCACTCTAGGGCATGAGTTGTAGGTATGTGGTTTTTTTAACCTATCGATGGAATAGTGGCAAAGCATGTAAGTTGTTGACAAGGTTTTTTGGATGGAGGTGTGATTCTTACAAAAGATGGTCTCCTAGGAAATTTGAATGGATGGTTGGATTATAATCTAAAGTGGGTAAATCATTATAATAAACACCAAAGAGGGGGCAAGGCAAGGCAAGAAATAAATACCTATGGTCTATAAATAATTACTTCTATGGAGGGTTTTTAGACAGACTTATGTTCTCTTAAAATCAATACCTGTTGCTAGCATCAAGTGCACACATGCATACAAACATACCTAGGAAGTCTAGGGAAAAAAATTATATGAAATTTTCTAATCTTAGACAAAGATTACTATATTTAGGTTATCTATTTCACACCCTTAAAGAGGATATTATGGCTTGGATAAAGTGGATTATCTAAGGTAAAATTGACACACACTCATAATACTATACTAAAAGAACACAAATACACATTCTAAGGATATGATTAAATATTTAACTTGGCTATTATAATCACTATTCACCAATATTTAACAACTATTTGCACATCTAATATTAGTTATAATAATCAAAACAATCAAGAATCTATTTGTAGCATTATCACACTTAAATATTATTGAAACAAACATCCATGAAAGATAACTATTAAATATACATAATTGGAAATAAAATACTCAAAATATTGCACTTGATGACCAAAAAATGGCTCATTTCTATATATTCCAAAAATTTCCTCCCTTTGAATGAGGGTGATCCAATAATATTTATAGATCTTAGGGAGGGGTCTTTGCATGATGATTACATGGGGTGTTTAAAACATATAGTTCTAATTGAAGTCAAAACTGAATGGGAGACAAAATAGAAAGAATTGAATTTACAATAGCATGTAGTGTGTGTACATTCAAAATAATTAGTCAATCATCAAAATAAACTAAAACCATTAAAAAACTAAGGTTCATGAAGGGCTAAGGCTATGGTGGCTAGAGTACTGCATGAGTTTTAGTTGGAGTAGAACTAAAAGGTGTACTACTAGTAGAAACATATTTCTTCTTTAATTAATTATCCTTGTAAACCTCTATTTCCACATCATGCTATTGTAAAATGATGTCTAATTTAAGTAAAGAAGGTATGTTAAGTCTCTTGGTTTGCCTAAGAAGCTTTGCATGCTCATCTTTAGTGAGTTGGAATTTAATCCTAAAGATTTCACTTCAGTCACCTTCTTTCTTACTTTACTTAGGTCTACTTTAATATTCTCCACTGTCAAGCCCTAAATGATTCCTTTAAAGTTATATGTTACCTCTTGAATGATGCTATCAAAATTTATTTTATTAATTAATCTCCTAGTAGAATCTTTAACCTTGAATAAGTTCAAATCATTCAAAATCTATAGGAGCTAGGATTTGAGTGACTAACATTTTAGGGTCATGGCCACAACTACTTTTAACTATTATTTGACCTCTTCATGCCTAATAACTACCAAATTTAAGGCATTAGATGCCTAAAATCTGGTCATTAGGTCCAAGTGTCTATATAGTGAGTTGCCTATATAGGCAACTGACATCTTATGCTTTATATTGTCTTGGGCTACAGAGCTACAAAGTTGGTTGGCCAAGATCTTTTAGGGTGCCATATCAGCCTTCATAAATTGTAGAGCCTCTAAGGAGTAGTAGAATTTTAAGGTTACATCCCTCACTTCAACTTCTATACTTGTAGGCACATGTACAATATTTGATCATTCCTTTAGTTGTTCAATTTGTGATCAAATCTCCTACACTTCCTCCTTAAGCTCCTAACAAGACAATGTTGTTCCTTCATGAATAACTACCACCACATCCTTGTGCACTGTAACTAGATCTGAGAGATCTTTCATAAAGATAGACTCTCTTGGCTACTTGGTCTACCTCTTAGTGAGGGAGAACATTGGTTGTCACTCCTCAAGGATGATACTAGATCCTTCATCATCTTCAAGTTTCCTATTTTTGACCCTTTAAATAGAGCCAATAGGAGGATCAAAAAAAGTATTTATATAAGGAAGCTCAATTATCTTGTAGCAAGGCCTTTAGGAAGCTTGTTTCCATAGTTTCATAGCCCAAGTTGGGATATTACTAGGTGCATCAAAAGTTGTGAGGATAACTTCCCATTCTAGCTCACTCTCCTCTCCCTATCTCTACTTATTGGTTGCCTTTATCAAAACATCTAAAAGGGAAGGCTATATAACCTTAGACTAGTCCACTCCTCCAATTTGAGGAAGTGGGTAGACTACCACAATGTGTGGCTTTGCTTTCCTTCCCCCGTTGGTGCTGACTATGGTAGTTTCCTCTATAGAAGTGGAAGTGGGGATTGGAAGGGAAAGCTATGTGGATTGAACATACAACTGGGTGTGACCAAAGAGATTTATATCTTTTTAGATGTTTTTAAATTTCTATGAAGATCAGTATTAGTAAGCACAAAAAGGGTGGTTATGGGAAGAGATGTAGTGGAAATTATGAAGGGATCAATGGATGAGGTGGGGAGGGACTTCCATAGAGGAGATAAACACATTAAAAATAGAAATTGAAGGTAAAAACAAAATAGGGAGGCCTAAAGTAACTTAAAGCAATAGCTCAATTAGAGAATCTTAAAGGCTAAGAACATTTTCTTTCTCCAATTATGCCTCCTCATCTAAGTCCTCTATCTAATCCTGAATAGTGACTTCATTCCATAGGCTAGGAGATGGTGCAAGCAAGCCTAGATATACTTGAATTATTGGGCTCCCTACTGGAGTCCTCAATTTCTTAGCATAAACCAAGGGAACCTTTCCCTGAGTAGGAGAGTCATGATAGGTTGGGATTATTTCCTATGTTATGGCCACCTTGATAGTCAGCTTATCTTCTTCACTAGAGTAAAAACTAATGGGATCTCCTTTCAATCCTCCTTCACCCACTCTCTATCTTGAGACCCTAGGATCTTGTTTGACTACTTTCAATTTCAATCTTGAGGGGGGCCTATGAGAGGAAGAAGATCCTTACTATTGGGACTACCCACTTCAAAAATCTAAATGCTTCCAGCCTTTAAACAAGGCTCTCCTTTAGTCTAATTTCTTGGTGGTAATGTTGGGTTATGATTGGATCATCCTCAAATGATCCTCTTACAAGCCATCTATCCTTGACCATTCCAATACCTCCTCATCATTCATATAATTCAAGAATATAAAGTCATAGAATATGGCTAGTGGTAGTAAGGAATGTTAATCCCATGAATGTATCTCTGAACATGCCTGTGAAGGTCTCAATATCTACATGACATTGTGGGGAAACTATATCTATTTCATTTCAGTACAACATCACTGAGATGTTTCCTTATTATGTATGTAATTCTACCAATGGTAACAAGACTAGCAAAGAAGAAAACCTTCTTTTACCTTACTAGATCCTCCTTTATGATGTTCCATAATGAGAAAGCTATCTCTTATTCTACTAGCTTATCAAGCACATGCTTGGGGATACATAGAGGTTCCACCTTGTTTCTAAAAATTGAAATGACTATGATATCTAGATATAAGAAGTAATCACCATTCTTATTCAAGATATTCACAATATTCTTTCTAATGTATGGTATTGGGAAGCCATAGATAGCCTACCATACTTGAGGATATACATCCTCAAAAAATTTGACCATATGCCTATGGTAGGCATAGATGTGCATGGACATGTAGTGATCACAGATTATATTCTTGATATAATTAGTGTTCAGGAACCATAAATGACCCAAGCCTTTGTAACATGTGCATGACTACGTCAACTAGATATGACATCATAAAAAAATTGTCTATGAGGGTAGGGAATCTATCCTTGTGTAACATTTGATCTCTTGTCCTAAATATAATTACTTATTCTAGGGTGTAAATAACATCATGTGTCAACATCATATGAAGCAAAGGCACCCAATCCAAGTTCACAAAATTAATTGAATGCATACCATATAATCTATTTAGAATTGTCATACCTATATGAATACCCATTTTGAATTTATTTATTAGTAATGATCCACTCAACTTCTTGACTTTCCATGTCATAGTTTTTTTGGGCAATAACCATAATTTCAATGTTCCCTAGAATGATTTCTCCTTATTGAATTAAACCAAGGTATGCTAGTCAAAATAGTAATTTGGTAGCAAGGGACAGATATCTTGGAAATCATTTCCATAAATGCACATGACCACTGTATCATTGTGAGCATGAAATAAATGTCTTTTGATATTCTTCCTATAAAGAATAAGTATTTGAGAAGGTCAATACAAGGCATGACCTTTGGTTTGGCAGTAGCGAAGTGCAACATTTGGCATTTGAGAGTTAGCAATTCTTTGACAAATAACTTATTCTCCAATATTGTATCATCATCTATGAAGAAAACATCCATTGAATATATGGCATCCCATAGCTATGAGTAGTTACAATATTGGATATCAAATATTTTTTGCATCAAACGTATTATCTTTAAACTCTATAGGATCCTTAATCAAGAATGCAAAGGGAGGATTAGTTCCCTGTGATGACATGGATGATGATGCCATGGATATATGTCTATTTTTTTCTTTGTTCAATATGATACTTGTTATGTGTACTCATATATCAATGTGATTGATCTATCTTTAGCTCACATAAAGTCTAATATATATTATGTAGAATAAAAACTAGGGCTCTTAGATATCATTGAGAATAGAGGATGCTTCAATTGCAATATAGCTTGAGTATAAATGATGGCTCAAATGGTTGCATATCAGCTATATAAGATCTTACATTAAATATTAGTTCGTGCAACACAAATGTGCAATCTTAACTTGGTTCCTTTCAATTAAAATTAGTCACCTTAGGTTAGTGGGGTTCTTTGATGTTAATAAGAAACACTTTACCTTCATTTGAATGAAAATAATTTACCTTTGAAAACACTTTACCTTTAATGATAAAAGGGCACAATTAAAATTGAAGATACTTAGATAGTCATTAGGGGAAGAAGTGTTTAGGTTAACATCGGTCGATTATTTATTTTAGTGATTTGTTTAGGATGAAACATATAGGATAGTTTTTTTGGGGAAATACTCCATCATGGTGAAGAATCCAAAATACTAGTTATAAAAGGCCAAAACACTATTTTTAAGGGTAGGTTTCATAATTCAGGACCTTTTGAATTTCCCCAAAGGGTATTTTTGATCTAAAGGGTCTACTTTGTAGGGTACTTTGGTCCATGACAAAAGTCCTAAAGGGTCTACTATATAATCCTTAAAGGGAATCCTTCAACATTCTAAAGGTATTTCCCTATGGTTAAGGGGAACTTCAAAAGTTCTGAAAGGTAGGTGCCTTTAACTTATAGGTTAAAATTCTTTTAGGGATAATGCATCAAACCATAAGGTTTGAAACAAAAGTTCTAAAAAAAGGGGGCTCTAAAGGGTTAGTGACTAGATCAAATGGTAATTTGTCATAGGTTTGAAGGGTAGGTATGGGGAAAGGGAATGGTAGGTTGTTTTAGGATTTATGTATCAGATAAAAGGTCAGAAATAAAAGTTTTGAAGGATAAGGTAAGGTAAGAAATGAAAGTTTCAAAGGAAAGGGAAGGTATGAAATGAAATTTTTGAAGGAAAGAGATGGAGGGCACTTATAAAAAGTTTGAATGGTACTTTTGTACACATAAGGGACATTTTCAAAACTTAAAGGGTAGCTTTAGAAAAAATCCAAAGGGTAGATTATAAGAGTTCTGAAAGGTAAGGTATCTTTTGAAAAAAATCTTTTGGAATAATTCCTTAATAATTATTTCAAAATAATTCCTTTCAAGATTGTGCATCAACAAAAAAGTCTAAAATAGAAGTTTTGAAGAAATAGGCAAGGATAATTCTGAATGTTTTAAAGTGTCAAAAGGTACTTTTTGAAAGACCCAAAGGGTAGGTTACATAAAGCAAAAAATATGGGTCTAAGGGGTATGCATGGGGGTCAATTCTTTTGGATAAAATGTCTAAAATATAATATATTTGACTAAAGAGGACAAAGAAGGGACAAAATCTAAAGGGTAAAATGTTGAAGGTACTTCATTTCTAATGGTAATCTGAAGGGTCTACTTTTTAGGATATTGGTTCATGAAAAAGTTTTGAAGGGTCCACTTAGAAAATCCTCAAACTTAAATGACTAATTCTAGATCCATAAGGATATCTAGTGTTTGTGCCACCATACTACAAGAAAGACCAAATTTGAGAAAGAAGGTGGGTCCCCATTTCCTAGGGAAAAAGGGGGGTGTTGATTACAATAAATGATGACTCACAAGGCGAATGCTCTTGAGTATTCAAGAACCTATAACTCTAGTTTCACAATCATGAATCAATATTGAAGTATGCCATGGGAGAATACCTAAATAAAAAACATGAAAGAGACTCCTAAGTAGATTTACATGACACTTTCAAATTTATTAGATCTATGTGTGTCATAATGTGAGATTCATTTATCCCTTGTTATGATGAGTTTTCTTATGGTTCTGAAGTGGTTTTAGGTCTCATCCTATTACTTAGGAAATTCAAAATAAGGGAAGCTTGGGCATTGCTCTACTACTAGCCAGGTGTCCATAGCCCCAATAAAGGTACTTTGGGTTCCTTTTCTTCTTAATTCATTATTTCCTCTTTTACTTGATCATGATATATGGCACATTGACCTTATTTCATCATTTTTATTTATTATTTTTTGAGGAGAAATGAAACACTAGTGAGATATTAAAATTATAGGATAAATCATTACTAAGACATCCCTATCAGCCAAATCTAGACCTAAAATTATTATTTCTATTAGGTTTTTTAGGTGATGAGATCATTTGATCCATGGAAATAAGAAGACTTTCTAAATTTGCATAAAACACTCTAAGATAAAATTCCACATGTCTAGTAAAGGTATTCAACTATGACATCATTAAAGATAATGCATAATTATTGACCTTTGTCCCAACAGCCAAATAAAATTAGGGATACCATTTTTGAGTCAGTCCAAGATTGCCACTGCTCCCAATTCTCCCTTTTTACTCAATTTAAGCATTTGAGGGTCTAAATTTCAAATTGGACACAACAAAACAAACACAATCTAGTCATCAAGGAAAAAACAAAAAAACTAATATAAGAAAAGGCCAAAATCTAATCTAGGAAACCAAAAAAAAAAAAACAAGAAAGCTAGTCTAGAAAGTAGGAAATCTAATCTAGGAAATAAAACTAAAAGTAGGAAGACTAGTCTAGAAAGAAGGAAATATAGTCTACTCCTAATCTAAACTTATTTTTGACCACCCTTAATTGGTAATATCCATAGATAGAATAACCTTGAAGTAATGATTTAGAAACTACCCATTTATTGGATATTTCAGCTCACTACCCTAGAGGTCTTTCAATCAAAATGCATTATTGCCTATGATTTTTAAAATTTTATAAGGTCCAATCAATAACAAGGCAAATTTTTCATGTTGCCTTTTCTTTTCATGGGCTTTTTCTCATAGTAGCACTAAGTCCAAAAACTTGACTTCTTTGATTTTTTCCCTTTTATTGAACCATCATTTGACCAAGTCTTGATGTTTTTTGAATGTCTATAATGCTTCATTCCTAGAATCTTCCATCTTAATTATATCCAACAATCTTGACTCATCTTTATCACTGGGTTCCATGTAGTCTTAAATGAACTAATAAGTGGTTAGATTTAGTGTGATAGAGAAGATAGCTCCTCATCCATACACCAAAAAAAGGGTCAAGCATTAAGAGCTTGTTTGTGCCTTTTTTGGTCTACTCAAAGAGCATACTTTAAGAAGTTGTGCCATTATCTAGGCCTGTCTCCTATAGATTTATTGATTGCACTGATCAGATTTTTATTCATTGATTTTGCTAACACATTTCCTTAAGGGTAATGATTTGAAGCTAGTCTAATGATGATTTTATTATTGAATTCCCACTTAGTAAACTCTACTGACATGAAAGTAGGTCCATTGTCACAGACCAAAGCAATAGGTGTGCTAAATTGAGTTTTTATATGTTTTTCCAAGAAAAAAATCACAAATTGTATAAAAAATCATTAGTTGTATTTATTACATATTATTTCCATGATTTAGTCTATTCAACTCTTTAAAAACATAATATTTATATACACTAATTCCTAAAATTTTAAAATATTTGGTGAACCTGACTTACTTTGAACATTGCTTGAACCTTAACTGTAAATGTTGCTAGGATTTATATCCTTTTTTTCCAATTTTTGTTAGTTGATTTAAGTTTTTTAGATTTCATATATTATGTTTTATTAGCTCTATTTCAATTTTTTTACTATATGTTATCTAAAAAATCTATCTCTCTTCCATTAAGAAGAAGTGTTAGGCTAGGTGGTAATCCTATTAAGTATATTTAGATTCCTACTATTCAATCTTATACCATAGATAAGTGATCTATTGTAGCTCTTATTGTTGATCTTTCACACCATAATTATGTGGATTTAAATGATAATGCATCTGAGGATGAGTAATATAATCAAGATCAAGATGATACACAAATTGGAAATCAAGACACTCTCTCTCTACTTATTAATGACAACCTAATTGTCAATAAGGATGAGATCCTAAAGAGATTTAGAGATAGACTTTGGGAATATCCCTTGATCATGCACACATTTTACAATCCATAATGGAAATTAAGAATAAATCAAATAATGGTTAATCTTTAACTCCCCTAACTAATAACATTATTTCACCTACAATGGGGACAACTTAGCTAGCACAACCACCAATTGTAATTCAATAACCTTTAGTGATAGATAAACCTATTATGGGTAGTTCTTCTACACCATATGTATAATCCCTTATGCACAAATTTCATACTCTATAGGCTAAGGTGTAAAATATTGAATAGGGAGCTACTAGACCATCACATGCCTTAGATTCTAATGTTTTTTTACATACACATTTGATAGACCACATATCAGTAATTCCCTTGTCATCTAGATCCATTGCCCTAATATTACATTGTATGATGGCAAGGGTGAACCAAATAACCATATTTGAGATTTTCATGTAGTATTTTTGGATTATGTGTCCAATGATTAGCTTCTCACAAAGTTATTTCCATGTAGTTTAAAGGATTCTAATTTACGGTGGTTTTATGACTTATTGAATCAATTTATCATAGTATCCAATTCTTTGGTAGACATGTTTTTAGCACACTTCTCCATAACCATCAGTAACAAGATCTCATATGCTTAAGTTACACAATTGAAAAAAAAATCTCAATGAGCTTATTGTAGAATATGTCTTATAATACATGAATATATTAGTTAAATTGACTAGCCCCATGGTAGCTAAAGAGATTCAGGACATCTTCAAATAGAGTCTTCTACTAGCATTACATGAAGCTATCTTATTTAAAAAGTTTCCAACCTTCATAAATTTGTGCCACATAATAAAAGAAAGAGAAGTCAATCTTATATCAATGGACAAACTAAAATATACCAATCGATAAGATTAAACTACTAAGAGTTCAAATAAGCCTCCATACAAGGTAAGGGCCACTAAAAATAAGAGTGATCAAAATACCATAATTAACATAGCTTTAGATCCATCTCCTTGCTTGGTTTTATCATGTCTTCCACATTGAGTCCTCACCAACCTTATAAAATCACCAACATGGTTTTTATAGTAGCTCTTGGAATCCAATGCCATATCTCTCCCTCCCATCAAAGAGTTTGATACAACACAACCTCTTCCAAAAAACTATGATTCTAGTGCATTGTATGAGTATCACAGGGCACCAGGCCATACAACAAATAGATG
Source organism: Torreya grandis (assembly GCA_037957365.1). NCBI lineage: Eukaryota > Viridiplantae > Streptophyta > Pinopsida > Cupressales > Taxaceae > Torreya > Torreya grandis. Next base: position 117,630 of record JARHVA010002903.1, read on the forward strand.
CACTAGCCTAAAATGTAAGATACAAGATCTGATTAAGGTGAAAATTATTGATGTGATAGTACCCAAAGAGGCACCAAAAATACATCAAATAGAATCTAAATAATTAAATATATTCTCAAATCCATTTCCAAATAACATAAAAAATGAGGTAGGGAGCACTTTAGGTGTTCACTACATATATCAAGCACCTTCACCACTAAATTCATATCATATTATTATAGAGGAGGAACACCCATTAAAAAATATCATTAGTATGTACCACACTACAGTTCTAACTAGACCACTCATCACCTTCTTAGAGTAGGAGATTGTTGATGATGATACTAATTTATATGCACTCTTTATATGAGCCTACATAGATCATCATCATATCTAGAGCGTATGGTTGATAATAAGTCAAGCATTATCATGTGCACTATCATACTTTTACAACATTTGGGCTATTTAGAATAGGATATATCCCTTATAGACACAATTATAAATGATTTTAGTGGTCATGTTTAGATCACCATCAGGGATATTGTACTTCCATTATATGTTAGCCTAAAACATGTGGCCATTGGGTTCTTAATATTACCTAGTGTAGGCATGTTTGATATTTTATTAGGTATGGCATGGATACATCAACTATAAGACATCCCATCCATAGTGAATAGATGCCTAAAATATATACATAAAAATTATGTGTTCATAGTTGAGGATCTTCCATATAAGTATCCTATACCTATTTCATAAGTAGTTACATCATAGTTACCAAATACAACATAATTATCTATTACAGTTCAAAGCACAATTCCTATTAATACACCATAGAGTTCAGTAGAGCCACTAGTGTAGGTTAAGTCTACTCCTATAGTATTGAAATGTACACATACTCTCCCATAGAGACCATTATTAAAGATACCCCTATGTTAGAGATATGTTGTATATTCTAGAGGACCTCCCTCTTCTCACTTTATACCAAGATGAGTATTATTGAGTTTTTGGGGTTATCAACATAGGGCACCTATGCCACCTATAACTTAGTCTACCAGATGGGTTCTTAAAAACCCTTTAGTTCATAGGAAACCATAATCAATGCCATAAATTTCTAGCACTATTACATAGGTAGATACATATGTAGATCACTTAGTATAGTATATTATGAGACCACAGTTTCCCTTTCACACAACACACATGATCATAGTTCCCTTATTTGACATAGGCCATAGTGATAGTGAGTCTCCTATAAGACTCACTAGTTAGTATTGTTCCTCTCTTTTTGTACATACTTTCTTTCTCTCTTGATCCTTGTACATAGTTCATTTTCATATTGCTTGTACATAGCTTATATCTATAAAATAAAAAAATAATACAATATTTCAAAAACATTCAAATATTTACCCAAAAAACACAAAAAATATAGATTGTATGCATTTTTATGTTTGCATTTTTTATATTTTATAGATACTATATATGTTAACTATCTTAGTATATTCAATTTTATGATACATACATGATTCATCTATTCTTATCAAGTGATCATAAATCACTACAAGATTGAAGTCCACTACATCAATCCACACTTACTATTATCTATGCACTAGAGGCATATACACCAATACTTGGGTCTTTACTTGACACATTTTCCCACTTGGGGAAGCCCTATGCACATATTTGATTATCAGGTTCTATATTTTTATACTTTACATCATAGCTTTAGCATTGTTACATTTTGATGTTGATCATGCTACTCTAACTCATAATGTTTGCTAACTATTAATACTTTAGACATAACATACTTACACCTTAACTCTTACACATATTTGTATTACATATTCATGCATACTTTCATTTATATATTTCCTAGTATATAATTGATTGCATCTCTATGCTTCTTCTATTTAAAATCATTTGAATATGCCATTTTTCTTTGAATCTACACCACTTCTATTCATAGTATGTATTCTTTGGACATGTACCCATTCCCTTAAGTTTTCCTTTCCTAATATGTATGCAGACATTTGAACATGTCCTTTTATGTGGCTCTAAGCCAAATTGATTATTTCTTATATATGTGGACATTTAAACATGTCCTTTTATGTATTATTTTTCTTAGATTTAGTGACATGTGCCCATGCCCCTTGTATTGTGTCCCCTTGGCCTACTTTGTGTGCCTTATGTGTTTTGCATGTATGATTTCATGTATGCATCATGACCATGACACTTATCTTTTCTTGTTACACACACCAGTTTTTGATGTCATGAGGGACCTAATGCATCTACCTTTCCTACATGGGTTCCTAATGGACATCATGCCCCATCCCCTAGGTAGCAACCCATTTTTACTCATATTTGATATTACATACATTATTACATTTATCTTGGCACCCTTGTGAATGCTAAAAATGACATACATCATACATTACATACTTATGTTGATATTATATTACATTTCAATGTTATTTATGCACATTATATTGGATTATCATGTAATTATCATATATGCTCTAGATAACACACATCTTGTAGATATTTTTATTAAAATGACAATTATTTCATAGGTTTAAAAAATCCCCTCAAAAGAGTGGAAAAAAAAAATCATAAATATCACGATCCTATATTTCACTTACAATACATTTTCTATCACACAGACTCAGTTACAAAAAATTAGACACAGGTAAATATTGTGGGAAAATAGTGACCCAAAAAGAAGTACATTTGTATAGAAATTAGACCATAAGGATACTAGCACCCAAATTTGGACACTAGCACCACATCTTTAAAATTGACATTATTGTACAAGACTTAAAACTACTATCTTGTAGCCTTAGTTTCAAAACAACCTAGATTGACAAAAAAAGTACAACATGTATAGTACAAATTTACACAAATTTAGTTATATATTTATTAGTTATACTTAGTTTTGCTTAGATTCATCTAGTTCACCTTAGATTCATATCAATTTGCTCATATTAGGGGAATCATTCATGGCATGACCATTCCCATATTTATTTCATATACCCAAATACAGTTTATTACAACTTAGTCTAGAATATATATGCTCATATATTAGATTTGGGGGCATGTGTGTGACACATTATTTTTGTATGCTCTTTTACACACTAGTTGATCAGATGGAATGACAACTTCCATGTCATCCTCTACACTATATACACCCAACATCATATTCAAGGTTGTACATGAGTTTCATGCCTTACTCTATTTATAGTGGTTGGGATTCTTGGGTATCTAAATGTCACCTAATGTACTCGAGTGGCCACAAAGCTAACATACATAGTTAGATATACCTAGCTAGACATTTACAATATTTTACATAGTTGAATTTCAAATTAATCTATACTACACATGGGTAGGCAATGATGGAGTCATAGCCTACTTTATTTCTTGAGCCACATATATGAGAGGGTTGGACACATCATTAGTCCAAACCAAACTATTCATAGGTCATGATCCACTGAGTAGGAGTTGGAAATGATGGAATCAAAATTAGATCAAGTTATTAAGCCACATAAACATGAGGATCAAGAAGTCTATTATCTTATTCCAATATATTCATAAATTTATCATTATATACATGTACACACATAGGTTATCACTAGGTTCATGCATTGATTCACATACCTAGTGAGGTGTATTTATTCCTTTCCTCTTTCTCATATCTTTACTCATTTTTACTTATTTTTACTTCCTTACTCAATTTATTCTTTTACTTATGATATATCTTAAGTATGGACTAATTTATTTAAGTTTCAACTGTAGGACATGCATTAGATCATGATCACATACTCAAACCCATTTTCATATACTCAAACACATATTCATGGGCTTCACCTCCTAGGTAAGTCTAAGTATGCTTCCTTTTCCTTTATCCTAGTCATTTTTCTTTATTTCATTTCTTGAATAAAGGTGGGGGGGGGGGGGGTGGGGTTAAATGTAATCACCCAAAAGTGGTATTTAAGTGATAAAAGTGCTAATTGAGACTACCTATCCCTAAATTATCTTTAGAACTATTTTAGAGCCTATTATCACACTTATCCATCTTTTGTGTGGGCCACAAACATCTCTAGTTAACTCAAAAGTAGTCACAAACCCTCATTTCCTAATCTTATCCCTTTGTGCCTAGTGTTCTTCCAACTAGACACTAGTACTATAATAAGGACACTACCACCACATGGTGTTAATGTCTCCAAATTAGCACTAATTTCCTTTTCCTATCTTTTCCCAAATGGATATCTCTTCAAACTTATAACCTCCTAAGTTCTGATTAGACATATTTTATCACCCACACAAGCAAAAAAATAGTATAAATACATGAATTTTATCCCACCAGCCACTAGATGGAAATTAGACGCACATACACATTCAAACTCAAAATAAGTTGAGCATAATTAATTTTATCAATCCTTATTTTTCCCTACTTTTACATATTACCATCTACAACAAATCTAAGCTTAGATTATTCATATTTCTAATCTTAATCATATTTAAGTCACTCAAGGCCACGATCATACTATCATCACTTTCACTTGCACCAACACTTAGATGGGGATAACTAAATTATGATTAATCCCTCCTTAGAGTATTGGTATGTGGGAAATGCTCTTCACAGTGGGGTGTTGAGGATGTCCATCCTACCCAACTAATAAACACACATTTTATCTCATACCCTAGTTACATGGAGGATTAGGGTTTTCATAATAAATCAATAATTATAGGCAAAATATAGGGTTTCATAACTCATGCACATAGTAATAAACGTATGTTATAGGTATAAACCACTAAGAGGGGGGTGAATCAATGGTGGAAAAAAATCCAATTTAATTTCTAAACCCTTTAAACACTTAAGCACTCAATATAACCATTCATGA
>JARHVA010002903.1:727500-1122500 GCA_037957365.1 Torreya grandis
TTGTTAATCTGAGGTGTATAAGAATATTTACTTTGGTATAGTCATCTAGAAGTATGTTATAACAACTCTAAAAAAAAATTGGTCTGAGTTGTAACCTCTCAGATAAGAGTGTGTAAAAGCATTCCTAAGGAGAGTAACCTTTAGTTGAAATCAACAAGCTTCCTATACTTATTTTACTAGACTTATAGCCATGGTTTTTCATAAGTGTGTAATAGCTACAAGCATAAAACACTAGTCTTAGAGATACTTATCCACCAAAGAAATAATCTTAGAAGTGACCTTTTAGGAACATAGAGCCTTCTTTTATGCCTTACCCTTCTTTCTAATTTTTTATTTTCTTTAAGATATACCCAATATAGAGTAACTCTCCACCCATCCAACTCACTTAGTGATTACTTTCTATTAGATTTCACTCATCCATCCATAGACTTGGTTAAACAATCCAAAATCTCAACTTGTTATTCCATCACTTGGTTATTTTAATTGCATAGCTACAACTCGTGCCTCAGAGTGTAACCTTATTCCATAAAGATCCCAAAACATTAGAGGCTACCTCATTTATCCTTTTGTGGTGTGCATAAAACTCACATCAATAGATAAAAAATATGACTCTAGAAGGAGGGCACACTTGTGTGTTTTATCAATAATAGAGGTTATCCACTATGTAGATTTTCACTAGAGACATCTAAGAGAGTAACAAGGTCTAGATCTCAAGATATCCTTTTGATTTCACCATTGTCAAATCCTAGGAGGCCTAGACCAATACCTATCATCCCTAAGATACATTAAACTAAGACACCTTCCCCTATAAGAAACATCCAACTTACCAATCCTCTTATGGTTTATCCTTAGTTAGTTAGATCTATTATTTCCATCCATAGAGACCAACATGATCTACCAAGGAACCTAGAAAAATACTTGCCTATCTTCTCCCCCTCAAATAGGAGGATGACTGAAGAACATAACAAATATTCCAAGGTTGTTCTAAGATTAGTGAATATCACCCATGAGGATGTTGCATGCAAAATATTCCCATTTACTCTATAGGATTCTTCTTATGATTAGTATCTCAATTTGAAATAAAATTCTATCATCTCATGGAATGAGTGTTAAAATATGTTTCTTACACCATTTGGGCAAGTGACTAATCCAAGTGTAGTGTATCAACATTTCACCAGCATGAAGAGGGAGCCCAACGAGTCAATCTGGACCTTTAATGTAATATTTTCAAAGATGTACACTTGATTGAGTACCACATACAATCCAAATATATATTTAATGCTCAAAATATACAAGAACACTTTAGATCCCATTACTAAAGTATTTTACAAAGAGCTACCATAGAGAATACTTTAACTTTGGCATTCAAGAAGCTATTAATATTAACATACATCTCAATTTGTAAATCCTCATAATTTTGAAGGCTAGACATTCAATAATGGACTCCCATCTTTGAATCTAATTCCACATGCTAATTAGAATGCCCCTACTTTCAACCAAAATCAATTGTACACTCTGCCTCCCATGATGCAGTAAATAAAAAATCAAAATTATGAGTTCTTTAATAATCAAACACAAAGTAAGGGCCATCAGTAGAACCAATAAAATCAACATCTTGCTCATACCAACATAGTAGTCGCTCAGGTTTCTAACTCTACCAAATTTGAATTGGATTCTATACAAAGAATGGTCCAAAAATTAAGCAATGATTTCTTGAATCTATAAAAAAATATGGGTAATACACCCAATCATAATTACAACCAAAATTCTAGCTTTCTAAGATACAACAGGCCCACTAATAATGTAGATCAACAACAACCTAATAATATACCAAAAATCAATATCATGGAAATGGATCTGTATAATTGGTGCAAGGTTCACAACACATCATAGCATGGGGATTTAGACTATGTAGAGTTTTGTGTAGCCTTTGAAATCTTTCAGAGGGAAATGATTAGACAATATCAAATGATGAATCCTCTAAATCTACCTCATGAATCTAGCCCTTCAAATTCAACTATGTTATTTGAAACCTATGAGTCTCCCTTCCCTAGTGAAGATGATAATTTCTAGGGGATAATTATGATGAAGTATAAGAATTCTATAAGCTCAACAAGAATCATTACAATCTAATGAATAGACAACGTCTCACCACTTCTACTCCTCCCAATAATATAGTTATTCCCCAAAATCCTAAAGCTGATAACAATCCTCCTCCCCTAAAAGGAAATGATCAACCTTAGCATAGATAAGAATAAATTAAGGGAGGATACAACATTATTGAGTATATGAATAATATTAAGGTCAATATCAATCTTCATGAATTGATACAAATCACAGAGCAAAAGGAGCTATTATGAAATTATATCATAGGAAAATCTATTACCAAAAAGTCTAAAATAACCAACACAAATATTATATACAAAAAAAATCCTAAGGTTCCCCTTTCTTGTTAACCATTTGAGCATTTGGAAAGAACATACACATTTTTTGGTAGATTCTAGAGCTTTAACAACAGTAATGCCAAACTCCATTTACCAGAAGCTTGGTTTGGCCCTAAGTCCATCTAAGAGGATGGTTTTGCAATTAGATAAAATAGTAGTCCCTATTTTGGGAGAACTCAATGATGTAAGAATCCAGGTGGCATCATAACCTCAAGTAAATATGACTATCGACATAATGGTAGTAGATATTCCATAGGGATATGGGTTACTATTGAGTAGAGATTGGTTCAAGACGTTAAATGGATATATTTCCATAGACTTCTCTCATATTTGGCTATCATGGAGAGGCATTTTCAACCAAATTAAGATTGATTAGGATCCTAGGATGAAGCATCTTATTACAGAGTATAACACTTCTAATGAATAAGTTATAAATCTCTTAGCCTTAGAATTTATACATTTACTATGAAGCATGAAACATAATAATGAAGGGCCCTTCCCAATTATAGAACCTCTATTTTAATAGGGTGAGATCTAATTAAGGATCAGGTTTTGGTATCAAATTGATCAATCGAAAAGGAAATAAATACTTAGTAGTGTACAGGTTCTAATTTCCATGCACTAATAATAGAGCAGAGTATGAGGCCCTATATTTGGGATTACAGTTTACCTTCAAAAATAATGTCAAAGAATTATTGGTATATGAATACTCTAAACTCATGATCAACTAGGTTAAAAATAAATACAAATGCAAATTGTCATATTTAAATAAGTACAAGCATATATCCTAGGATCTAAGTGAATTATTTGAAGCTTTCAACTTAGTGACCATTCTAAGAGAACAAAACCAAGATGTTGATTCATTTGTTGATTTAATAGTAAATTTGGCACCCCTACAGGAGTCAAAAGTGCATAATTTCTCTATCAAATTGGTACCTTATCCTTTAGTACCAAACAATGGTGATTATTTTCAAGTGTTTTGATTATGATCAGTAGATCATCTAGTTTTTAACAAATTTAGGATAGTTCGAGTCTCATATAATTGATGATGAGGAAAGAAGGAATAGGTGCCAAAATGAAATGGATGAATAATATGTTATCTAAATAAATAAAAATCATCTCCCACTATGGATGATCACCTTATAAAGGGCCTTTAATATAGATCCTCAAGTGTAGTAACAGAGGCAGCTCAAGGTTAATGAATATGAGTTTAGCTCAAAAAATGAGGGTGTTGAAAAGAACACACACCTCATTAATATTGGCTTAAGTTTCACTCTAGATGAAAGGCAAAAGGTTAAGGAATTGATTATCAAGTATAAATATGTGATTTCATATAACTATAATGATTTAAGGATATTCAATCCTAATGTCACCACCCATACAATTCCACTAGATCTTGATCATAAAACATTTAGGTAGAAGCAAAGGCTAGTTAATCCTATCCTAGAATAATTGATCCAAAAAGAATTAGATAATCTATTGAGTGCCCAAATAGTCTTTCCTATTAGGTATTCAACTTAGGTGGCTAATCTAGTTTCAATCAAGAAAAATACGAATGAAACCAGATTATGTGTCAACTTTAGGAACCTAAATAAAGTTTTAGATAAATACAACTATCCCATACCTTCATTAGATGAGGTGATACAAACTATAAGTGGTTATATAATGATGTCTTTCTTAGATGGATTTTGAGGATATAATCAAGTACTGGTAGACTCAGAGGATAGAATGAAAATTGCATTTACAAAAAAATGGGGAACATATGCATACAAGTGAATGCCATTTGGGTTGATCAATGATAGAGCTACTTTTTAAAGTGATATTGATCACCTATTCTAGGGATTGATAGGTCAATGCATAACTATATACATATATTATCTTAATTTTTCTCTAAATATAGATTTGATCATATCAACCATCTTCAATGCATGTTTGAAAGGTGCAGGAAGTTTGGTATCTCACTAAACCCCAAGAAGAGTATATTTATTGTTGCCAAAGGAAAGTTGTTGGGACACATTATAAATAAATATGGGATCACCATTAACCTAGACAAAATTCAAAACATTTTAAAAATAATGTTCCCAAACAGCAAAAGGAACTTGAGTCCTTCTTTGGGAAGATTAATTTTGTGAAGAAATTCATATCAGGATTTGCAAAAATTATCAGACCCCTAAACGCAATGCTCAAATAGGATGTTAAAGTAGAATGGACACTTGAAGCCAAGAATTCATTCCAAGACATAAATAAGTTTATTTCATAGGCCCTAGTGTTGGTAAGCTTAGACTTCACTAAATACTTTTTCTTTTACTCATTCACTTCAGGACATACCATTACTATCATGCTTACACAAAAGAGGGAAGAAAGTGAACACCTTATCAATTTTATGAGCACCAGCTTGAAATACTCAAAGTTAAAATACTCCCTAATTAACAAGTAGATATTCACTCTTGTCAAAGAAGTTAATAATTTTAGGAACTATATCCTCTAGAATAAGACCATCACTATTGTATTAGATCTTGTTGTCAAGCTTATGTTAGGACAGAATGAATTGGGAGAGATTAAAGGTAAATGGATGGAAAAAATTTAGGAGTTTTATATTAATATTAAACATGATGATATCATTAGAGGATATGTATTATTCAGTTGATGACTAAACAGACCCATGCATCATCATTGAAGAAGTCCACCAAACACAGGTTTCCCAAGGGGATTGGTATTCAGATATTATTTAGTTATTACTCACTAGAACATGCCTCTAAGAACTCAAGAGAGATAAAAAGAGAGCCTTGAGGTTTAAATTTTCTCATTACATGATCACAAGAGGCATCCTCTATAATAATAACTATGAAGGCATCTATTTAATGTGTGTCATGCGAACAAGCCCAAGAGATCCTAGAAAATTTGCATCAAAATATTGGAAGCATCCATCCATATGGCAATACCATAGCCCATAAAATACTCAAAATAGGCTACTATTAGTCAATAGTCTTCAAGGATGCTCACTTTCATGTAAGGATGTGCCATGAATGTCAAGTATTATCAAAAAGAAAGGTGCACAAAATAATGCCCCTACATCTTATGATTGAAAGTAAGTCATTTTCCCAATGAGGATTATATTTCATTGTTGTCATGAATATGAATTCTTCAAATGGGCATAAGTTTGTGCTCACTACTATAGAGTATTACACTAGATGGACTAAGATAGTAGCCACCAAGAACTCAAGATCTTATGTGATTAGTTTCCTTGAAGATCATATCACAACCAAGTTTGGCACACCTATTTCTTTAGTTTATGATAATGGGCTAGAATTTCAATCATCTAAGTTTATATAATGGACCCATGATAATCTCATCATAATCATATCATCCTCCAATCACTACCCATAAGGGAATGGATTCAATGAATAAACCAACAAGAACCTCATTAATGTTATCAAGAAGTCTACTATACATAAGCCCAAAGAGTTTCATCTCTTATTTATATACACACCCTAGGAAAATTGAACTTGGTATAAGTAAGCCCTTAAATCCTCACCATGTATGTTGGTTTATGGGAAATAGACAGTGTTCCCAATCATACTAAAACTACCAACATATCAATTTATATAGGAATACATGGATCCCAGTGAGAATATAGAGTCTATATTGATTGACATAATTGAAATGGAATATTCTAGGATGAAGTATTGAAAAACTTCAGCAAAAATCAAGACATAGTCAAAAGATGGTCGATAAGGGAGAAAAATCTAAAGCATTCAAGATTTTTGACCTTGTGCTTATATGGTACAAAGCTCATGAAAATAAAGGAATACATGACAAATTCACCCCAATATGGATAGGTCATTATCATATATAAGAGATCATGGATAACAATGCTTTATATTTGAAGGACCTTCAAGGTAACAAATTGACATACCCAATCAATGGATAGTTTTTGAAGCATTACTTCATGGTTGCTTCATCCAAATAGGTATCTAAGTAACAACAGATGTTCTAGTAGAGGTAAGACTAGATTATATTTTATTTATTAGTTTTCTTATTGATTTAATTCATTTTATTTCATTAGAATAATTTGTGCTCTCTAGATTAGATGTCCTTGGTTCTTGCTTTCTATATAAGTCATTTTTGCTTTCTATAGTTTATTTTGCCTAGTCTAGTGGTTTATTTTAGGTAGTTTCCTACTTTTTGTAATAGTTTTCCTTTGATTTCAAGGAAATCTAATTGATCACTCTTGGTATAATCAAATAACAACCTATGTATTTTGAATCCAACTCTAATTGGTTGGTGTTGCATCTTGTAAGCAATGAGAGAGTTAGCCATGATTATGTTACAAAATTAATGATTCTATTAGGTATGTAAAAGTTAATCATACAGGTTTGTGTAAATTTATAAATTTTTCTTTATCCCTTAGGTTAGATGCACATTAAATACTAATACTTATTTTAGGTAACAACCATTAACATGGGTAAAGTTGATTGGGACATTTTGATTAACCAAATTTTAATAAAAATCAGCTCATGGTGGTTACCTTATTCCCTCTTTCATTCAAAAAAATGAAAGGCACAATCTAAAAGTCTAAAATGAAATATAAAGAGGATTAAAATCATACATGATGAAATAATATCAATATATCATGCATCATCAGAAAGTATGGTGGAAGATAGATAAGGTGATCAAAGGTATCTTTGTCGGGGCTATGGACACCTAGCTAGCAATAGATAAATATTCAAGCTACCCAAATTTTTATGTGCTTAATTCCCAATAATAATGAAACCTATAGCTCACCCTATGTATTTACCTAAAACCCTTTCGAAAATGAATAAAGAATCACTTTTCCATACACAGATCTAAGGTATGAGTGAAGTTAGTATGTTGCATGGAATTATTAAGAGTCTATTTTATGTTTTAGATTTGATCATTTATTTTAGCATGGTTTATGGATGATATTTCGATTACAAAACTAAAGATTTTGGGTTCTTGAATGCTCAAGAGTATTCACCATATGAGTTGCCATTTTTTGTATGAAACACACCCTACCCTAGATTTTCTTTGAAAAGTAGGGACCCCCTTTATTTTTTAAAGGCTTATGTATTATTTGGGTTATAACTATAAGTTTGGCTAGTCTTATATCTATATAAAGTTGATGTTTTAGACATTGAATCACTTTTGGTGTACGTATTTCTCATTGGAAAGACTTATTGAAACCGATCTATTAGTGGGAAATGTTGGAAGTTTATCATGTATGACAGGTATTCAAGTTTTTTTATTTGGGTTCTTCTATTTAGATTTACTTATTTGGTATTATGGACCTTCTTTAGTCTTTGGAAACTTTTAGTCTCTGGGAACTTTTTGGTCTTCAACATTTGGTCTTTCAAAACTTTCTCTTCAAATTTTGTTCTAGTTGGAGCCTTTTATTTGGCAACTTTCTCTGCAGTAACTTTACTTTAGAAACTTTGGTCTTTGAAAGGTTTCTTAGTCTTCAAGAAATTTCCCCTTGGTAACATCTTCTCAAAAGAGAATCTCCTTGAATAACACTTGGTCTTTAGGATATTTCTCTTTAGTGACTTTTATTTAGATCCTTTCAATTAGGAATTTTCACTTTGGTGACTTTTGAATAAATATTCCCAAATGAATCTCTTTGAAGAGTAGTTTGCTCTTTAGGGTCATTCACTTGTAATCCTAGGCTCACTATATCATATCATTTAGACTAAAGGCAAAGGTCAACCCCCTAACTAAACCATATAATAAAAAGTATTAAAAAAAAATAATACCGTGGTACCCCAAATGAGTAAACATCCTACATGGCATGCCCACTAGGCCTAGGTGGTCAAGTTTGAATTAAATGAAGGTGATGAGCTCATAGATTTTTGTGATTAATGAAATAAGAATCAGAATGAATGCATAAATCTATAACATTGATTCCCTAACTGAGTTCACCTCTTTTGATTTTCAAGAGCTCAAGTGTGTATAGCCTTTTGTAATTTCAAAATCCCTAGTTACATCTAAAATAACTTGTAATTTGTGTAATAGAGTTTTAGACAACCATTTTCAAGAGCTTGAATCACAATAGAATCAACCAAAAGCAATGGCATCTTCATCCAAGGCATATAATGGAGTTCCACCACCATCCAGGTTATCCATTAAGGACTCCATAGAATACATAGACATGTTTTTTGATGCAACAATGTTTGATGGTCTGCATACCAATTACTCGACACTATGGCAAGTCATAAAGAATGTAAACCCATTCACATGTGAAGAAGACATCTCAGTAGAAGAAAATAAAGTTAAATCTAACTTGATTCCATTTAAATGTTAGGCACTTCACTATGTAGTGACTAATCCATATGTCATGTCATGCATTAACTTACTATGATAATTATTCTTTAAAGGGATAATTATAGATGGTGGTTATCTACATTGTGTCACTAATAACATAATCATTGCATACATCTAAGGTGATGCATTCATGAGGTATTTATGTTTTCCAATTCAAGATGCTATATTTGAATTATACATTATGGTTATTTGGAATAAAAATAATAATGTAGAACAAGCATTAGGGAAATGGCTTCTCCCATGTGAGACTTTCACAATCAAGGAAACTACTAAGAACCCCATACTCATCACCTAATTTTAGATGGGAATTCATATTGGCATGGCATTATTAAATTGATTATTTGGACACCTAAGGATTAATTTCCTACATCTATAATGGGTACCCCTACTTGACTTGCTCATCACTTCAGAGGGCACCTATGCATTTGGGGAGGTTATTAGTGCTCACCTACATGAATAGATATTTTACAAGGACAAAAAGCCCAAAGGTGGAAATTTCTACATTATATCACATCTTTTGGATGCAATCATGGGGATTATATATAGGCATAATGGTACTTTGTATAATCCTAACCTTGACTATATCAAGAATAGAATCTATGAATTTTATTCTTTTCTTCACATTTATGCATATGTGAGGAACATTGATAGAAATGCAAAAGACCTGTATCTTCAAGTTTGGATGGTAATTCATGTAAATACTCTATCTAGGGTATCCAAGAGAATCACCAATATGCTCATGAATTTGGTGATTATTTGTTATACCCATATTATACAGTTATCATAGTTGTTGGACATAAGGTAGACCCTCTTTGACTCCCCAAATTTGTCCCAAACAAAGTTTTCAAATAAGAGATTGATTTCTAAATATGGAATGGTATTTATGAGTAATTGATAAAGAGTAATAAAATCACTTTCCATGGCTCCCATCTCACTATTGGGAGGATGCAATATACATACATAAGACATTTCAAAGAGGTTGGTAATGCAAGGAAGGCTTATGCCTTGGCTACTCTAGCCCATAGGGATTTAGGCCCCCATGGGAGAGTGCATTAAAAGGTTAAAAATATCTACATACCATACAAGAATTAACCTTTTGACCATGAATTCATATTATTTAATGAAAAATATGATGAATAAGTAAAGTAAAGGGCTAAGATTGTTGGCCTAAGTGAAGATTTATTGAGGGTAATACAAGCAGATCCCTCCCTTACACTCAGTCAAGCCAAATATAGGATCCCACTACTAGGGGGATATATGTCATCTAATTTATGAAGTGGCAAACCTTTCTAGTAGCCACAAGACCAAAGCTTAGACCTCCAATAGCCACCTTTTGTGATGATATTTCAACAAGAGCAAGTGATAGGGGAAACATCAACTATTAGAGAGTAAGTGCTAGGAGAAACATCAACTACTCCTTAGTAAGAGGAAGAATAGACTCCTCAAGTTCAAACATCCACTATTAAACTGAGGAAGGTTAAACAAGAACTAGCTTAAGAACTAATGTAGGAGAAGGATATCACTATTGGGGAAGAAGTGGAGATCATTTTCTTAGACTCATATGATGAGGAAGAGATGAAACATACTATGGTGAATTCGATGACCATAACCTCTAGTGTGACCCTTCCCTCTCCTACCCAACAAGTGATTACTCCTTAGACTGAGAGGATAGTAATTTTATATCAAAGAAAATATAGGGCAGAGAGGTCACAGACTCCATCCACAAAGGTAATAAGCAGAGAGGCACAACCTGTAGTTGAAGGTGATCCAAGCCATGAAGTGGATGAAGAGGAGCTATATCAAGCTAAAGTAATAATCTTATAAGTATTGAAAGTAGAGGCACCCCTTAGTGGTGACCAATCTAGTAAGGTTGCTTTATTCACTGCTCCCCTAAGCCTTTTTCCTTTTATGTCATTACTAGTTTTTTCTTCTATGCCATTGTTAGTTTTCTCTACTTTTACTTATGTGTCAACAATACCTACTATGCATGTTTTCATTATGGAAACCACTACTCCAACCTCTACTCCTTCAATCTCCACCTCTACTTCCAAAACTACAAACCAACCCATCACCCAAGTGGAATCCTCTTCTACTCAACTAGGTTCACCACTTCCCTCATTAGGATCAGTACAAACCATAGCAATGGTGGAAATAAAGAGATCCCCCAAGAAGAAACTTGTCTATATTGTGCATCACATTCCACATTTAGGGAATGTATACTATTACAATATAATTTGACCCTCAAGCCTTAAGCTAGCCATTAAGCTTGAGCTTAAGCCTAGAAAGGACACACAAATTGAAGCCCAACCATTGGATCCATCAAAGCTAACTCTTCTAGATTGGACCAAAGAGTTAGGAGCATTAGTTTCTAAAAGGAAAAATTTAAAGAACACTGACCCATTGTGAGTTAACTCTTTGACATAGCAATAGCCTTAGTTCAAAGGGTAAGGAAGAGGAAGATAAAAGATAGTAGTGGTAGAGGCTTAATTATGAAAGAAAGATAAGAGATTTACTTTGTTTCAAAAAGACATGATAGAAAGGAGGGTTAGTCTCGCTACATTAAGGACCTCTCAACAAGAGCAAGTGATAGGGGAAACATCAATTATTGTAGAGTAAGTGCTAGGAGAAACATTAGCTACTCCTTAGTAAGAGGAAGAATAGACTCCTCAAGTTCAAACATCCACTATTAAACTGAGGAAGGTCAAACAAGAACTAGCTTAAGAACTAATGCAGGAGAAGGACATCACTATTGGGGAAGAAGTGGAGATCATTTTCTTAGACTCCTATGATGAGGAAGAGATGAAACCTACTATGGTGAATTTGATGACCATAACCTCTAGTGTGACTCTTCCCTCTCCTACCCAACAAGTGACTACTCCTTAGACTGAGAGGATAGTAATTTTATATCAAAGAAAATCTAGGGCAGAGAGGTCACAGACTCCATCCATAAAGGTAATAAGCAGAGAGGCACAACCTTTAGTTGAAGGTGATCCAAGCCTTGAAGTGGATGAAGAGGAGCTATATCAAGCTAAACTAATAATCTTATAAGTATTGAAAGTAAACACACCCCTTAGTGGTGACCAATCTAGTAAGGGTGCTTTATTCACTGCTCCCCTAAGCCTTTCTCCTTTTATGTCATTACTAGTTTTTTCTTCTATACCATTGCTAGTTTTCTCTACTTTTACTTATGTGTCAACAATACCTACTATGCATGTTTTCATTATGGAAACCACTACTCCAACCTCTACTCCTTCAATCTCCACCTCTGCTTCCAAAACTACAAACCAACTTATCACCCAAGTGGAATCCTCTTCTACTCAACTAGGTTCACCACTTCCCTCATTAGGAGTAGTAAAAACCATAGCAGTGGTGGAAATAAAGAGATCCCCCAAGAAGAAACTTGTCTATATTGTGCATCCCATTCCACATTTAGGGAATGTATACTATTACAATATAATTTGACCCTCAATACTTAAGCTAGCCATTAAGCCTGAGCTTAAAGCCTAGAAAGGACACACAAATTGACGCCCAACCATTGGATCCATCAAAGCTGACTCTTCTAGATTGGGCCAAAGAGTTAGGAGCATCAGTTTCTAAAAGGAAAAATTTAAAGATCGCCAACCCATTGTGAGTTAACTCTTTGACATAGCAATAGCCTTAGTTCAAAGGGTAAGGAAGAGGAAGATAAAATATAGTAGTGGTAGAGGCTTAATTATGAATAAAGATAAGAGATTTACTCTGTTTCAAAAAGACATGATAGAAAGAAGGGTTAGTCCCGCTACATTAAGGACCTCTCAACAAGAGCAAGTGATAGGGGAAACATCAATTATAGGAGAGTAAGTGCTAAGAGAAACATTAGTTACTCCTTAGTAAGAGGAAGAATAGACTCCTCAAGTTCAAACATCCACTATTAAACTAAGGAAGGTCAAACAAGAACTAGCTTAAGAACTATGCAGGAGAAGGACATCACTATTGGGAAGAAGTGGAGATCATTTTCTTGGACTCTTATGATGAGGAAGAGATGAAACCTACTATGGTGAATTTGATGACCATAACCTCTAGTGTGACTCTTCCCTCTCCTACCCAACAAGTGACTACTCCTTAGACTAAGAGGATAGTAATTTTATATCAAAGAAAATCTAGGTCAGAGAGGTCACAGACTCCATCCATAAAGGTAATAAGTAGAGAGGCACAACCTGTAGTTGAAGGTGATCCAAGCCATGAAGTGGATGAAGAGGAGCTATATTAAGCTAAAGTAATAATCTTATAAGTATTTAAAGTAAAGGCACCCCTTAGTGGTGACCAATCTAGTAAGGGTGTTTTATTCACTGCTCCCCTAGACCTTTCTACTTTTATGTCATTACTAGTTTTTTCTTCTATGCCATTGCTAGTTTTCTCTACTTTTACTTATGTGTCAACAATACCTAATATGTATGTTTTCATTATGGAAACCACTACTCCAACCTCTACTCATTCAATCTCCACCTCTGCTTCCAAAACTACAAACCAACCCATCACCCAAGTGGAATCCTCTTCTACTCAACTAGGTTCACCACTTCCCTCATTAAGAGTAGTACAAACCATAGTAGTGGTGGAAATAAAGAGATCCCCCAAGAAGAAACTTGTCTATATTGTGCATCCCATTCCACATTTAGGGAATGTATACTATTACAATATAATTTGACCCTCAATACTTAAGCTAGCCATTAAGCCTGAGCTTAAGCCTAGAAAGGACACACAAATCGAAGCCCAACCATTGGATCCATCAAAGCTGACTCTTCGAGATTGGGCCAAAGAGTTAGGAGCATCATTTTCTAAAAGGAAAAATTTAAAGATCACCAACCCATTGTGAGTTAACTCTTTGACATAGCAATAACATTAGTTCAAAGGGTAAGGAAGAGGAAGATAGAAGATAGTAGTGGTAGAGGCTTAATTATGAAAGAAAGATAAGAGATTTACTCTGTTTCAAAAAGACATGATAGAAAGGAGGGTTAGTCCTACTACTTTAAGGACCTTATGTCCTACATGTATACCCATACTAAATCAGTATTGGCTATTCATGAGGGAACAAAATAGGCCAAAAAATAATTAGAAGAAGCACTTGAGACTCTTAGATAATAGAAATAGGTAATTTGCATTCCATCCATCATAGAGCAAGATGTATAGAGTGTAACATTAACGTTATATGATATTTTGGATACCATTTATCCTTTGAGAGTCCAATTGGCTCTATGTGTAACTATAATAACAAAATTGTTTAAACTTATCAAAGAAGATGAGAACAGATTGAATTTCTTAGTAGTGTATACTCTTAATAAGGCATTCAACCATTTAAATTTGATGACCCCCTTAGAGGTAGACAGTGCATTAAATATACCTATCATAAGGACTCAAGAAGACTTGGATTGGGTGAGTGTCATTGATGCTTTAGATACTAAGATTATAGAACAAGAAAAGCCTGTAGTACAAGTTTTAGATGAACTAGAATTGATAGGAGCATGAGATAACACTTGGGCACTAGTAGCTTGGGTTGTTTTTGACCAAATGATACAACAAGCTTCAGATAGTTTCAATCAAATTTTACAAAGGATAACATTGGAGGATATTTAATTGAAGCTAGGCTCAATGAGGAAGAAGGCAACTGAAGTGGAACTATTTTTAGTAGGCTTCTGAGCTACCAAGATAGAGCATTCAAGGCTAGTAGAATAGGCAAATAAGGTAACTAGACCTCTTCTCCTTGATATGACCTTAATACAAGCATAAGATGCTAAAGGATATAAAAATTATTAAGAGATGGATGCCAAGAATAAAGTAGCCTCAACACCACCTACTAGTTCCTCAGCTTAGACTCCACCTAATGTGCCATTTACAACACCACTATAAACTTCAGTCCCTCTCAATTTAGCAAGTATATCAACTCTACCCCTCAGGTAAGCTCTAGTCATAGCTCTAGTTTAAACTATAAGTTTATCCTTAGACACAACCTTAGTTATCAAGTATGTTGCAAAAACTAGTTAAACATCAATCACCATCTCAGCTTTAATTACAATTGCAGTTTCAACAACCTTGAGAAGTGTCAAGCAGGAGCCAAGTTAACCTTAGCCTAAGGCTATGTTTATATAATTTTGAATATAATGATTACAAATGGTTAATTAAGTCTTATTACATCCATGTTGTAATTAAACAAAAAAAAATTTACTAGCATGCACACATTGCATGTCTAAATTAATCTATAAGTTATAACATGCAGTGTTGTATCAAACTAGAACCTATGTTCTAGTTATTTTGATGTAATACAAATTTATTCTATACTTGGAGGATGAGGATACCCTTTATCCAAGTCCTTTAAATACATGTAAACCCCTCTTTTTAAAAGGTTGAAGTTTTTGATCAATATACAACAAGAATTCAAGTGATTGATTGTTATGAAACTGTGATTGTTCTTTCTTCTTCCGTTTCTATGTTATTGTAATTTATTTTTTTATTTGTATCAATTCAATAATTGTGATGTGTTATAATGCTATGGATGAATCTAGCTATTTTAATTGATCAATATTGATCTTAGATGCATAACAAAAATTAAGGATTGTTAAATTTCATTGGTTTAAGTAATTAATATAGATTGAGTTGTTAATTTGAGGTGTGTAGGAGTATTTCCTTTGGTATAGATATCTATAAGTGTGTTATAGCTACTCTGGACAACTTTTTGGACCAAGTTGTAACCTCTCAGATAAGGGTGTGCAATAGCAATCCTAAGGAGAGTAACCTTCAGTTATGATCATCCAAATTCCTATACTTATTTTCCCATACTAATTGTGCTTATTTGTGAGTATGTAATAGATTCAAGTGATAAACAACAGTCTTAGAGATACTTATCCACCAAATAAATCATCTTATAAGTGACCTTTCAGAAACATAGAGCCTTATTTTCTACCTTACCCATCTTTCTCCTTTTTGAGTTTCTTTAAGATATACCCACGATAGATTATTTTTCACCCATCCAACTCACTTAGTGATTAATTTTTATTAGATTTCACTCATCCATCCAAAAAACTAGTTAAACAACCCACAAGCCCATCAAGTTATTCCATCACCTAATTGTAATAACTACATACCTATGACATGTGCCCCATAGTGGAACCTCATCCATAGAGATCCTAAAATGTTAGAGCTACCTCATTTATCCTTTTGCAGTGTGCATAAAACCCACATCAACAAGTTTGATGTTATATAAGATCTATATGGAGGTTTGCTCAAACAAATCCACCACTTAGAAATAAGTTACAATGAACAAAGGTATTAAATGATTTTTTAGCCCACATATGTAGTACAAAGGCTATACAACCACATCACGGAGGTGTTTTCTTTTTTCATGGGTGTTTTGTTTTTAATTTGAATTTAATAATATGCCAATTATATGCAAATAATATTATATGTAGATTTAAAAATAGGTTATATGTAGTAGAACAAATTACTACTACATCCATGGGTCATACAACATGTTCTAAATCAAGGCAAAGATGTGCATAAGGGGTCTAAAATGCTCTAGAGCTCAAAAAAAATATTGGAATGTAATGAAGATCAGAGAAAGGTATTTACAACCAAAAACACATCAATAGTGCTCTATTACCATGTAAAAACATCAATATACATAGGTACAAGATCTAGATGTGAAATATAGTAACAAAGGCACAAATGCTTAACATAAGGTGTACATGGTAAAACCTCATAGGGAGGTAAAAATCCAAAAATATTATTCATTTATTGAGAAATAATTTAACCCAATACAATATATATCTCCTTCTCACTTATTCTCAAAAATACTTCTTCAGAAAACCCAAACAATATATCAATATTGGAATGTATCAGAATGTGTTAGAATTTGTTGGAATCAATGATTTTACCACATAAAATCAAATATATTTGGAGTGAACAATTTTAACCAATGGATTTAACATCCAACATAATTTACAATAGAAAACTTCATAACTATATATTTTATCATCCATTTATGCAAGTATTAACAATATAGTGTTTAAATAATAAAATGTATTATTATTAATTTACTTATGTAAGTTATACTAACTTGATGTATTAATGGCATGATATATACCAATAACATTAAATTATTCCAACATATCAGACCTATCTATACATTTACAGATAAGCTAAGTTTTATCTCTTCTTCATGTTTATGCAATCAAACTATTGTTCTGAATATACTTTCTATATTTAACATAACACAACATTTTAATTCAAAATATTCAGTTATCTAAGTCTTCAATTAATTTTCCTAATCTAGAATATTTTTATTCATCCTTGTGTATAGGTTATTCTACCCCTTTAACCTTAAACTAAAATACATGTCAAAAAAGTGTTAAACATTTCATGAACCTGACCTCTATGTCTTCTCATGCAACTACTAGCTTACTCTAGGGTTTTTAGCCTTCTAGGGTTCCTGATTTTAGTAAATTGTAGATCTGAATTTTTCCATTTCCTCTTAAACATTTATTTACATTTATCAAATATGAAAACTATTAATAAAGATCATTTTTAAATAAAAAATAAAGAAGCCTTAGTCAATCATCTAGATATAAATAAAGAACTAATTTTTTTACACTTAAATGTTACATAAGAAAAAATCAATAAACATGCTAATATTAGTGCATCCATATCATATAATGGTAAAAACTTAGATGATACAACTCTTGTTATATCCTCCATGAGAACAATTAATACTTTAACTCAATTACCAATTTTAGTGCCTACATTAACACAAGTGGTGTTTTCATCCCCTTTGATGGATTCTCAAATCTCAAATATAAATCCAAATGGGTTTATTATATAAACTCTTCTCCAAATTATAAAAACTTTGGAAGCTAAAATTACCAACATTGAACAAAATGATTTGAAATCAACTCATGATATTGATTTAAAAGATGTATTACATAATCCTCTAGCCCCTAAGATATCTTTGCACCCTTTTCCAACTGATTTTATCACACTTAAGTTCACATTTTATTATGGCATGGGTGATCTTGAATAACATCTCCACTATTTCTATGTGGCATGTCTTGATTATGCTTCAAGTGATCAATTTTCTACCAAATTATTTCCAATAAGCCTAAAGGACTATGCCTTAAGATGATTCTATGACTTACCAATCCAATCAGTGAAAACATTCAAACCTCTAGTGGATCAGTTTTTAGCATATTTATCTATCAACATCACTAAAAAGATATCATATACACAAATTTCTAAGATAAAACAAGCAACCAATGAACCTATTAATGAATATGTTTTGAGATACAAAATAATGTTGGCTAAAATAATGAATCCAATCACAAATAAAGAGCTTCAATACATATTTAATCGAAGTTTACTTGCCCCATTACATGAGTCCATTATTTTCAATATATTTAAATCTTTTTATGACTTATGTCATATTTTTCAAGACATGAAATGAAACTTATTTCCTTAAACAAGCTAATTTATCAAACACAATGACTACATCTACTACTAATTTTAATATAAAACCAAGCTACAAGCTAAAACTTATAGAGCCTAAAAGAGAAACAATTATAATGGTTAACGTAGTTTCACAAAAACATAATAAACTCATCTTATGTAATGCATATAAGATAAAATTTACACGATTACCTAAGTCTCTAGCTTTGATACTTAAGAAGCTTGTGAAATGTCATCTCATATCTCTCCCTCATCCTATAAAGGTTGATATGAGTCAACCTCTACCAAAAAGATATTATGATAATGAATATTATGACTATCACCAAGGCCCTAAGCATTCTAAAAATAGTGGTTATACCTTTAAACACAAGATCTAAGATGTTATTGATAACCAATAGATTACATTTGTTGATCCTCCAAAGGATTTAGGTTTACAACCTAGTGACCATCAAAACTAGAAGATTTTTAACAATCTATTACAATATTATTCTAAAAAAGACCTAAAAGTGAAAATGGAATATAATTCACATCCTCTTTCATTACATTATGGGAACCCATTATATGGGATTATTATACTTATACACAAATAGTATCTCCTATGATTTAGATACCCTCTATTACATGTGATGATAATGAAATTATGGATGATGAATCAAATCTTCATTCATTATTTATTATATCAAACCTTGATTATTAGTTTATACATAGTGTTATGATTGGTAACATTGCTAGTAATAACATATATACCATTATGTTACTTACACACTTGGGATATACACATTATGATTTATACCCTTTGACCAAAATGGTCAGAGCATTCAATGGCACATCACATCACGTTATTTGTGAGATTGATTTACTTTTATAATTTGATCAAACACATGTGGTCAGTACCTTTTCTATTATATCATATATGAGAATCATTGATATGTTATTAGGATGATCTTGGATACATAAAATCTTCACATTACCCTCCGTAGTGTATGTATGTATTAAATAATTCATATGAAGAGGGTAATCATAGTTTACAAAATTCCATATGAACATCTACTTGAAAAATATAAGTTTATTCCCACATAGTTAATTATACAAACTAATAAATTTAATCATCAATAAAAGGGCAAGAAATAGGAAATACCCTTTCTTAGGTGGCCCATACTTGAGAGATTATTGTACTAGAGATATATAGTGGTTTCCACAGAACCCTCATCTACACCTATATAGTTGATTTAATATTTTTGGGAATACTAGAGTCTTATTCTTAATTTAGTTAAAAATCTAAGTTAAAAAATTAATAAATAATATTTAAATAATTTAACCACTAATTTTTATAATTTATTTAACCTTTTTAGCTTTCTAAAAATAGTAATCAACGAGGGAAAATGTAACTTATCTTAAAACTAGGTTGATACGACTAAGACAAGAGTTGATACCGATTGTACAGGACTGAGATAGTGTCATGAATCTAATCTAGATTTCATTTAGTGAAAGGATAAGAGAAACAAAAATATGATACTTTATGGTCTAGTGATATAGTCTAGGTCATGTCATTATTGTCCAAACCAGTCATAGAGATTTGATTTTTTAGGGTTTTGTCCATTGTCTCGATATGAGCCTACCTATGAAATTTTAAGGTCTAAATGTTGATGGATCTCCTTGTAGAGAATATTTAATCTTCAAACCCTAGACTTTCATTGTTATTGAATGAAACTTGAGAAATAAGGGGGTTAGTATGTGTAAGATGCATTGAACATGTATCCACACCCCTTTTGTGGCCACGATACCTACATACCAATACTTTGAAGAGGGATCAATCCATATGTAGTTTTTCAACTTGATGTGCTTTATGAAATAGTGTTATACAGATGCAAAAATAATAAAGTAAGTGTGCTTGAAGTGACTAAGAACTGGTCTAAGGGTTTGAATACGTTGGTGGCTATATTAGATGGTTGTATACAAAGAATAGGGAAATTTGCCTTAGTGGTCTTACTTGTATTTTCATTTTCTTTTTTAATATTTTCCAGTCCCTTCTAAATGAACTTTGAATGGGATTTAATAGAAATTTATTGGTCATGGCTTAAATGCATTACAACTAGGTTGACACAATGAAGAAGAAGAATCGAAAGGAAATAGTCATTTGGGCTCAAAATGTGATTAAATAAGAGCACTAGAAATGGGATACCCTAAGGTTTATACCTATAGTCCAAGTTGGGTGCTATTATCCTATAGGTACAAGACCTAAGGGGATAGAATTAGCATGGGAAAAGTATCTTGGTTGAGCTAGAATCAGATCTCAAAGTCTATGGATGACTAGGAATAAGCAAAAATGTGTCTATAAGGGTCAAGAGAGCATGCAAGAGGGACTTATGGGTTGGGTGTCACAAGCCACACTCAAGCTACCAATTTTGACATTTTATATGACTACATTTTCCCCCCCTTCATTCTAGTGATATAGCAAAGTGAAATACTAGGATAAATTAAAAGTAGAAAGTGTACCTGAACATACCTATAAGGGTGAAGCCCATGAAGCTATATTATGATAGGTGTGCATAGAGAGAGAACATTATGAATTATAAATCTGAAAGAGAAAATAAAGAGTAGATCATTTCTTACTAGATATGTTATATCTAAAATAAGAACATATAAATATGGGTAAAAGAGAGTGGAAGATAAAGGAATGAATACACTTCACCAGGTATGTGGACCAATACAAAACCTATTATGATGCTGAGTAAAGATGGATGATGCTAAGTAATATTGGGTATGTCTTGTACCAAGAGTAATATCATGAACATAGCTGAGTTCTTAATTCCCCAAGAGTGGCTCAAGATGCAAAGGTTAACCCTTTGGCTCCATCATCACCTACTAAGTGAATCTATGTGATCATATATGTTTTAATCAATTTTTGGGTTGTGTTTCCAATCCCTCTGAGTAGGTGGATAAAGAGTACAAAGTGTAGCTAAACCTTTGGCTCCATCATTTCTCACTAAGTGAAATTATTAACTAATACTAGTACGATATGTGTCATATGAGATGGCTTTTGAAGCTCATGAATGCTCTAAAATCTGACAATTTGGCATAGATAGCCAAATGTGTACTAGAAACTAGGTCACTCTTGGCCACTCAAAAAAAGGTGGAGATTAAGCTTTTATGAAATCCACTTTGAAACTAGGCAATAGGCTTATATAGAAGCCACTCAAAAATGATGCCAACCACCTATATATAGAATAAGGAGCATAACTACTGAGAATGCCTAGGTAATGCCATAAACTATAAGGAAGAGAAAGCAAATGTGTCATGCACTTTACCCCCAATCACTGGTGTCTATAACATAGATTCCTAAAAGCTATACTAACTGCCTAATCTAAAACTAGAAGTGAGAGCCATCATGCCACACATGATACCCCCTATATTTAGATTCTCTAAGAAAAACTATACTAAAATTGTTGATTCTGAATTGAACTATTTCTAACAAAACTATAATTGTACTTACTTTTGTGTCTATTTTTAGAAAATTTGGTTTTTTACTATTTGGATAGGAGTGCTAAAATAGAACACCTTATTATCCATCACTGTAGTCCAAACTTGGTGCTCTTGTCTTATGTTGATTCTAATGACTATTCTATAATTATCACTATCTATCAAGTCTATTCTACCTAGATTAAAGTCTGAATACTGTTCTAGGTGTTCTAAAATCTAATTTTTCAACTGGTAGGAGCTCTGATCTTTGTGACAAAACTCATATTTGTTGCCCTCTCTTATAAGGGTAGGAATTAAGACCCTGCAATGACTATCCTCATAATAAAGAGCCCTAAAATTGTGTTATGCTACAAAAATGCATGATATAGAAATGATAATTGATAAGATATCTCAAGATATAGCATGGTTTATAATGGAGATTGTTAGATCAATAGGGGTATGCCTAGATATATGTAACAATGTAATAGCATGAGCAATATAATGAACTAGAACTAGAAATATAGTTAGTTGTTAGTTGTCAAGGAGGGATGGAGCATGATGTCCATCATGAAATCCAAGAAAGCAAGATAATGCATGATGTGGATCATGTCATTGCAAATAATTAAAAAGTAATCAAGAAACAAACACATAAATTAAGAAGCAACAAGCATACAAGAGTGGCCAAAGGGCCAAGAAAATAATGGACATGGGTACATGTCACTCAAACTAGAAAGCAAGCATACAAGGCATGTTCAAATATCCACACACATGTATAATTAAAACAAGTAAGGTTGGAATAAGGGTTATAGGCACATAGAAGAGTACAAGCAAAGGACATTGGCAAATGTCTTAAGACACATATAAGAGATAAAATATGAACTGAGTAATGAAATCACATATAACTACATAAATCAAGGAAGGAATTCATGTAATATACTGGAAATACAATCGCATCTAACTAATCAAAGCAAAAAGTGAAAGTATGCAAGACATGTAGTACAAGACTAGGAATATGCTAAGAAATACATAAATGTTATTTACTAGTGATTGTTGATAGAGTAATCTATGTAAGTTGGTAATTAATGTACATCAACATGATAACTAAAGTCTATGGTGTAGTAATGACATAACCTAGATGGTGTAGAAGATGCCCTCACGGAGTAGATATATCGATGTATTTCTCGAATATAAAAGTAGGATACCCCTTTAATGGGTAGACTGAAGCAATCATGGATTTGTATGTCACTGCACACACTCAAATAAGATCAAGTAAAGCATGATAATGTAGATAAATCAATAAACAATAACATAGAATAGAAAATGTAAGTCTAGCATGGTAGTAGAAATGTAAAGCATGGATAATGCATACTATTCAAATGTTTTTGGTGTTTTTGATTTATTTGAATGTTTTTGGTAATTTTTATATATTTGAATGTTTTTGTATTTTTAAAATGTCATATTGTTTTTGTATTTTTGACATGAGTTATGTACAATCAATAATAAGGAAACTATGTACAAATAATTGAAAACAAGTTATACACAAGTAAGCAAAAAGAAACTATGTACAAGTAAGGCTCAGGATAGATGATACTAACGAATGAGTCTCAT
The DNA here is from genome assembly GCA_037957365.1 of Torreya grandis. Lineage (NCBI taxonomy): Eukaryota > Viridiplantae > Streptophyta > Pinopsida > Cupressales > Taxaceae > Torreya > Torreya grandis. Next base: position 750,819 of record JARHVA010002903.1, read on the forward strand.
GGGAGATTCCCTATCATGGTGTGTTGTATCAAGGAGAGGGGTCATGCATGATCATGAAGCATAATGTAAGGGCTGAGACTGTGGCTTTGAAAGTTGTATATGTTGTAAATGCTCTAAAATCTTTATAGTGGAAACTGACTATGGGGTCCCCCTGTAACTTTAAGAAGTAGATGTAATTATAGGGATCTTAAGGACCCATCTGGTAGTAGGAGAAGCTCTCTGAATATGTATTCTATGTGTAGAGGCATGAGACCTTAATGATACTACCCTGGGTGTGAACACTATAGCTGGAAGCTATTTAGAATTCTAAAACTATGGTTGCTCTAAAAGAGGCCCTCGTAAAAGTGTATAAACTCTTTGTACTGGTAAGGAAGGCCTTGACTATATCTAAATCTACACTAGAAGAAGAACTATAATTGGTGGGGAAGCTGAAACTAATGATTGTAAAGTAGAAGATGGCTCTCAAGTAGGGAGTGGTAACTCATATGGAATTCCACCAACTACAACAACCTGATTAATGTGAATGAATTTCATGCATCTATGAACTATAAAATGTACTACACAAAGTTTATGGATCCATGGTCAACCAAGAAATATATCTAAAACTCCTACACTATGAATAATAGTAAATGGTGTGGCCACATGTATTGGACCAACCTATAGAGGGAGTCAATCTCACCTAATGAACTCTGTATGTGCCCATGAAATCCACTAATAACTATGTCTGTCATGGTAATATCCTACTTTGAATATCCCAAATGCTACAATAATGGCATAGTGCACATGTTCATGATGAATCCATTATCTATGAAAACACTATGAATAGGATGATAATAAATGTAAGCTCTGATAAAGAGTGCATGATAATCTAAATCATCTTCAACTATCTCCTACTCTAAGAAGGAGATTGAAGGTGTAGCTATAACTCTAGAATTATACACACCATTCATGTTACTCAAAGGATGTGACTCAACTAAATGTGTCCTATATGTAACTGGTGGTGGATGTGCATGATAAGCATGGTGAACACCTGATGTGTCCCTTGTCTCCTATTTATAATGTTGTATAAAAGAGTTAGAGTAAAACTTTAGAGCCTTATCTTGTGTTTTCTTTGCCTATGGAGGCTCAACTAGAGTGTCAAGATCAATAAGATTGTCATCTATCAAGTCATGTATCTTATATTTCAAACTAATGCATATATTTTTTATATGGCCTGATGCCCTATGAAAGTCATAAAATGCATTCTAATCATATCCCCATGAAAGAGGCTTGGTTGGATCAACTTCCTAAATAAGAGGGATATATATGATATTACATTCTAAAATTTAATATAAAACTTCAACTGGAGAAACTAATATAATGGTAACAGTTTATTGAGGAGGTGTTGATAAAACCACTCATTGAAGGGGATCTGAAGTTGCATTGATTGTAGGTTGATTCTATATTTTTTTATCATTGACCTTGACTTTGTATGGGATTTTATTGTTACTCTTGTTTGTTATTTTTGATATACTTGTATACTTGAGTTTGCCCATTGAAATTAATTTGACTTCCCTTTCCTTTAGTGTATGTCATAACTCAATGAAGGAAGAGAATCTTTTCAACATTATTTATTCATACAAAGCTGGTAGAATACTTTATTTGAAGAGATCTTATAACTCTTGATCAGCGATGGGGCTAGTCATCTTAGTCAAGATATTCTTATATCAAAGAACATAATATATGAGATGCTCATTTGACCTTTGTTTATGCTATACAACTTGGACATAAGAAACCTTATCATCAATGTTAATGTTGAAATGAGCTAGGAACATGTCGACTAGAAGATTGAATGCATTGATTTGGTAGACTATGGAACCATTGTAAAGCATAACCCTTTACACTCCATAGAAATAACTTGTTTAGTAGCCAATCATTTGGCACATAGTCCAAGTATGCTATGCAAAAATCTCTCAATTATGTCTCTAAATCACCCTTGACATCATATAGAATGAGCTTGGGTTGAACAAAACTTAGTGGTAAGGGTGTAGAATCAATATGATGTGTCAATGGTGTATGAAGTAGAACAAAAGAATCAAAATCCTACATAGGTCTAAAGGAACCTTGCTCAAGATGTAGAACCTTAGATTGAAGATATTTTATTTCTTTCATAAGGTCAGCCACATCAAGAGATAAAGATGTACTAGTTATAGCTAGTGGTGGCATAGAGGAAGGTTGTGTTGTTATAAGGGGTTGTTGAGACATAGTTGCCCCCATAGTGTCATTTACAACTAATTGATCTATGGTTTGAGAATATTGACCATTGTTCACTTTTTATTGTTCTTATTATAGTATTTTAAGCATATCATCTTGCATATCAGCATGTTTAGTTAAAAGGTCTTGAAGCTCCCTCTTATCAGTTTGTCAAAACTGGTATATCAGCCCATTGTTAATGTAGGAAAACAAATTGAAAATGGATTGAATTTATTGCAATAAGTTGTAATGAGCAAAGTTATATGAAAGGAAATAACTAAATATAAGAAATGTAAATTTTTAAAAACAACAAATTAAAAAATACGTAAAAAGGATACGAAGCTCATAAACATGTAAGGTGATACCTCAAAAGTAATGGAACCTAGTATATGCAACTAGGGTTTTGGAAAATTATGATTTTTAAAATTACTAAGGAATTTTAAAAATTAATATGAATTTTTTATTTAAATATACAGGTAAAAATTAAAAAAAAATTGGAAAAAATCTTGATTTAAAATGACCTAGTATATGCAACTAGGGTTTGAAAGAAAATAATTTATTTAAAATTACTATAGAATTTTAAAAATTAATGCTAATTTTTTATTTAAATATGCAGGTAAAAAATTAGAAAAAATTAGTAAGGAATTTACCCTAGGGTTTTTATATGTAAATGAAGTAAGTTAGGTTCACCAAATGATTTAAGGGTTTTAGGAATATTGGATTCTTATTCTTAATTTAATAAAAGGTTTGAGTTGACTAAATTAGTAAATAATATTGCAATAATTTAACCACTAATTTGTATAGTTTATTTGACCTTCATAGCTATCTAAAAATAGTAATGAAAGAGGAAAAAATTAATTTATCTTAAAACTAAGCTAATACAACTAAAACAAATACTGATAGTATCATGAATCTAAATCTAGCTTTTATTTGGTGAAAGGATAAGAGCACAAAAAATAGGACACTTTAGGGTCTGATGCTATAGTCTAGGTCCTACTACTATTGTCTAAATGAGTCATAGAGATCTAAGTTTTTTGGGTTTTTTTTTTTGTCCTTATGTGAGCTTGCCTATGAAATTTTGAGTCTTGAATGTTGACATAGCTCTTTATAGAGCAAATTAATCTTCAAACCCTAGACCTTCATTATGCTTGAATGAAACTTGAGAAAGAGTGGGGGTTAATGTGTGTAAGATAAACTAAACATGTATCCACACCCCATGTGTGGGCATGTTTCCTACATCCTAATACTTTGAAGAGGGATCAAGCTATATGTAGTTGTCCCACTTGATGTGCTTTGTACAATAGTGTTATGTGTATGCAAAAATGCTAAACTAGGTGTGCTTGAGGTGACTAGGGATTGGTGTGAAGGTTTGAATATGTTATTGGTTGTAATGGATGGTTGTATGTAGAAAATAGGTAAATTTGCCTTAGTGGTCTTGCTTGTATTCTTGCTTACTTTTGTAATATTTGTCAACCCCTTTTAAATGAACTTTGAATGAGATTTTATACAGATCTATTGGTCATGGGTTAAATGCATTCATGCTAAGTCAAAATAATGAAGAAGAGGAATCAAAAGTAAATAATCATCTAGGCTTAAAATGTGATTATATAGGAGCACTAAAAATGGGACATCCTAAGGTCCAGTGCTATAGTCCAAGTTGGGTGTAATTATCCTATAGGTACGAGACCTAGAGGGATGGAATAAGCAAGGGGAAAACTAATTTGTTTGAGCTAGAATCAGGTCTTAAAAGTATACCGATGACTAAGAATAATCAAAAAGGTGTTTATAAGGGTCATGAGAGCATGCAAGAGGGACCTATGGATTTGGTGCCATAAGCCACACTCAAGCTACCAATTTTGACATTTTATATGACTACAATAGTCTACCTAATTTCTAAGAATAAATAAATATGGTTTAATTTTAGTTGTGGCAAGGAAACCACCAAAAACTAAACAATGTGTTACATGAACCCATACTCCTTATATTACCTCTTCACAACCATATAGTCTTATAAGACACGTGTAGAGTACCATAGATTTTATAGTTCTAGATATGACACTTATACATGCTCTTTGATAGTATAATCAATTTGATGTACCATATTATGAATTTGGAGCTACATATGATCATCGCTTCGATGGGATCATGGGTTAGTATTTTATTTTTAAAAAATTCAAAAAATTCAAAAAAAATAAATATTTCAGAAAATATAAAAACATTCAAATAAACTCAAAAATAAAAAATATTCAACATTCACATGTTCACTGGCTCCTTGGCACCTATTTGTTGTTTTTTATATTAGTATATAGAATATCATTTATTTTTTATACATATATATGGTTCATGCATACTTGAGTGTAATACAGGCATAAACCAGACCCATGATACTTACACATACAAATGTCAAAGCTTTCTGCTTTCTAAGTGATACACTACATTAGGGGCATCTACTTCCTTGATCATGATTGATATAGGTTATATTATTTTATGATCACCTTTCCATTATCATTTTAGGATTATATAATAATGCTTACACATGCCTATACTCTTGCTTACATATTTTATAGTGTACTTGATATCTTATGTTAATGACATTTTTAATAACACATATATGTAGGCACTAGTATGATATGATTATGTTAGTTGCTTACAGTTCATTTACTCACATTGTCACTTAAGCCTTGAGTGTATTTTTCTTCCTTACTATTGTCTTTCTTGTGGAATATTTGAATATGTTCTTTGTTTTTTGGTTCTTGTGCCACTATATGTTTTTTATTTTGTTATTTTGACATTTCAATATGTCATTCATTTGAGTGTACGCCATTTGAATATGCCTCTTATTTGAAGTCTCCTTAGACCCCTTTTACATGATATTGATTGCTTTTTTGGGTGTGTTTAAGTGTTTATTGAGCTTTTATTGCTACTTTATAGACTTTTCTATGACCCATATCATGCATATTATGGGTTTTTTTGATCACATACTATGAGCTTTATTAATATATCTATTTAGACATGCTACTGCTATATACTTTCATACACATATTATATAGTTATTCTACCTTTTTGAGGTAAGGTAACTACCAGATACCATTTACCTCACCTCAAAATGGGGCCATATTAGTGGGGGCAAGTCATAGGTACATGACCTCCACACTTATACCATACTCATTATTTCATTATAGTTTACATGATTCAAATATACACTTGCGTAAGAATACTATATATTGCACCATTTTTTAGGAATTTAGGGAAAAAAATTCAAATTTGTGACAAATATTATACACATTTATAGATCAAGGGTTACATGTCAAATAATTCAGCTTGAGACATATTAGAGGTGTATATTCCATGCAAGTGCACCAAAAATTATAAATATATATTCAAACTTATTTACTGATACTTTACCAAGAAGCACCATTTTGAGCCTTTTATGCCTATAGAAGTTGGCTCCCTTTAATATTTTGGTTGATATTTAATTCCCTCAATCCCCTAACACTACTTCCCTTTTAAGGTTTTAATTGGTTATACCACTTGACCTAGATTTTATTGTATTGTTATTTGAGTTGTATAATTGAGATTCAATGATCCAATGGTCATGTCACAACTCACTCTTACATTGTATTGGGGACATGATTTACCTTCTAATATCCATTTTCCAATATTCAAGGTTCAATTTTAAACCTCTCTCAATTCTAATTCTTTATAAGGAAGCATCTTTACTAAGTAAAGTACCAAGAGGAAACATGGTTACATTGACACATATGTATATTCCTTCCTTACTCTCTTTATTCTCAAGCATTTAAATTATGTCAAATTTCATATTATATACACTGATTTATACTATAACATGTTCATGGTTATAGGTCATACACTAACAAAACACTCAAAGTGGCTCAAGCAAAGACAAGGTGTGTTTTACACACCTAGGTATGCATTTCTTTCTTTTAACCTAATAATTTCATCCTTATGAATTATTATATTAAAGGGGCAGAAAAATTATATACTAAAATTTGATTTATATAGCATCTTTGTCTTATATAATTGACAAATACCTATCAAGGCTCTACCCTTTAGTTTTAGACCTTGTTGCCGAAGGGCTCACATTCACCATCTCATTGTGCCTAACTATTTATCTTATGGTCCAACCCTATAATTTTTTATAACACATATTTCTTAAACTATACAAAAAGCCTAAAACCTAATATATGTCCTTTAATTTTAATTTCATATCCTCAGTAGATTCTTAGCATATTAGATACTTATGTCCCACATAGGGACACTTGCATCAACACAAGTGTCTAGATTCTTATCATGTGTCTAGTCCTCAAAAGTAATCTAATTTTCAAATGTATTGAATCCTATGCATTTACCCATTTGTTTTATTTAACCCTAAAATGAAATATTTATAAATTGTACAATATAAATTCAAATATAAGTCTATTCATTATTCATTTAATAGTTACAAAGAAATCACCTATTTAAGCTCAATCAATCAATTGCATGACTAAGTTTTACAACCCTATTGTTCCCTATTTTCATATCAGTCATAAGATCAATCATATTATAGGTCTAAATCACTCAAATAACATTGTATGAGAAGTATTTTTCAAGTTACAATCTAGATCACAATATTCCATTTCATATAGTATATTATTTCCTTGTGCACACACAAACCAACACCTATAGGAGAACTACATATGTCTAAGGCCCTTCTTGGATAATTAGATATGTAAGCAATGATAATTTACATGGGAATACTTGAGGTCATCTTGACATCATGATCCCACTAACCCATTTTTAGCAAGGTACGAAGACCTAAGGTGAATAGATAGGGATTGATCTAAAAATAGTCATCAACAACCTATGTGCATGAATAAAACATAATATTAAAAAGGTGATAGAAAACCCATAAGGCTCCAAGTGGTCATTTCACAATACGATGAATATTTGTACTAGATAGTTGCATTGATATCAAGACACCTACATCGACACAAGTGTCCAAGCCTATAGAAATAATATTTTTAGAATCTCGCAAGTGGATCTCAATCTTGTTCCTACCTATTTTCACCTCTACACATCTTAGATATTCCTATGCATTTATAATTAAGTATTATCTCTTCTTCATGTTTACTTAATCAAAATATTATTTTGAATTAACTATCTATATTTAGCATAACTCACATTTTAATTTAAAAAATTCATGTATTTGAGTCTTTAATTATTGTCCTGCTCTATAATAGTTTTAAACAATTTTTGTGTATAGGTTAATCTATTGCTTTAACCCTAAACCAAAATATATATCAAATAAGGTTAACATCAATTACTAGTAAATTCTAATGTTTTTAGTAGTGTCCTAATGTGACTTTCAGGTATATTTTGAGTTTGACACCCTTTGTGTCAATTTATTTTATCTTTTTGGGTCTTTATGAGTCGACTTGTGCATGTCAATACTTCCTGAAAATGGATATATAGCTAACTAATATAACAAAGAATGACCTAGGGAAAATTGAATTTAGACTTACATTCACATGATTTGTCACACACACACATTAATGGGAGAACTAAGTATATTTTGATGCCTCTTTGAAGTATAGGAATGTATGTAATGCTCAACTATTTAGTGGGGAGTGGTTGTGGTCAGTTCAACCCAAAGAGCTAATCAATTTTCAGGGTCATCTTGGTTTTAAAAGTGTGATTAGGTTCTTAATGAAAATAAAATAAAAATAGGTATCAGTACACAAAATTAAAGGAGAGTACACACACAAGATGTCTCTATAGGTGCAGATGTAATAATTTGAGGCATCACAAACCCACATATTTAATAGGGATAGTACCAACAAAGCTTGGATAGTACCAGTCATTGTAGGGGTTTGAGTTTTTTGGTAGCATTTGTGCAAGGTTTGATTTCATGTTTCTTATTCTGAAAATACAAAGTTATTTTAGGGACAATGATGAACATAATGAAAATATTTACAAAATTACTAAACCTTTAGGCATCTTGTTTGATCTAAATTGCATAATCTGATCTTCATATTGGTATTGCAATTTATTTTGATTCTTTGAAGAAAATTCTACTTCATTCTATAAGAAACAGGATTTGAAACTATCAAAGATTTTCCAACTTACATCATTGTTTGGAATTGAAGGCCTACATAAAACTTTGATTTGGGTCTTATCTTTATTGTCCTTGAGCTGATCCACTATATCACATTGTGATCATATGGCTGCAAGTCTATCTGCATGTTGATTGGCTCTTCTAAGAATGGAGTGGATATCAAATGCTAAGAAATATTCAATGAGGTCCCAAACTCCATGCTTGTAGGCTTTTAGGAGAGGTTTATTTATTGTACTTAAACCTATGACTTATTGTACTACCAACTCACTATCACCTTTTACCTACAAAAGCTTAATTCCTCTCTTTCTAGCCCACTTAAGGCCATGAATAAGAGCTTCATACTCTATTGTATTTGATGTACAACTGAACTAAAATCTAACTGAAGAATAATACCTTTGATTTTGAGGTGAAACCAACATTATTCTAGCCCCACTTCCATTCTTTGATCCAGATCCATCAAAGTATAGATTCCATACTCCTTGATCCTGATTTGAGCTGTTGAGATTAGGTAATGATTCACCTTCTTCATGCATGCAGTAGATGCTAAGACAAGCTTCTTCATACCCATGGTTATTAGCAACCACTCATCTATGAGTAGATCCAGTATGCCTTTAAGTGGCTTAGAAGGTTCTTGATCAATAGTATCCTCATCTTCTAAAATACTGCAATTCATGTTAGACATATTTGGCATATATGGTTCAAGATGAAATCTAGAAATAGGTTATGATCTTATAGTGAGTTTGGTTCCATATTTGGTTCTAAAAACCATGTATGACCAATATGAATAAATGTAACCTCCTATTTTAGTAGTAAAATCTCTAGATAGGCATAATGAAAAATATGATCTCTCTCTCTCTCTCTCTCTCTCTCTCTCTCTCTCTCTCTCTCTCTCTCTCTCTCTCTCTCTCTCTCTCTCTCTCTCTCTCTCTCTCTCTCTCTCTCTCTCTCTCATCTCTCTCCTCTCTCTCTCTCTCTCTCTCTCTCATCTCTCTCTCTCTCTCTCTCTCTCTCTCTCTCTCTCTCTCTCTCTCTTCCAACTGTAACACTCCTTTTTTATGAGGTTCATATTTGAATCCTAGTTTGTCAGCTATGGATTTAAGCATGATAGAAGTACTAGATCCACTATAAATCATATAATTTTGGACAAGATAATCACCTATGACAACTAAAAGATAGAATGGAAGAGGCTTAGTCACCGTAGGATCTTAAAGCTTAATAACTAGATTAGAGTTGGTTAGAATAGCACTTACTCTTTCTTTTCTAGGTGATCTATCAAATATATTGAGCTTTGAAATCTCCTCTTTCAAATATTCTTTTTGTCCTAGGATTAGCAGTGTATTCCACATAGAAATTGATACTAAAGTTTTCTTCATTTGATCCATGATATTGGGTGGATAAGTGGTTGTCCTTGGCTGAAATTTAAGAGTAATAGGGCCCCCTAAATGTTGTGTGAACTAAGGAATGTAAGGCCCTTTCACATTCTACCCCTTTGGATCTTAGACTTATTAATTGGATGTCTTTTGAGGTAGCTCACAAGTGGTTGGTCCTTTGTAATGGCTGAGAAGGAAAAGGAGTTGCCCCTATCAGGACCTGAACCTTCATTAATTTCCCTTTTCTTAGATCTAGTATGGTTTTTAAACTTGATTATGAACATTAAACAAATTTTGGCTTTGATTTTTCTCCTATGTTCTCAAAATAATTCCTCACCTCCTAGAAGTTAACAAATGTAGCTTCAATAGGTGTTTTTACCACTACCTTTTACTTATCGATTTGGCACTTTTGCTTGAGTGAATGAAGGAATGTCTCCATGTGTTAGAGAGGTTTCCTTATTCTAATAAGGTGGCTTATTTTCATATGAAGGAGGAACTAAACTTTGTTGCATTTAAGACTGAGGTGAGATCTCACCAATTGGAGCCAATGCCATGTTATTTGCTTTATCCCATTGATTATTTCATTGTCCTTCTTGAGAATTATTATTTTTAGAAGTAGATTAGGATTTGATTGAGAAGCTTTCTACTTCTTTGTTGATTGGAAAGATAGCTCAAAAAAATCTATCTCTTTCCCTTTTTCAAATGATCTTGTGACAACTCTTATGGGAATTAAAAGTATGCAAATCTAAAAATGATTCACTTTATGTGAATAAGTGGTCCAACTAAATGTGCCAAAATTATTAGAAATCTAAATAGTACCAAATAGATATAAAATTACTCAAGTTTGACTCATACCTGGACTAACATGGGAATGATCGAAGGCCATGGGATGCCTATATCTAGATCAGACCTCTAAATTTTGATGAGGCTAGCTCCTCTGAATATATGAATTGATAAATAATTATTATACCTATTTTGAATTTTGGCCTAAAAAGGGAAGAAGAAATTGAAAATGAAACCTACTTTACCTTTGGTTATGCACCCTAATAGTTGTTTATCCTCTGAAAGATTTGAAATTAAAGGTACACATATGGATCAAAAATAAATTATACAGACCAATCCTAAACATCAGTTTTTTAAAGGAAGGCTTGAAAGAAGACTTGTAGATTAAAGGTATATGCATGAAGGTATCTAAAGATACTACATACGAATAATCTTTAGTGTAATTTCTATTATTAGCTCTTAAATTTCCCTATTAAAGATGAAATTGTAGCATTAGGTGAGGAAAGGACCTACAAAAGATGATAACTATCACACTTATATGTAAATATACAATCAAAAGTACACACTACAACCATAAATTGATCTATAAATAAAACACTTTATTAATTTTATGGTGCAAGTTACAATTTTTGTATCTCTCTCTACCAGCTTCAGGAATAATTATTTTAAATGGATTCAAAGAGCCTACATATATATCCAAAAGGAAAGACTCTAGCCAACCAGTATAGAGGAGATAAGGATCAGTCTTGTGTTTGTTAACTCAAGACTAAAAATCTTTTTACAATAATAAATCAAGTCTCATAGTCTTCAAACTCATACATGATCTTCAAATTTGGCATTAAAGGAAGGTTATGAGCCCTTGTTGAGTTGGAAAACTCTTGCATGAAAACTATGCCCATCTTCAATTGTTAACTCAAGCTTGAAGTTGAGTTAAAAGTGTCTGAATGCCTTTGTTTGCATAGAGCCTATGGAAGCTGCATGAAAAATTAATTACTTAGTCAGCTAATATTGATTTGGCACATGATGAATAGTTAATTTCACTTTAGCCTTCCCATGCATGATCTGGTACTTAATAACTTAAAGTGCATGAAAATCACCATATGAAGAGCAGATGAATAGCATGCAAACTTTTCATGAAATCCAAGATAAACACTTTAACAACGGTCTTTTACTTACCTCTACTATAAAGACAAAGTCTTCTTATGCATGAACTGACAAAATTATGATTGTCTACCTTAATTAACTGATCTAACTATCACATTTATGCCTTAGCATGATGTTTATTGCAAATCTTGAACATAGATTAACTATATAATGAAAACCAATATAAATCATTGGATTTCATATAGTTATTATATCGATAAAACCTATAGGCTACATAACCTTGCTTCTAAACTATATTAGGTTTAAATAAACCTATTATGCCTTTGAACCCTATAGGAATCAAGAACTCATTACATGCATAGGTCTCCTTTATAGAATAATGAATATAGTCATGAGATAATATTATCACCTTAAGAACTGGGTTAACAAGTTTTAAAACCTTCAAACCAAAGGTCAAGACTAAACTCTAATGGAAAAAATGACCTTTGAAATATCCACTCTGATTTAACCTTAGTTGTATTCAAGTTTGGATCCATTTGTCTACTTACCTTGGTTGAAAATTACTTCTTTGGCCTCTAATGGAAAAGTTCTTGCACTCACATTTGTTCATTGGTTATCGATAATGACTTGGGTCTGTTGACTTTTTGACCTTACTCACATCATTAAATCTTCTTGGTATGATCAAGCATGAGTCATATATCTTATTTGTTTAATGTACTTAGGACACTTGTCATTCATGGATTTGTACTCAAGATCTATTGACCCCTTTGACCCACCACTTATCATTGATTTTAAGTGCATGATTAAATACACATCATTAGATCTGCCTAGACCCATTGACATTATCAGGTTGCCTCACATCTTTAGATCAAGATGTATGATTGAACATGAGCCATTGATCTACCTCCATTTGAACTCAAATGGTTATTTCATGAGGCCCAAATTTGATGTATGCATGCCCATCTTTGATGTTCACATAACTGTCATTGATTTCCATGTGCCCATCACAATTTGAACCCTAATGGCTAATTATCGAGCTTTATTTTAACACTCGCATGACCATCTTCATCTATTTATTCTACTTTGAAGGTTTATATCTCAAGATAAAGAACTCATCAAGACATCAAATTTTTAAGGGATGGCCTTTGGACAAAAGACTTCATGTCCATATATTTCCTCAGCTTTGAAAGACTCCTCAAGTGTAATTAATAAATGCATGATCATCTTGCTCCACTTTGTTCTTTCATGATGTGCATATGATGATATGGCTTCTTAAGGCCTGTGTTAGTCATTTTTTCCTTAAACAAGGACCTTATGAGGCATAGAAAAGTAAGCTAAGGTAATAGTCACCAAAGCTTTGAATGATAGGGGTTAATATTTGACTTGTGAGGCTAAAATGTTAACATAACTTAGGCCTTTTATCTTGCCAAGAATGCTTAAAACCTACTTATCTTATGCCTATAAAAGTTTTGATCATGTTCTTGTTTTCCTACTCCTTGAACACTTACATCTTAAACAAACACCTACATCAATGCAAGTGCCTGACTCTAACATAAGTTTATAATGCCTTAAATTCATCTAATTTACAAAGAAAATGTATCCTAATGGTAAACCTAAGTGATTTTATGTGATGTATTCTCCTGATAGGACTAGTATATATACACAATCACTCCTCATTCCAAACTCAACTAGAACATAGAAATGCAACTTATCAAAATCATTATATCAAGCATTCAATTGAGAAAACCTTCCCTATTTTATTTTATTTAAATATGAATCATAGAGACATCACATCTACATCTAAAGTACTAAAGGATCAGCACAAGATTTATATTTTACAAATTACAAGCTAGGTCATTATTATACATACTTTCTACATATTGCATTATTCACACATAAGGTAACACTTATGGGAGACATACATAGATATGAGGCCCTCTTCAGAGTATTGGCTATGTAGGCAACACTCATTGATAGAGAGGTCTTTAGGTTAGCTTGAGACCATGTGCCCACTAACCCATTTTTCCCATAGCCAATATGAAGATGAAAAACTATAGTTTTACTATTTGGTAAGGAGTGATAGTCCATGACCCAAATATAAATGCACCAAATCAAAGGTGATGAAAAACCTATATGCATCCAAGTGGTTGCATCCTATTCTAGTAGATATTCCATATAGGATGCCTGCATCTGACCCAAATACTAGCATCGATGCAACTTTCCCAAGCTGACATAAGTGTTCATAGCTACAAAGGAACTTAACCTAGAATGTGGCAACTTTCAAAATATTCTTCCAGTCTATTTCCTACTTGTTATAGATCTAGATCTATATTAGCATCAAAACCAGATAAGTATCTTATTTATTTGTCATTGCCATATCTAGCATAGTTTTACTTTCCATTTTTATCATATCTTAGTAATTTAAAATATGTTATATCTAGGTTTTGTAATTAATTGGCCTATTATTGATATATTTATCACCCGTGTGCTTGTTTATTTCTATATTCTTAACCCTATCTATCCCATTAGGATCCTTAACCAATATAGGGTTAAACATTTTGTGAACCCAATATTTGAGCTCGAAATACTAGGTGGTTTAGGGTTTTGTATTTATTATTTTTCTATTTGTTGTACTTTTTTACAAATTTTGAGCATTTCATTTATAAAATCAATGAAAAATGTTAATCTGAAAACCTGATTTCAAATGGAAGATAAAGAATCATTGATTACTCATCTTAATAATAACAAGATCTTAATGGATACATTTTTGTATGTTACAAGAGATGAAATAAGTAAGCATGATAAATCTAAGACTTCTTCACAAAGATATGGTGAGTCCTTAAAGGGTACTACAACTGATTCCATACCCATCAATCCACCTGCATCTAATGGAGGCATAGATTATGTCTTCCAAGCTTTATTTCATAAAAACACTATTGTTACATCTACCATGGAATTACCAATTATTTCAACTCAAATACTAGTTTCAATGCCTATTACTAATCAAACCATGTTTACTTCTCCATTGATGACTACTCAAATTTCTAATTTAAAACCTAATGGATCTATAGTTCAAACACTCCTTCAAGTTATAAGAACTTTAGAGGACAAGGTTACAAACATTGAACAAATCACTTTAAAATCTTCTTGTGATATTAATTCTTAAGATGTGTTGCATAACCCTCTTGCACCTGAGATACCTTTACAATGATTTACACCCTTTTACCAAATTATTTAGATCATTAAATGGGACCTCACATCAAGTTCTTGGTGAGATTGACTTACTTTTACAATTGGGTCTCGCATATGTGGCTACTACCTTTTTAGTTATACCTTCCATGGGTGTCTTTGTTATGTTATTGTGATGCCCTTAGATACATACACTTTAATTAGTACCTTATACAATACATGGGTGTGTTAATTATGTTCATGCCAATCATGTAACTATAGTCTATAGAGTTCCATATGAGCATCCTATTGAATAAGATAAATTTATACCCAGATAATTAATTATCAAGCCTATTAAGGCTAGTCCACCATAAAAGGGTAAGCAATAGGAAATCCCCTTTACTAGATAGCCAATACATGAGAGACCACTACATCAAAGATATAGAGTGGATTCATAGAATCTTCATCTACTACACACCATATTCAGATATCCAAAGCACCTACACATGTTCATATTATTGATGTTCTAAAGAAACCATACAACACTCAATTATGGGTTATAAGAACCCATACTCATATCACTCCTACTATTTCTTCACGACCATAGAGTCTCATTATACATACGCAGATCATCCCAGATAATAAAGTGATAGATATTGGACCTATACATGCTCCTCAATAATGTCACAAGTTTATTACACCAGGTTTATAATGGGGAGATATCTATGAGCATCCTTTTGATGTAATCATAGGGTAGTCTCTTCACATATTCCAAAAATACCAAAAAAATCAAAAACATTAAAAAATCTAAAACTATATTCAACATCTACATATTCTATTGGCTCCTTGGTATCTATGTGTTAGTTCCATGTTGATGGATAACATATCATTTATTTCTACATACACATGTATTAAATGCTTTTATTTGAGTGTGATACATGCATACATAGATACATGATCTATGCACTCTTGTATGTTGAGATTTCCCTCTACTCATGTTACCAGGTCATTGGGGGCATCCACCTGTATGATCATAATACATCTAGGTTATATCATTCTATGATCATTTTACATTATCATGTTTGAGTTCATATGTGTACTTACATGTGCCTTTATCCATGCTTATAACTTTCATAGTGTAATTTATATGCTATGTACTTGACATTTTTTTATAACACATTGGATCCATTGCCTACTATGATATGTTTATGTTAGTTGTTTGTGATTTACTCTATGTACTCCCTTGAGTGTCTTCCCTTACTATTGTCTCACCTATTGAGCATTTGAGTATGCTCCATTTTTTTTGGACCCAATGCTTTTGTTTGCCTCTTTTAAATTTGAATATGTAATTTTGTTGAATGTATATTTGAATATGTCACCCTTGATTTTGTGGAAATTTGACTAAGACATGTCCATTTGATTGTGTGGCATTTAAACATGCCCTTTATTTATGGTCATCTTAGACCATTATTTTTTTAATTCCTTTTAAGTAAACTTGTGTGTGTTCTTGATTGCTTATTGAGCTTATATTATTATTATCTAGATGTTTCCATGATCTTTATCATGAATCTTAGGCCTTGATGTCATCACATTCTACGTTCTTCAATGATACGTTTACCTAGACATGTTCTCCTATATGCTACATGGTTTATTCATAATTGTATGGTTATCTTATCCTTTTGAGGTGAGGTAAATACCAATTTATATTATTCCCTCACCTCAAAGGGGGGAATATTATTTGGGAGATGTCATAGAGGCAAGGTTTCCATACATTTATAACTAAAGATTCAGTGGGGGCATGTCATAGAGACATGGCTTCCACACATTCATAGTATTAGATATACAATAGAGGTATGTTTTGGAAACATGTTCTCCATACTTATTCAGTATTCAGTTGTAGACATTATTTATAAATTATATATCACCTCAATATTTTACACTTGGAAAACTCAGACCTTGGTTGTTCCTCTTAGTTTTATACCTTTCCTACTTCTGTAAGTCTCACATCTACTCTTTCTCTCTTATGCTCCTTAACCTATCTCTTAGTATGACTAGTCTTATTTTGATGACTCAGGCCTTTTATAGTTCCCAAAATTATTTTGACATGTTTATCTTATACCTCTATAAGTTTTGAGCCTCTACCTTTTTTCCTTATACCTAGACACCTGCATCCTAAATAGACACCTACGTCAATGCAAGTGTCCTACTCCAATGTAAGTGTCTAGTACCCTAAAATTATCTAATTTGCAAATGAAACATATCCTAATGGTCAACCTAAGTTCCATTATGTGATTTATTCTCTAAAGGGATTGGTATAAATGTAAGATCAACCCTAATTCATTCCTTTCTTAGAAACTTCTTACTTATTAACTAGGCAATTACCAAAAGCATTCAATCAAGCATTCAAGTGAGCAAAGTTTCCTTATTTTTTACTATTTCCATATCAATCATAGGGACATCATATCTATAGGCTTGAATTAATGAAGGATCATCCCAAGAGCTATATTTTCTAAGTTACAAGTTAGGTCACTATTGCACTTGCTTATCACACATTGCATGATTCACATATAAGCTAACACATAGGGGATAAATACATAATTCTAAGGCCCTATTAAAATTATTATCTATGTGAGATATGTTCATTGATAAATAGTTCTTTGGGGTAGCTTGACATTGTGTGCCCACTAACCTATGTTTCCCATAGCCACTATGAAAATGAAGAACTAGGGTTTGATCATTTGACAAGGAGAGACTGTCCATAACCCAAATCTAAATACATTAGAGCAAAGGTGATGATGAACCCAAAAACATCTAGGTGGTTGAATCTAGTTTCAATAATTATTCTGTACTAGACACATGCATATGATCCAGATAGTAGTGTTGGTATAAACATCCCAAGATGATGTAAGTGTTCATGGATATAAAGGCACTTATTCTATAATATTCTTCCAATTTTCTTCCTAGCTATTCTAGATCTAGATTTGTATTAGCATCATGACCAACTAAGTATGTTTTTTTCATTATCATTGTAATATCTAGCACAGTTGTACTTTCCATTTTTAGCATGTCTCATCATAATAAATTTAGTATATGTTCTATATGAGTTTTATAATTAACTAACCTACTAAATATTTTTTTATCACCCTTATGCTTATTACTTTATATATTATTAACCCTATCTATTCCAATAAGATCCAAATCCATAAATTTAGTAAACAATGGCATACCAAGATTACAGTGGGGTCATGTTTTAGCAACATGTTCTCCACATTGACACTTATATCATTTTTTATATTTTTCCATATATAGTGGAGGCATGTTATGGTAACATGTCCCCCACACTTGTTGAAATTTACTAATTGGCCAAATCTCATAGTTATATGATTCAAAATACACATTTGTGGTAGAATTATATACATTGGTAACATTGTTACACAAAGTTTCATCATGAGACATACCTAAGGTGAATATGTTATAAAATATGCACCTAATATTACAAAATAAAATTTAATTTTAGATTTAGAACACTTTCAGGGACTATCACCACTAACCAAGTTGGAATTTTATGAGATATATTAATCCAATCTACTACAGTAGTTGGTTCACTTTTTAGTATGGTTGAGGTTATTAAATCACTCAATATTGCCAAGTTTATAGGTTGGACGTAATTGTATCATCCAACCTCACTCCTTTGATAGGGTCAGTTGAATTGGTTCACTCACACTCACCAAGTTATAAGTATTATTAGGTTACACATTTGAGAAAGTCTCAAATTCTAGGCAATCCACTCTTTCTCCAAAGTTTTGGGATGGGCTCTCTCTCTCTCTCTCTCTCTCTCTCTATATATATATATATATATATATATATATCTATATATATATATATATATATATATGTCTTTTGTCAATTTCATTTGAAATATGTATCATTATGAATCTCTAAAATTAATATTAGGACAAATATAAATCAAGAATGTGCACATATCTAAGGATATATATATATATATATATATATATATATATATATATATATATATCCTTAGATATGTGCACATTCTTGATTTATATTTGTCCTAATATCAATTTCATTTGAAATATGTATCATTATGAATCTCTAAAATTAATATTAGGACAAATATAAATCAAGAATGTGCACATATCTAAGGATATATATATATCCTTAGATATGTGCACATTCTTGATTTATATTTGTCCTAATATTAATTTTAGAGATTCATAATGATACATATTTCAAATGAAATTGACAAAAGGCATCATGGTTATATCGATACATAGGTCTACTCCTAAACCTTGCTCTCTTTCAATTTCAATCATTTCAATACTTTCAATTTTAGATTATATGTACTAATTATATATTTTAACATTCACTTGGTTACATGTCAGTCACTAATAAAGTATTCACATTGGACTCAAGTAAAGTTAAGGTGTGTTATACACACCCAGGTATGCATTTCTTTCCTTTAAACTAGCAATTTTATTACTAGATTAAAGGGGGGAAATGTAGATGATATTTATAAATTATATAACAACTTAGTCTTGTACACATGGAAAACTTAAACCTTGGGTGTTCTTCTCAATTCTATACCTTTCCCATTTCTATAAGTCTCACATGTACCCTCTTTTGTGCCCCATAACCTATCTCTTAGTCCTTATAGTCTTATGTTGATGACCCAAACCTTCTATCTTACCTAGAATGCTTAAAACTTGTTTATCTTATGCCTCTGTAAGTTCTGAGCATTACATCCCAGAAAGACACCTACATTGGTGTAGATGTCCTACTCTGACATAAGTGTTAAATGCTCTAAATTCATCTAATTTTCAAATGAAACATATCCTAATAGTCGGCCTAAGAGCTATTATGTTAGATATTTTCCTGATAGGAGTGATATATATACACAATCACTCCTCATTCTAAACTAACCTAGTAGAGACTAAGGCAACTAATCAAAATCATTCTATTAAGCATTCAGTTGAGAAAAGCTTCCTTGTTTTCTTCTATTTCAATATCAGTCATAGGGATAACATATATATAGGTCTAAAGTACTAAAGAAGCAACCTAAGAGCTATATTTTCCAAGTTATAAGTTAGGTCATTATTGTACTTACTTTCCACATATTACATGATTCACACACAATCCTAAACATAAGGGAGAAATACATAAGTCTGAGGCCCTCTTTGAAATATTGGATATGTAGGTAGCACTCATTAATAAAGGCATCTTTGGAGAAACTCAACACTATGTACCCACTAACCCATTTTTACCATAACCAATATGAAGATGAGAAACTAGGGTTTTTCTATTTGAACAAGGAATGATAGTCCATGACCTAGATTTGAATACACTAGAGTGAAGGTGATGAAAAACCTAGAAGCATCTAGGTGGTCACCTCATGTTTTAGCAGATATTCCATACAAGACACTTGCATTTGATCAAGACACTAGCATTGATGTAACTATCATAGGCTAATGCAAGTGTTCACTACTATAGAGGCACTTAATCTAGAATTTGTAGACTATTCTATAATATTCTTCTAGTCTATTTCTTGCTTGTTCTAGATCTAGATTTATATTAGCATTAGAACTAGCTAAGTATATTATTTATTTATCATTGTCATATCTAGCATAGTTATACTTTCTATGTTTAGCATATCTCAATATAATAAATTTATTATGTTTTCTATATGAGTTTATAATTAATTGGCCTATTATAGATCTGTTTATCACCCTTTTGATTTTGCATTTCTATAATCTTAACCCTATATATACTAATAAGATCCTTATCCAATTTATGGATAAACACTAGGGGTACTTCCTATATAATCCCAAATTTCCTAGTGATATGCTCATACTAGACATACTCATATATCTACAAAAACATATCATGCAACTAACAGCTAACATAAATCTTTCACAACTTAACAACATAATAGGGCCATCAAAAAATCCTTAATAGATATTTCATATGATAAAATCCATAGTCAATTAGTCCAATAAAATCTAACAATTCATGGTGTTGTGACTAAAATCATATGGGCTACCAAGCCAACACTCTTCTTACTTTTTTGGGTATGCCCACATTACCAAGGCTGACCTACTAAATATGTCATAGATATGTGATCATAACTCTAAACATGTGATAAAGTGGCCAATCCAAACCCACCACGAACTTCCTCCTAGTGAACTGATAAAATTCTCAAAATAAATGAACAATAATAGTTTGGACCTAGGAGTACATAACATGCATATAGTATGATATGGATACTCCACCACCATCTACATAAATTAGGGAAAAAATTAGGATGCATAAATACTTATGTACATGCAAATGTTTGAAATAATAATATCTAAAATAAGGATGGTAAAACCATCAAGGTATACCATGTCCCCCTAATCATGCCTAGTAACAAACCTGTAAACTCGACATTTTAAGATAGAACACTTTATAACATGTAGCAATGCTTGAGTACCAAAAATTGGCAGTCATAAGATATACTACACATCTTGTAATGTAACTATTATGACCAAATTTTTCACCTTAGGATAGGTTGTTCATGCCTCTCCAAATTTGGCTAACATGGGATTACCTCTAGGCCTATGGGTTGCCTATAGCAGAGATAAACCTCTAGGTTAAAGGGCTAGCTCCCTTGATTTATCTTTTAGGATCACACACTACACTAGACCAATCACTATTGGGGGTAAAAAGGGAGGAAGGAAACATAAAATAAATTTAGGCTAATGAGGTGATACACTAAATATAATTCCACAAAACACCTTTGCATCTACACTAAGAAAGAAGGCTACTAAAACTGACCTCAACTCTATGTCTTTTTAGCATAAATGTTTCTTATAAAGGTAGATTGTTGTGCATATTAAGAAGTGGGTGAAAATAAGGTCTGATACTAGACACTACTAGTCCATCTCACACTCCAATACACACTTAAACAACCCATACACTTTATTATACATGTTATAATAGATGTCACTTACACAAAACATGCAAGAGCAGAATGGAAGCAAGGAGAAAACATTCACCACTAAACATCCAAGTATACTACTTGACACACTTAGGCAAGATATTACCGAGATAAAATCAACTTCAGAATTTTATTCAATACTAAGTGTGTGCTAGATAAAAATGCCAAAATTGCTTGCATATATATAGCATAGGAGAGGAGAGAGAAGAATAAAAGTATAAGGGTCAAGAGGCCAAGTGTTAATCTATTAAAACTAGTCACAATGCAAGATAATAAATTTAAAAAGAGGTCAAGAATATATCATGGACAAGTGTCCACTTGAACTTCATCATTCTCCTTCAAGTTGGTGTAGAGACTCTTCATGTCTTTCTTGAAACTATCTTTTTGGTGATGAGTCCACTTGACTATCTAAAACTACCATAGGGTTCATTTCCACATATCCTCTGCATTAAGAAGATGTAATCCTAATTGTGACATTCATCATCTACTCCTCAACTAATGAACTCCTCATGGAAATTTTTTATTCACTATTTGTAGTCCTTCATTAGCCCTTTAGGCTTCAATCCTCACACTTGTCACCAAGGTGACATGAAGTTTCTCATGAAGGTTCATTGAATAGGTGTTATACAACTCATTAAAGCCATTTTTTTCCTATGTTCTATCAAATAGACCTCAATATACTTAGTGTCACATTACTCACTTTCTAATATAGATAGTCATGTTCCTTCTCACTATCTGTCTAAGATTGTCTATAACCAATAGTGTAGCATAGGTACTCATGTATCACTATGATGGGAATTGAGTATTAAGAGTTGGAATAAGTCTCTAAAGACCTATAATTATTATCATCTATCCATCCCTTTTTTCACCTATAAAACACTTCAAAACATAAAATAAAACTTTAAATTAGTCATGTCTCTACAAGTGATCAATTAGATGTCAAAGAACCTGAGAGGGTGCTAGACAATTCTAAACCAATCTCAGGACCAATTGACTCCTTCTGAAAGCATTTCCCATCACATCTTTTTCACCAAGTTCATACAAGGGTTTTAGGTGGGTTACCTTCTTAGCAATGATTCATAAAATATAAACATTTAACCTCAAAATAAATTCCATTGAAATCAAGCTAAGGACCCCCTCAACTATCCCTAGCTACTTTGGGCACCATGCAGCTCATCCGTATAGATATGAGCAAATGAAGTTGGTCTCTCGAGCTCTTGACTACATTTTAAGTAGGTCTAAGATTATTTTAGGTCAAAAATGACTAATTTGAGTTACTCCATTCAAACCAATGATTCACATTCATCTTATATTCTCCCACAAAATTTCTTAAATTAATTTTAAGGGTCATATGGTCATCTAAAAAAAGATAGAGGCCATGAGGGTTTAGGCCTAGTAGACCTAGACTGTCTATTCTAAGTGTTTGACTCTTCTGAGTGTTTATAGTGACTGTGGGGTCTTATAAAACTTTTTTCATCTTCATATAAACTCAATACAACATATTACAATGATTCCAAGACTCTCCCACTCATCTTTTCATCATTCATATGCCCTACCTATAGGTTTACTTTGATTGTAGAGTGCCCTTTATCTGAGATAGATTAGAAGACACTTCCCTTATTGGTCTAGCTAAATTGAGACCATGGAGGGATTGATTAGGTCATGCTAACCCTCTATAACAAGTCTCAAATCTTGATCAGACATTTAGGACCCTTAACATCACATATTCCCAAGACTAGCTTTCTAAACCTATAACTGTGTGTAAGGTCTTAGTTGACTAAGTGTGGGGTTAGAATCCTATTTATTTCTCTCTAAGAATAAAATAAAATGTGATGTCATAAACTTTTAGTATGTGTTCAATATTTTTTTCCACTTTCTACCTCTTTCAACCTTCTAAACTAGCTTCTCCACATTAGTTTGAACTAGTCTGCAGACTGTTTTAACTATGTCACATCAAGTGGCAATTAGGGTGGTCAATGGACTCTTGTAGGTGAATATACATTAATTAAGCACTCTATTTCCCCTTTTATATTCTTTTGAATTCACTAGTGTCATCTTACACTCTAATAGAGTCACTTTATCTTGAGATCATGTAACCATTATGTCACTATTATGTTGTAAGATCATTTTGGCTTCAAGCATACTGTAACTTTCACTAAATGTTCATAATGGAAATTTGACTCAGTTATAACTACTCAATCATCACCTTATCTTAACCTATCAACCTTCTATTTATGTTCAAGTGTTACTACTAGGCCTAGGCTATAAGAAGGAAAATATTAGCCCACCTCAGACCTCATCAATCTTCACCATTAGATGTCACTTTGTAAGAGCAAAACCTCTTTCAGATAAACTAAGGTAACTCATCCCATAAGCAACTTTCTCAATATTGCACCTATATACATTGATTGAGGGACTCTTGACTATAGTTAATAAATCTTAAATGACTTGAGAATCTCACTCAAGTCCTAAAATTGAAAACCATCTATGTCCTAGGCTTTGGATGGTCTTATCACTTTCCATACATAACTATAGGTGACTGTAGGTTACTATCATATTAAATTTTGACCAATTCTTACTCATTATCTTAGAATCCTATCTCAGCCGACTTATTAAGTCCCTCAATTCAAACCTTCCATGTATAAACTAGCTTTCCTGCTTTGAGAGGTTAAACATAGGTACATTACCCTAGATATGAAATCACTCATATAAAACAACCTCTATCATTGATGAAAACACTATAGTTCAAACCAATAGTGCTCACTTTTAGCACAATGAGGTTGATCTTGCCTATCAAATCATCTTTCACACATACAAACTAGATGAAACCAAAATGAAGAAGATGAATCTACTCTACAGGAACACATACATCACTTGGAAGCATTAGATCAATCCAAATAAATGAGAAAACCAAGGTGTTGGGGTTATGAAGGCAATTTTGAGATGTTAACAATATTAAACATTTTTCATAGAGTATAGAAAACCATTCTTGGAACTATGATAATGAAATTAGAGTACACAAAGACTAATTTCAACCTCCAAGTGCATTCACATCAACTCTACTTTTCATGTCCATACCAACTACAAATTGGTTGACTTCTTTGACCTGTCAAAGAGAGAAATGAGAGACAAGGATTAATTTTCATTATTTTTGGAGCTATCAAGGCCACCTGAGCCTTGAAATTATTTGTGTGGATCTGAAGGGACCCTTTTGAAGTCTTTACACATGTTATAAATTTCCTATAGTCCATACAACAACTCAAACTTATTTTCTTTTTAGATAAACTCCTTTGTATGTTGAACCTACATCATGTCAGTTTCAAAATAGTTCCTCTAACATTTATCACATGTGTGATGTTATCCAACTTCTTGACACACTTTAGCATACTGTAAAACCATATAACTTATTTAAATGGCTAAAAGGTGATATAATATGACATGAGACAAACTATATAAAAGTGAGAAGGATAAAACTATTATTTAACCTTTGTTATGACCATGGCGGACATTTATGACCTAGGATACCCTATGGAAGCTAAATGGTACATGTGTTAGCATTCAACCTCTCAACTAACATAGTTATCAGGTGCATTTCATAGTGCATCACCCCTATTTGATCCACATATTAGAGTCCCACATTTATAATCAAGTGATGATTGACATCACAAAGAGAAAGACCTAAAACCATGTCCATATGGTGTCCATGATAAAACTCTTAAATGTGCATATCACCCTACAAAAACTTACAAACAATGAAGTCAATATCATATCTACAGTTATAAACATTGAAAAATATATCAATTAGGTCAAATTTGAATTAAATTCACTTTTCATATTTGGTAGACACCTAAATCAATGAAAATATGTTTGTGGTAAACATTGCTATCAAACTTTTAGATAGTGGCAAAAAGGGTTGGACACAACCGAAATCTAAGTGACATTGTTGGTAATGCTTTTAGAATGTATAAAAATGAAAAAATAGACAAAAATAGTAGATGATTTTTTTTCAAGTTACTAGAAAACAAAATAAAAATTTGAGTTTTTCAAGGACTACCAAAGCCAGTAGTTCCTCTGCTTGCAAGAAACTCTCTAGATACTTGAATCACGTAAGGGTAATGCCTTGTTGCATTGCTATGGTTGAAAATTAAAACATAAATTCAATAGAAAATAATAAACAAATGAATTTTAATATAATAATAATAATATTAAACCTATTTATACCAAATGGATATTGGTGTTATGGGTGCCAAAATTAAAATAAGATTATATTATTAATCTAGCACAATATGAAATATGTTATATTGGGATGCACATATATCCATTTTATCTTCTGATAGTTGTGTTACACCATGTACATGACACTCTTCTATTGGTGACACTTTTAAGGCATTTTATTACTCAACTACAACATTGCATGTTATATACATATTTATGGGATAAACATTTGTTTCTTAAAAACTCTCACACTATTACAAAAAATACTATGATTGGGGGAAATTCAAGAACATACTACAAAATAAATCAATATTACCTATGATAATCCTTTGTTATTCAAAGAAATATTATCTAGAGAACATAACCTAGTTTTCCATTTACATATCCATTGGGGACAGTCAATAAGACTTTGACTAATGAGAATGCATCCAATTATTTAAAAGATATAAACATCACTGAGCATCTCAATATTAAGAGTTTTTAATAAATGTTAAATGCCTAATTATGTTAGGAACTATATAGAACAAAATATAATGACTTCTTGATTATTTTTTTAACTAAGGGTAAAGCTGGGTTTTTTTTACTAGGGACCTGACCCTATACAAGGAGCATGCAGACCAGGTCCCCAAGACAAAAATAAATAATAATGTTTGCTAAAGTCAAGTAAAAGACAACATTAAATCAAAAATAATAGGATAATAATCCAAAAACAATTAGAAAACAACTAAGAGTTATAGCCTCATGAGGCCTCCTCCCAACTTTTAATACATCTTTTTAGATCTAAATCAATCTATTAAAATGTTTGGGGAGACGATCCAATATTCTTATCACATTCACTACACTTTTGATATTGTGAGGAAGAAGGCCCAACTCCTTTCTACATGCTACTCAAAAGAGTTTGGAGAGTCCCAATACTAGTGATGTTGTCCTTCATAGACACTTTTCTTACCTCCACAAGAGATTTAATATTCTCCTTTAGTCTATCATTCTCACTTTCCAGGCTTAAAACCCTATCCCTCAACCTCTTCAACTAGGTTGCTATCTCTTTTTGTTCATTCTCAAAATTTTGTCGGGGAACCAATGCCAAGAGACTCAGTTTGTTCCTACTAATATGTGAGTTCATGCATAAACCACTTGAACATCACTTTTTGAAGACACATTTCCTCCTAAATGTTATCAACTTTACTTTGTTTGACAAGAAACTCAGCCACTCTATCAAATTCAATTTTCTTCCTTTATCCTAAGCATAGTACTCATCAGTGGGGTTTTGAATCTCCTCCACATTTCCCTTAGCATCAATATAACCAAATGGAGTCTTCTCATTCTTATTATACTACAAAGTGTCATCCTTCAACAAATTTAACCCTTATAAACCCTCTTCCACATGAACAACAATTGGATCTTCTTTATAAGCACCCTTTTCAAGAATAATTTGCCCTTGTCATAGACTACTTATTGATTGTTAAACCAATTTCTTGTCATATATTTCATGTTTCTTATCTAGTTAAAAATTCAAATATATATATCATGACATGTTGTAGACACATTAAATTGATCATCAACTGCTTGAAAATGTTTAATCTTGACATACTTCCTTCACCTAGCCTATTCACCATTTCACTAACTCACAATCTAGGAGTCTTTATTACCTTTAAAACATATAGAATACCATACATGCATCCCTATTAAACCCATAGGCTCATGTTAGATATTTTCTAGTAGTCTTTATCCTTTTGAGACAAGTTTATGCTAGGTTAGACAAGGTTGTACAATGACCTTATCTACTAGGGTGACCTTGTCCATCACATTTTAATGGTTAATTTTTTAAATTGAGGCATTTTAAAATGGATCTCCCATGTGTTTTATAAATTTGGTTAGAAAAATACTACAAATATTCCCCTATATAAGCACATTAAGGCAAACACTTGACATACCTAGCAATCACTTGGCAATTCTACTATACACTGAGAAAAAGAGCACTTTTTTACTCTTATTTCAAATTTGTATCATTTTAAAAGTTAGGCCAAGTCTAAATATTCCTTATTATAGGTCAAGGAAATCCATTGGTAAACATTTGAATCAATATTTTGGTATTATTCATATAGTTTCATAATCATATATCACATTATCACCTTAAGAGGGATAAATACATCAGCCTAATGCCCATTTAAGCTATGTATCAACACTTATATTACATGGAGTTTTTTTAGGATAGATTGACTATTATCCTTATGCATTCCCCCCTCTTGCATTTGAACTTTATCTTATTGATTACGTAAGAACAAAGGTTTACTTTTAGATGTCTTTCATACAATATATCAACACACATAATTTATTAATCAACCCTTGTAGATAATTGCATATGCCCAAATCGAGAAATCAAGTACATAGTAAACTAATATGTGTTCATAATCAGTTAATATATTCAATAATGACATAGTATATAGCTCATTCGGAGAAGTTTTCAATCACATTCAACCTACATAGTTAGCAAATCCTTAGGCTCATTTACTATTTTTAACAAATTTCAAATTCTATAAAATTTTATAACATATTGTAGTCATATAAAATGTCACTTAATTACAATAAGTGTCACCTGAGACCACCTATCCCTAGCTTAGACATAGACCTATCTTAGGGCCTCTTTTGACCCTTATATAGCTTTTATGTGGGAATTACACATCACTAAACATCCCAAAATCAGTCTCACACCTTCCCCTAGGGATTCAAGTCCATATTGCCTTAAGTTATACAACCTAGACATTAGCATGGATCTTTGAACACTAGTACACCGTGCTAGTGGCCAAGGGACTGCGTTAGTGTCCCTTGCCTAATTTCAACCCCAACAGATATATTTTCAATTCCTAAGACACTTTGGGTTAGCCTCGACCTATTTCACACTCTACACAAGAACCAAATCAATATATATACATGAATCTTAACCATTTATCCACTAGATGGAAATAAAATGCAAAACACACAAATAAGCTCAGAACAAGTAGTGCACAATCAAGGTTATTGAACCCTATTCTGCCCTATTTCTACATACATTCCTCTACATCCACCCTAGGATAAAAATACATATATTTCCAATCTCAATTCTCATTCAAAGGACTTGAATTGATACTCATACTAGCATTCACTTGCACTTCCACTTGCACCAGTACTTAGATTGGGAGAACTACATCAGGCTTGATTCCCTCTCAAGGTATTGATATGTGAACAATTCTCAACACAATAGGGCGTTGAAGATATCCAACTTACTAAACTAAAATCACACTTTTACTATTTGTGCCATTCAAACACCCTAATAAAATGGAGACATAGGCTTTAATCACAAATTAATCTAAAATAGCACATAGATAATGAATCAAGTCTTATCCACAAAAGTACAAGCAAATCAGACTCAGTTGGAGGTGCACTTTGAAAATCACAAATTTTTTCACAAGGGAAACTAGCACCATAAGGAGGACACTAGAATGGTACACTACTATCCAAGGTACCACACTATTGTTGAGGAGGATTTTAACACTTTGATCCTATTCATGACACCTTGATCATCTTTTGTGCTAGTTTATAGCCTCTAGATCATTTGTCTCAGACAGTTTATAGCTAAATATTTATTTGTCATTCATTGTTATTTTTAAAAATATCAGATTAAGTCAATTATTATAAAAAATTATTGGTTGTATTTATTGAATATCTCTCCCCTAATTTACTATACTCAGACCCTTTAATAATCAATGGTTTACATTCCATAATCCCTTAAAAGTTAAATCATTTGGTGAACCTAATTTACTTTGAATACTACCCAAACCCTAACCCTATATGCTCCTAGGGTTTGTATCCTTATTTTTTCTATTTACCTTGGTAGTGTTAGGATTTTTAGATTATATATAATCTATTTTAGCAATACTATTTCATTTTATATGTTATATGCCATCTCAAAAAGTTATCTCTTCCTTTAAGAAGAAGTGATAGGCTTAGTGGCAATCCTATTGAGCATACACAAATTCCTTTTGTTTGAGCTTATATAATGGACAATGCACTAGTTACAACCCCACTCATTGGTCATTCACACCCTAATTATGTGGACTTCAATGATAATACATTGGAATACGATCAATACAATCAAGATTAAAATGATACAAATGCAGGTAATTGAGGCACACTCCCCCACCTGATAATGAAAATATTATAGTCAATAAGGATGAGATTTTACAAATTTTCAAAGATAAACATCGGGAAAAACCCCATGATCATGCATGGATTTAAGCCATAATGGAAATAAAGAATAAATATAATAATGATCAATCTTCTAACTCCCTAGATGTTAATATTGTTACACCTACTATAGGAGAACTCATATTCTACAATAACCTATTCTAACTCAGTGACCTTTAAAAATGGAAACACCTCCTATGGTTAGTTCCTCCTCTCCATATGTACACTCCCTTATGCATAAGATCTATGATCTTCAAGCCAAGGTGTTAAATCTTTATTAGGGTACCACTAGACTATCTCATGCCTTGGATTATCATGTTCTTTTACATACTCCTTTGGCATAACATATAGAAGCAACTCCTTTGTCATCCAAAGTTATGGCACCCAAGCATACTTTGTATAATGGTAAGGGTGACCCAGAATACCATTTATGAGCTTTCCATGTAGCATGTTTAGACTACATATCCAATGATTGGACCCTCACTAAGTTGTTCCCTTGTAGTTTAAAGGATTATGCATTACAATTATTCTATGATCTTCCTAATCAATCCATCATGGAATTTAATCCATTGGTAGATATGTTTTTGGCACATTTTTCAATCAACATCAGTGATAAGGTTTCCTATGCTAAAATTACACAACTCAATAAAAAATCTAATGAGCCAATAGCTAAATATGTCTTGCAATATAAAACTTTATTAGCAAAGATGACTATCCCCAAGGCAAATAAAGAACTCCAAGACATATTCAAGAAGAGTTTGTTACCAGTAGTACAAAATCTATCTTATTCAAGAAGTTTCCATCATTCATAGATCTTTTTCATATAATGAAAGAATGGTAAATCAAAATTTTGTCCATGGGAAAAATAAAGTACACAACTTGATCAAATTCAACTACTAAGAGTTATAATAAGTCTGCATACAAGGTGAAACCTGGTGAGAACAAGAATGATTCAAAAAATAGTTAATGTAGCTTCAGATCCACTTCCTCGTATGATTTTATCAGTTCCTCCAAGGAGATATTTTATGACTCTTCCTTAGTCAAAAGCACAAGTTCTACAATAGCTCTCAAAATACAATGTTGTATCTCTCCCTCCCATCAAAGAGGTTAATATAACTATGCCTCTTCCAAGGAACTATGATTTTAATGTATTTTGTGACTATTATAGGGCACTAAACCATACTAAAATAAATGTATTAGTTTGTGACATAAGATACAAGATTTGATAGAATATTATATCATTGATATCAACACTTTTATAGAGGTACCTAAACCATAACAAAGGAATTAAAAACATTGAAAATATTTTTAGATCCATTTCCAAAACATACAACTAATGAGATTGTAGGCATTTTAGGTGTTCATTATACATATTAGGCACATCCACCATCATCATCTTATTAAAATAATATAGTGGATCCACTTCCTCTACATAATATTATTGGTATGCATCATACTATAGTGCCATCTAGACCTCTTATCACTTTTTTAGAGTAGGAAATAGTTAACGATAACACAAATTTCTATGTACTCTTTATAAAAGCCTACATTAATTACCATCTTATTTAGAGTGTCGTGGTTGATAATGGATCAAGTGTCAACATGTGTACCATAACACTTGGATTATTTAAAGCAGGATAATTCTTAGATAGATATAGTTATTTATGGATTTAGTGGCCATGTCCAGATCTCTATTGGGGAGATTGTACTTGCATTATACATTGGGCCTAAATATGTGGCCAGTAGATTCATATTATTACCTAGTGCAAGAACATTTCATATGTTATTGGGTAGGCCTTGGATACAAAAAATTCAAACCATTCACTCCACCGTACAAAGAATTATTAAGTATATACATGTTAATTAGGTGGTTATAGTTGAGGGCCTTCCATATGAGTATCCTTTACATATTCCATGACCAATTATACAGTAGTCACCAGTTATAATTCCAAATATAGATTATGTTGACATACCTCAGATGTTAATTGATCCACCAGCACAGGTGAGGTCTACTCCTATAGTAGTACTATGTATGCATATTCTCCCATGAAGACCTTTATTAGAGAGACCCCTATGTCAAAGACATGTTGTGAATTCTAGAGGGCATGTCTCTCCACCACCACATATATCAATGTTACAACATAGAGAATCCATAAAAGTTAAAACTTATTTTACTAGATGGGTTCCTAAATGTACCATAATTCATATGCTAATTTAGTTAGCTTCATAAATTCATAACCTTACTACATAGGTAGTTTCATCTTTAAAATCAGTTAGTACATCTAATTCTTGGATCCCATATACCTCATAGCATAGCATGCTTGATCACTCTTCCTCTATTTGATATAGTCCATATTGATTTTGAGTCACTTATGAGACTCATCGGTTAGTATGTTCCTCTCTACTTATACATATATTATCTTACCTTGTTCCTTGTATGTAGTTTCATTTTCATGATTGCTTGTATATGGCTTATATACTTAAAAAACATAAAAATAATATAATCTATTCCAAACACAAAAAACATTAAAATATTGCTAAAAACCATAAAATTTAGATTGTTTGCATATTTGTGTTTACACTTTTTATAATAACTAGGTACCACTAATTTAACCTTTTAGGGTTTTATAATGTGTAAATACCTAAGCTAGATTAAAGGGTTGAGATGTCTAAATCTATTAAATAATATGTAATAATTAAACACTAATTTTTTATGGATTTTGAATTCTTTTTACTTTCTAAAAATAGTAATAAATATGCATAAATATAGACTTATATATAAAGTGACTATCATGAATGATCTGGGTTCTGAAAACTTTGTTCTGGATAGGTCTAAGTGTCATCAGCAAGGTCTTAAGATCTATTTGTTCACTGGACAATAGCACCCCACCTACATAGTAGCACTATATAACTATAGTGTCCTCAAAGTGGTGTTAGTGTCATCTTTACAAGATTATTCCTATTTCTTGGGAGTACATGTGCCTATGTTTCTAGGTCTTGTTCCTGTGCGCATGCAATTTAGAACTCTGTGTTGTGCCTGGAAAACCTGATTTAATGTGCAAACCCTAATCCTAACTGTAAGCATGGCATGAGCAATAAATGTGTGTTCATTAGTATGATAGGTTGGACATCCTCAACACCCCACTATGAAGAGATTTTCCTATATACCAATACTCTTAAGAGGGATCAAGCCTAATGTAGTTCTCCAACCTAGTGTTTGGTGCAAGTGCAAGTGAATGCTAGGATAAGAGTGGTTTTGAATTCCTTGAGTGTGCTTGATTTTTGAAATATTTTAAATCTAGGTTTAAGGTTATTATAGATTGTAGTATTCATAAGTAGGGAAGAATATGGATCAAATACCTTAATTTTTCTCAACTTGTTTCTTATTTAGATAGGCTTTTTGCATCTATTTATCATCTCATGAATGGAGGTTAAATAATCTTGAATTTATAGAGATATATAGCTTATTTAGATAATAAAATGTACTTAGGCTAACCTTAGGAGGGGCACACATTTATAAAAGTTTTCATTCAAGAGAGTTAAGGCAAGGGACAATAGTGCTCAGTTGGGGACACTATCACCATGTGGCTATAGTGTCCTTAGTGTGGTCCTAATGTCCACCTAGTAGACTAATGATCAAACTAGATTGGGATCTGGGAAAGCTATCCTAAGACTGTGTTTGAGCTAACTATAGATGTTTGTGGTCTACACAATGGATGGAAAATCATGGTAAAGGCTATAAGATAGGTCTAGGGCTAAGATAGGAATAAGCTAACTCAAGCAACATTCTTAGCATCCAAATACCACTTTGGATGATTACTTCTACATGTTCTAGCTATCTTAGTATAGTCAATTTTATCATACATACATGTTTCACTTGTTTTTGTTGAGTGTTTATAGATTCTTACAAAACTCAGGTCTAACACACAAATACAAATTTGTTACTATATACCTATTAAGGGCACATACATAGATTTAGCATTGATACATTGTCCCTTTGTGGGAATTATACTACAAAGATTATGGTTTTCTAGATTACATATTTATATACTCTATATATCAGATTTAGAATTGTTTATATCTTGATATTGATCATCCTATATTATTCAATTTTTTTGTCGACTATTACTATTATAGAATTAGTTATGTACATATTTACTCTTATACATATGTGTACCACATGTTCAAGCATAATTTCATTTTTAAATTTCCTAGTTTAGACTTGATTGTGTCTCTTTACTTATACATATATTCAAAGGAATTTGAATATGCCATTGTTTTATAGATCTATGCCAATTCCTTTCAGTGTGTGTATGCTTTGAACATGTGCCCATGTCCTTGAGTGTGCCTTCTTGATTTTTTATGTAGACATTTGAACATGTCCTTCCATGTGGCTCTAAGCTAACATTCTTGTTGTTTACGTATGTGTACATTTAAACATGTCCTTGTATGTATTGCTTTCTTAAATTTAGTAACATGTGCCCACATCCTTTGTATCATGACCCCTTGGCCTACTTTATGTGCTTTACATGTGTTATATGTGAGATTTCATGTATGCATCATGGCCATGACACTTATCTCTTACTTGTTACACTTACACTCAATTTTTGATACCATAAGGGACATTATGCATCTCCCATTCCTCCTTGGGTGCCTTGATGGAGATCATGCCCCATCCCTCTAGGTAGTTACATAAATTATTACTTAGATTTGTTGTTCCTACATGTGCTTACATTTTTATATCTATCTTGACAACCTTATGAATGTTAAATCAAACATATATCATATATTACCAACTTATGTTTAGATTATCTTACATTCTAATGTCCTATATATATATATATATATATATATATATATATATATATATATATATATATATATATATCTGTGTGTGTGTGTGTGTATGTATTGGTTTATCACACAGATATCACATGTTTTCAGCCTAACACACATCATTCAAATATTTTTTTTAGGATAATTATTTCATAGGTAAAATAACTCCCCTTAAAAGAGGGGGCATTCGTAGGGATTTGTCATAGAGAGAAGACAATCTAAGTGCACTCAAAGTATAGTTTTTAACACCTAGACACAAAATTATGGAGCTTAAAATTAGGAAAACTTAGTGGAAAATAGTTAGAAAGAGATCATAATCAATTTAGAAGAAAAAAATCATAGAGGACACTAGCATGGTGCATTATTATCCAAGGAACCATAGTACTATCTAGTAGCCCTAAAAACATGTAAATCTAATTTTGACAGAAGAACACAATAGTTAGAGTCCATATGTGCATAGTCTCAGTCATAGGTTATTTAGATTTGATAAATTTATGCTCAATTTTACACAAAAACATATTAGGTTCTCTCATATTGGGGGCATCATACATGTTATGAACACTCCCATTTTAGTTTAAGATATACACAGATGCATATTGCTACAACTTAGTCCAGAATTCATATACACAAATATCATAATAGGGGGCATGTGCACAGCACATTATTTCCACATGATTAGTTTTGTATCACTTCATCTCAGATGGAATGATAACTTCATATCATTCTCTATTTTTTATACTTTAGACACCATTTACACCAAGTTTCACCCTAGATTAAAGCCTTATTCCATCTACAATGGTTGGCATTTTTGTGTAGTCCCTGAACTACATTCTTGAGTGCTTGAGAGGTCCCTTGGCCATTTTACATTTCAGAGTTTCTAAGTGGCCCCAAAGCCATCCTACATAGTTTTAGTTACATTAAATAGTTTTAGTCACATATACATATACTACACATGGGTGGGTAATAATGGAGTCATAGCCTACTTAAGTTTAATAATGGAGTCATAGCCTACTTAAGTTTTTGAGCCATCTACATAGGACGGTTGGATAAGACATCAATCCAATCCAAGTTACTCATAATGTATGATCCACCGATTAGGGGTGGGCAATGATGTATTCAAAATTTTATTGAGTTATTGAGCCACCCACACATGGGGATTGAGTATGACATTAGCTTAGTCTAAGTTATTCACCAATTGATCATTAACTACACACACATAGGATGTCACCAAGTTTTTTTATTGGTTCACATACCCAGTGAGGTATATTTGGTCCTTTCCTCTTTATCTATTATCTCTTCAGTCAATTTTCACTTTGCTTTTGATATTTATTAAGTAGGGACTAATCCATTCATGTTTTATTTATAGGACATACAATGAAGCATATTTCTACTCAAACCCAGATTTAAGGGCTTCACCTCTTAGGTAAGTCCACGTATGTTTCTTTTTCCATTATCATAGTTATTTTGCTTTGTTGCATTTAAATAAAGGTGTAAAATTTAGTCATATAAAATGTCACTTTAGTGCAATGAGTGTCACTTAAGACCACCCATCCCAAGCTTAGCCTTAGACCTATTTTAGGGCCTCTTTTGACCCTTATCCAACTTTTACATGGGAATTACACATCATTAGACATCCTAAAATTAGTCCCAAATCTTCCCCTAAGGATCCAAGTGCCTAGTGCCTCAAGTTTTACCACCTCGACACTAGTGCAGTTCTTTGGACACTAGTACACCACAATAGTGACCAAAGGACCATGCTAGTGTCCCTTGGCTAATTTCAACCCCAGCAAATATATTTTCAATTCTTAAGACACTTAAGGTTAGCCTAAACCTATTTCACACTCCACACAATCATTAGATAAGTATATATACATGAATTTTATCCCTTTATCCAGTAGATAGAAATAAAATGAAAAATACACAAACAAGCTCAGAATAAATAGTGCAAAATCAAGGTTATTAATTCCTATTCTTCCCTACTTCTGCATATAGTCATCTATAGCCACCCTAAGATCAAAATACACAAATTTCCAATCTCAAGCCTCATTCAAAGAACTCAAGTTGAAACTCATATTAATATTAACTTGCACCAGCACTTATATTGGGAGAACTGCATCGAGAATGATCTCCTCTTGAGGTATTGGTATATAGGCAACTCTCAACATAGTGGGGTGTTAAGGAGGTCTAGCCTACCTAACTGACATCACACTTGTACTACTTGTGCAACTCAAATAACCTAACAACATGGAGATCTAGGGTTTTCTCATAAATCAATCCAAAATAATGCACAAATAATGAATCAAGGCTCATCCACATAGGTACATATAGATCACACTCATCTATAATTGCACCTAAAAGATCATAATTCTTGCATAAGGGACACTATCATTTTAGGGAGGAAACTAGCAGAGTGTGATACTATCCAAGCTACCGCACTACTCTCAAAGTGGATTTTTGACACCTAGATCCTATTTAGGACACCCTGATTAGCTTATGTGCTAGTTTCTAGCCTCCAAATCATCCATCTCAGTAAGGTTCTAGCTAAGTACTTATTTGTATCATTAATTGTTATTTTTAGAAAGATCAGATTAAGTCAATTCTTATTCAAATTAGTGGTTGTATTTATTGCATATCTCTCCCCAAATTTATTGTTCTCAAAACCTTTAACAACCTAAAGTTTACATTCCATAATCCCCTAAAATTTAAATCACATATTATGTTTTAATATATTTCATTATCAGAGTTATATATTTCATTGTTTCAATTTTAATAGTTTAATTTCTACTAATTTTGAGTTCATTCAAATTAAAATAAAATTAAACACATCTTTTCATGTTGGTAGATGTACTTTTGAGATAAGTGATTTATAGAATTCATATAACTTGGTCTTTTGAGATAAGTGATTTGTAGAATTCATCTCTCATATCAAAATGGGAATACATTAGACTTATTTAATAGATTTAATTCATATCAAGGTGGGCATTGGTATTTTGAGACATATTATATGGTTTAGATTTGTCACATTGAGCACATTTAGAGGCATTACATGACATTTTTAGATAGATTAGGTGATTTAGATAGGTCAAATTGACTAGATTTATCATATTATATGGGTCAGATTGAGTAGAGTGACAAAAATTCTAACATTATGAGAAATAGATGATGGCATTCTATATTACTTTAAGGTATAAATAGATCAGATTGGGGCATACTGATGTTCATGCAAACACTTTTTATTATTTTATATATTGAGGATCGATGGGGAATGATGGTACTAGATAAATACTTTAGATTTAAAATGTATTTGAATTGGTTGATCTAGATTTTTAATTTACATATGAATTTATTTTGAGATTCTATTTTAACATAAAAACTTGTTTTAGGGAGTCACCTTTACATATAAACATGTTTTAGGTTCCACATTTACATATGATTACTAAGCACCTTACTCAGTTCTTTGGCCAAGTAGAGAGAAAGCCTAAAGGCACATTCTCATATGGTTTGGGTTATTTCAAGTCGATGGCATCTCAACTTCAAATGACATAAACACACTCTAGGTGTAACAAACGACCACATACCAACAAGTGATGTCATTCTTTTGATTACTATCAAAAATTTTTTTAACTATGTTGCTTTGGAACTAGAACAATAATTTATTTGATTATGTACCTGATTTCTTATAGGTATATATTCAACATTATGGAACACTTTGGAAATAAAAGGTGCAATTTAAAAAAGTAAGTGTAAGTTTGCATTTATTTTTATCCCTTTAAACCAGTATTTTGTATTACATTTAAATCCTAGATTAAAGGTGGGACATTTTTAGACACCCAAATTTTGTTTGAACCTTATTTGTATAATGTTTTTCACATGAATTTACATCTATGGACTCTCATTGTGAATGACACACTTATTAATTTTATCTTGGTCTTGCACCCTCTTATCTACTTCATTAGATTGTGTGTGTTTTCATATAAGCTTTCTTGATGCTTTTTAGGTCTGTCATAGGGATCACTAGTTCAATCTCTTTCATATCTACTATTTTTGTGTGCTTAAGATAATGTTGATAGACCTAGACTATGTTAGTTGCCAATAAAGATTGATATTGTCAGTAATGTACTAGTTTGGCACCTTTCATATCAATTTTTTCATATTTTTGAGTCTTGTTAGGTCGAATTGTGTGCACCAATACTTCCCTAATTGAAAATTAAGAGCATTATATATATATATATATATTCCCTAAGATCATTAAAGGCCAAATACTAATTGCAAGTTAACGCCTACATAGAGTGAAAAAAAATCTAGTTGGAACACACATAGATATGAGGTTTTTTTAAGGAATGCATCTGATAGCACACATCCATTGCTTGCTTAAACCAAAAGAGTACCTAGGAAAATTTTCACTTAAACTTGCATTCACATTATTTGGAACACACACATATTATTGGGATAACTACGTGCAATTTGAACCTCTTAGAACTAATGGAATACAGGCAACACTTGACTATTTAGTGGGGAGTGGCTAAGGTTAGTCTAACCCAAAGAGCAAACCCATTTTAGGTCATCTTGGTGTCAAAAGTGTGATAACAGTTTCAAAGTAAATATAAGGAAAAACAAAGATCAACACACAATATTGAAGGCAAACACACACATATGAGGTCTATATAGGTGCATGCACATTGATTTGAGGTATCATAAACCTCCAAAGTCAACAAGGACAATATTAGTAGACTGGGATCACTTTAGGGGTTTAACTTTTACCATTAATGTTTGTGCATGGTTTGAGATTTTGTTTCTTAGTTTGATTAGTTACAGAACAAATACAAAGCCATTTCAGGGACATTGACAAACACAATGAGCTATAAAAGTTAGAATTATGCAAAGTGCATTTCTCTTAAATTGCTTTGTCCATTCCAAATATAGTAATGTTTTACCTTAATTTAGATTTTACAAACTTGATTAAAATTAACAAATTGAATGTAATTTAAATTATAAAGTATGGTAGCTAAGCATGGATTTGAATGTAAAATATTAAAATTAATTTGACAAGTGGCATGTGCTAAATATAAAAATTACTCAAGAGATTAAGATATTTAGCTTTTCTAATTCAATGACTAACTATGACTAACTTCTAACAGTGTAAAGGGGCTAAAATCAAACCTAAGAATCACTTAGATTTGTAACTGAATCTCTTTATGTATAGGGTCACTAACATCAGGCATGGGCAATAATGTCGATAATAATGAGTGTAGCCAACATTAGTATCTTGGGATTTTGTGGCTCTATTTGATTGTATAATTAGCTAAACCTACTTACAATACCTATGCATGTGCAATATTGATGTTTGACTATGTGTGTAACTCCAAAAATTTATTTCTTTTTCCTTAGGTTATCTCACATAATGCTTCATATAATACATCTTTGTAAAGTTTTGATCTCTTTAGTATCTCAAGAATAGAGGTCTTAGAATTGGTGTTCTTTAGTTGATCAATTATGTCATATCCTTTGGGTTGATTAGCTTTCTTTATGCTATGTGGAGGGAGTTGAGGAGGAGCATTTGGACTACCTCCATTCTATTGTGCATGGTTGGACACCCTACCTCTTTGAGTGGTGATAACATGGACTAAAAAATCAAATATAATCCATATGAAAATAATGGAAGTGAGATGGTAGCTGGTACCATTATGATGTCTAAGGGGAAGATGAATAAAATGATTCATGCATGCCCTTTTCCATATCATGATAACAAGAAACCATTTGGATTTGATGTTACAACAATCTAAGTTGAGGAAGCCTTGATATCATTTATTATTAATTTTAGCCTCATTAGTGTATAAAAATTAGATCCATTTGATTATATTGTTGATCAAAATTACACATATTAAAGTAGAACATTATGAAATGATTATAATCATAAATTGAGTCAAAAATATAAGATATGGTCATTAATTATAGACATGTGTATTTGATGATATGAGGGAAAATAAGAAATCTAGGTTGTAATAAAACCTTAAGGTAGAAATCTGAAACCTTATTAAAAACCCTATAAGGGGAAAACTCTAAGGGAAACCTAGGTTTTGGCATGGCTTTAGCAATATTCAGAACACCAGCACATATCCAATACTCTAAAGAGGGAATCCAAGCCACACATATTTTCCCCCTTAAGGCAAGTGTGCAATTGTTCTCCTTTATTATACAAATGCACCTAGCATTTGGCTTTTGATACATGACATTATTCAGTCAACTTGGCTTGGTGTGCTTCAAACTTGGCTAATGACTACTCATAGTGACTAATTTGTAATTTTTGAAGAATATATCTTA
Organism: Torreya grandis; assembly: GCA_037957365.1. NCBI lineage: Eukaryota > Viridiplantae > Streptophyta > Pinopsida > Cupressales > Taxaceae > Torreya > Torreya grandis. The sequence goes on from JARHVA010002903.1 coordinate 792,181, forward strand.
TTTTCTCAATGTGTAGTGGTATAAAGATGATTAATATACAAGTTCCCAATGAGTAACATGTATGGGTTTGATTTATATTTATACGAGTCCATTCAGATAATTTATCATGCCACCAACATGTTAGGCAAATGGGACAACCCATAAAAGTAATTTAGATCTAAAAAGAGTCATTGTTGGGTGAGGGTTAGTAACATCACCCTCATGATAAGAATGTTGATGAAAGTTTCTAAACATGATGTTAGTGACTTGGAGACATGAATGCAGCTCTGATGATCTAGAGATGTCTTAGTAAGATGCTTAGTTAGTTTGGCATAGATCAAGAGGTTCTTGTAAGTGGTTGATAAGAAAATGGGAGGGTTAAACTCATAAAAAAAATGTGAGTGTTAGAGAATGGTGAATAAGATACATATATGTATGCAAAGTCATGTATAGTGAAGGTAGGTCAAAAGTATCAGACCCTAGGTTATAACACTAAAAGCTATGGGAATTTTAATTGCTTTTAGCTTTCTAGCTTTTGAATTTATTCTGATGTCTTACCTATTGGTATGCAGAATGAGAGGAAGACATCAAATATGTCACGATGATAGTTCCATTGGTGAGTATGAGCCTCCTAATCAATTAGTACTTAATGAAATTGTATCCCAACTCCTCTTAGCCATGCAACAAATGAGATATGTTGTACATGAGAGATTACTTGTGGTTCAACATGAGGTAGAGAGGCACTCTCCACAATGTTCCCAAGATGATCAAAGATCAATTGAAAAGAGAGGTCTAAGAATCCTACCCATCACCATTCTGAGGGTGATAGAGATGAATTACATTGCCTTGGTGAGTGATGGGAGAGATGAGACATAGACCATCCTCCTAGACCTACACATGGAGAATTAGTGAAAGATTTCATGAGGCTACACCCTCCTACTTTTGATGGTACATAGGAAAGATTTTTAGTAGAAGCATGGTAGCTAACATGAGAGGATATTTCACTTTATATTATTGTGACTCCAATGGGAAGGCCCATTTAGGCACTCACCTTATTAAAAATATATCTAAGATGTGGTGGGAAGGAAAGGAGGAAAAAATCCACTTGACACCAGCTTTCCTCACTTGAGAATTATTTGAGGAGAATTCTAGAGCATGCTATATATCCTCCTATTATGTTTAGAATAATATGGATGAATTTCATGACCTCTAACAAGGAGTGACATTTTTCTTTAGTATGAGAATCATTTTCTAGACTTAATTAGATATGTGTATGGTTACATGGATGAGATAATCCAAGTGAACAAGTTTATTAGATGCCTAAATTTGGAGCTAGCTAGCACAATGCACATTCTAGCTCCCATAATATTAGCAATAGCCACTAAAAATTCCTATTTGGCCAAGGATTCTCTTGGAAAGACTTAAGATGCATGAGAGAAGTTTCATGGTAAATTATAATCTTGATGCGACTCAAGGTTGCAAGGTGAATAACTTGCACTTAGGGGAGGTTGAAAAGCAACTTAATACAACTTTAGGCCCCCTTAACAATAATAACTTGAAGGTAATAATTTTGGTCATAGTTGAAGTATGAATTGGTTAGAGAAATACCACATAAGATAAGGTGAGCCTAGGCCTCATATCCATCAACAAAATAAGTCTGCATTAACTCAGTAGTCTGAGCAGGTAAGACTATCTAGGACAACTGATTCTTTCAAACCTAGCACAAATAGAGCCCCCTTAAGGTGAGACCAGTGAAAGGGTGTTTGTTTCACTTATGGGTCTCTTGATAATTTTACATGAGATTATCCTCTTGGAATATTAACTACCAGTAGGTAGAAGGCCCCAGTGTTAGAGCAAATAATATGTGACATGGGTCAAGGTCATAGGATTTATGTAGTAGTGGATGATCACCAAGTAATGATCATAAAAATCATAGGTAAGATAAGAGTAATTTCTATTTATATTTTATTTTATTTAAGAGCATCATACTCTTTTACTTCTCCTTCTATCATGGACTATTTTGGGCTCGTAGTTATAAAGACGTTAGAAAACTGGATAGTTGAGTTGGCTTTTGAGACCAAGATGTTTGATAGCTCATTGGTGAGCAATTGTGTATTAGACCTTGGTGTTTTCTCCACTATAATGGACATGTGCATTATTCCCTTAATCACCTATGATGTTATCTTTGATATGAATTGGCTTGTAGTTCATAAAGCCAAGTTAATTTATCATGACAAGGTTATCGAAGGTGAAGATGACTTTGGGATGCCTATGGTATTATCTAGAATTAAGAGACATGTTTACCTTGGCATGATCACTATGGTTCAACTCAATAAGAGTGTAAGGAAAGGCTATCAATTATTTTCTTCCTGGTAAGTAATAGGTTGGATGAGTCAGAGAAGTCTTCTCGGGAATTTCTTGATGTGTTTCTAGATAGATTATTGTGTATGCCTCATCCATGGGAGATTGATTTTTAGATTGAATTAATGCCCAACACTGATCCCATCTCACAATCACCATATAGAATGACCACCCCAGATTTGTGTGAACTCAAGTTGTAGATTAAGATACTCTTGGAGAAAGGCTTGATTCATCTTAGTGTGTTCCCATGGGGAACACTAGTCATCTTTGTGAAGAATAAGGATGGATCCCTTCGGTTATGCATTAATTATCACCAATTGAATAAGGTAATGATTAAGAATCATTATCTCTTGCCTAGAATTGATTATTTATTTGATCAAATATGGGGAGCCAAAGTGTTCTCAAAGATTTATTTGAAATATGGATACCATTAGTTGTGTATCACAGAGCCTGATATTCATAAGATTGAATTTTGAAGGAAATATGGGCATTATGAATTTATAGTTGTACCATTTAGGTTGATTAATTCTCCAACATTATTCATGAGTCTAATGAATGGAATGTTTTGTTCATTTTTGGATCAATTCATGTTAGTGTTTCTAGATGACATTCTAATCTATTTGTAGAATGAAGAGGAGCATGAGGACCATTTGAGGTAGGTCCTACAGGTTTTAAGAGAAAACCAATTATTTGGCAACTTTGAGAAGTGCAAATTTGTGCAGTCTAAGGTGTAATATCCTGGGCACATCATTTATAGAGAAGGAATATTTATGGATCCTTCCAGTATTCATGTCGTTATGGAATGGCCAGCACCCTATAACATTGCATAAGTTCACAACTTCATGGGATTGGTAGGATGTTATAGAGATTTTGTTGAGAGCTTATCTCACAATATGAATCCCATCAGTTCACTCAAAAAAAAGGGAAGAAATTTGTTTGGACAATAAGGTGCGAGGAAGCTTTTCAGCTGCTAAAAAAGCAACTCATTAGTGCATCAATTTTGACTGTGCCTAATCCTATAAGAGAATTCTTTATTTGAACCAATGCATCAAAGGAAGGACTATCAGTTATACTCACACAAAAAGGTAGAGTTATTGCATATAAATCTCAAAAACTCAAATATTAAGAGATGATATACCCCATGCATTATATGGAATTTGTATCCATCATTCATGTTTTTTTAAGATGGTGACACTTCTTACTTGGTCATCATTTTATTTTAAAAACATATCATTTGAGTTTGTAACATATATTTAATCAGCCTAACCTCAACACATGTTAAAGGCATTGGATGGAATTATTGTGTGGATAAGACTATGAAATTTTGTAAATCAAAGGAAAGGAAAATGTAGTCATTGATGTACTAAGTGAGAGGTACCATGAGTTTCCAGTAATGAGTTTACAAACTGACTTGAGAAGTCAGATTTTGAGGAAGCTCCTTGAGGACAACCTATATAAAGAAGTAAGATAATTATAAGATTCTAGTATGAATATGAAAGGTAAATTTGAAGGCTATTCTCTTGAGCCTAATGGTTTTCTATGTCATGAAGGGTGTATCTTTGTTCCCTTAGTTGGTGGCTTGTGTGAGCTAATTCTATCTGAGTCTCATAGAGTTCTTGACCAAGTGCACCCCTAGAGTTAAGAAAATTCAGTTTGGGTTAAGGTAATTATATCGTTGGGCCATTTTGAGTCATGATATTGTTGATTTTATAACTCATTATCTGGAGTGCTAAAGGGTAAAGGTAGAGCATCAACATCTAGTAGGATTGTTATATCCTCATGAGATTATAAAATGGAAGTGGGACATTATTTCTGTGGATTTTATTGTGGACTTGCTTACCTTGACTTATAACCATGATGCATTCATGGTCATAGTGGATAATTTAACCAAAGTTACTCACTTTTCTCCCACAAAGACCACTTACAATGCCAATTCAATGGCAAATGTCTTTTTGGATAACATTATTAGATTACATAAGATTCCTTGTAAGATTATTTTAGATCGATATCTGATATGTACTTCTCATTTTTTAGACTTCTTTGCAAAAAGCATTGGGCACTCAACTCAATTTTAGTACTTATTACCATCTTAAGACTGATGGATACACTTAGAGAGTTAATTAGGTCTTAGAAGACATGTTGTGCATTTACTTTATGGACCAATAATCATGTTAGGAAAAATATTTATATCTTATTGAATTTGATTACAATAATAGCTATCATAGTTCAATTAATATGGAACCTTTATAGACTTTGTATAGTTGAGCCTATAGATCCCCATTAAGTTGGGATCGATTTGAGGTTAGAGTCATGATTGGCCCTATCATGTTAGAAGACATGGAGTGGCAAAATATTAAGATATGGTAGCACCTAAAAATTCCAAGGATCGACAGAAGAAGTATGTTGATGTGATCATCTAAAAATGACACTTGAGTGTTAAGAGTGTTACTTGAGACCACCCATCCCTAGCTTAGCCCTAGACCTATCTTAGGGCCTATTTAGACACTTATCCAACCTTTATGTAGGCCACATGCATCCATAAACATCGTTAAAGTAGTTTTTGACCCTCACTTTAACATTCTAGCCCCTAATGCCTAGACACTAGCATAATAATTTGGACAGTAGTACACCATGGCAGTAGTGTACCAGTTTGGGTGTTATTGTCCTTTTCTTGCCTTTTATTACTAGTGAATATCTTTTCAAATGAGCAACCATCTAAGGTTAGCCCAAACCTATTTTATGACTTGAACAAGCACTAGAACAATATCTATACATGGCTTTTAACCCTTTATCCATTAGATGGAAATCAAATGCAAATTACATAAGCAAACTCAAAACAAGTTGTACATAATCAAGGTTATCAATCCCTATTATGTTATACTTTTGCATATAACCATCTACAGCATTCTTAAGCTTAGTTTACTTAGATTTATAGTCTCAAGAACATTCAAATCACTCAATTAGGCACTCATACTAGCTTCACTTGCACTTGCACCAACACTTAAATAGGGAGAACTGCATTGGACTTGATCCCTATTTAGAGTATTGGTATGTAGGTAAATCTCATCACAATGGGGTGTTGATGATGTCTAACCTACCTCACTAACATCACACTTTGATAATTGTGTTAATTGGATGCCCTAACAACATGGAAGTTTAGGCTTTTCATATAAAATCAATCAAAATAGGTCATATATAAAGATATAAAACTCATGTGCATAGGAATAGGCTTGGCAGACTCAGACATAGGTATACCCAGAATCTCAAAATAGTTCTTCATAAAGGACACTAGCGCCAAAATAAGAACACTAACACCATTGGTGCTATTGGCCAATACGGGTAATATTGTCTAAGAAGGGTTTCGACACCTGGATCCTATTTGTGACACTCAGATCCACTCTTGTTCCAATTTTTTAGCCTCCAAAACTTAGGTCTTGGTCAATTTTTAGCTAAGTATTTATTTACATCATTTATTATTATTTTAGAAAGGTCAAACTAAGTCAATTTTGTTAAAAATTAGTGGTTGTAGCTATTGCATGTTTCTATCCTAATTTATTATACTCAAACCCTTTAACAACCTAGGGATTAAACTTTATAAACTCTAAAAAGCTAAACCATTTGGTTAACCTAACTTACTTCAAATATTGCACAAACCCTAACCCTAGATAACCCTAGGGTTTTTGTTTTTAACCTTCTAAGACCCACATTCAAATTTTAGGTACCTATATTTTTTTATTTATATTTCATATAATCATGATAATAATGACAGATGAAGTTTATCACTTTTTAATACAAATTTTTTTAGCTTCCTTTGCATGCTTGTTACCTTTCATTTTGAATTAATTCAAAGATTACATAAACACATATGTACATGACGCTTTATATCACTCAAAATGTATGTCAAATTTCATTATATCTCTAACATGTTGTTGTTCTCCTATGTGGAATTCAATTAAGAAATAAATCCTTACATGCATAGAGAATCAAATATAATATAGTTTATTGGACTTAATCCATAAATTTAATACCCTAAAAACCATGTTTCAAGTTTCAATGTCATATCCTATGCACATGAAAGAATTTTTTTCTCCTCCTCATCTCCATGAGGGTGATAGCTACTTTCCCACTAATGATGTCCATGTTATCACTCCTCCACAAGATGATGTAGGCAATACTATTGTTAATAATGCCCATACTTAGCCTATTCATGCCTCCACCTCTCCCTTATAGGGAGTGTGCCTACATGTTCAATCAAAATCAACTAGGGTTTGCACTTGTGAGACTCTAAGGGATCAAATTATTAGTATGAACAAGATAATATTAGAATTACATAATTAAAATCAGTTATTAAATGAAAAGGTCACATTATTAGAAAATGAAATTACATATAAAAAGTCTTCAAAATATGTTATTGTTCATCATGTATATGCATCAACACCTAGAAAAGTTGTGCCTAACACTCTTTCATATCAAATCATAAAGTATAAGATGAACAATATAATCAAGATCAAAATAATACACAAGATGGGAATCATGACACTCTCCCCCCACTTAATAAAGAAGATCTTATTATCAATAAGAATGAGATTTTATAGAGTTTCAAATATAGACTTTAGGAACATCACCATAATCATGCACAGATTCTGCAAGCCATAATGGAAATAAAGAACAAATCAAATAATGGTTAGTCTTCTACTCCCCCAGATAACAATATTATTACACCTAATTTGGGGGTAGCTCAGCTTGTATAATAACCTATTTTAACTTGACAACCTTCAATAATGGAAACACCTCATATGGGTAATTCCTTCTTTCCATATATATAATCCCTTATGCATGAGATTCATTCTCTATAGGCTAAGGTGTTACATCTTGATTAGGGTGTTACTCGGCCATCACATGCCTTAGATTCTCATGTTCTTTTAGATGCACCTTTGGCACATCATATAGAGACAACTCCTTTTCCATCTAAATTTGTGGTACCTAAGCTTACTTTGTATGATGGTAAGGGTGACCCAAAACACCATCTACGAGCTTTTCATGCCACATGTTTGGACTATGTCTAATGATTGGCTCCTTACTAAGTTAAGCCCACATAGTCTAAAGGACTATGCCTTACAGTGGTTCTATGATCTTCCAAATAAATATATCATTGCATTCAATCCATTGGTAGATATGTTTTTAGCACACTTTTGAATTAACATTGATGATAAGATCTCATATGCTCAAGTGGCATAACTTAAGCAAAATCCAATGAACCTATTTTAGAATATGTCTTGTGGTATAAAACTATATTGGCAAAGATGACTAATCCTATAGCAGATAGAGAGATCCAAGACATATTTAAACATAGTTTACTACTAGCATTGCATGAAGTTGTCTTGTTCAAGAAGTTTCCAACGTTCATAGATTTAAGCCATATAGTGAAAGAAAGGGAAGTCAAGATTCTCTCTATGGGCAAATTAAAATATACAAGAAGATTAGAATCAACTACTAAGAGTTACAATAAGCCTCCATACAAATTAAGGGCCACTAAAAATCTAATTACAAGTTAAGCACAATCAATGTTATCAATCCCTATTTTGTCCCAATTTTGCATAAAACCATCTACACATTCATAAGCTCAAATTAATCTAATTTTTAATCTCAAGAACATTCAAAACACTCAAACTAGCAATCAAGCTAGCTTCACTTGCACTTGCATCAGCACTTAGGTGGGGAAAACTACATAAAGCTTGATACCTCTTCAGAGTATTGGTATGTAGGTAATTATCATCATAATAGGGTGTTGAGGATGTCCAACCTACCTCACTAACATCACACTTTACTATGTGTACCAATTGGATGTCCTAGTAACATGGAGGTTTAGAGTTTACATACAAAATTAGTTAAAATTGGTCATTTACAAAAACCTAAAACTCATGCACATAAGAACATGGTTGGCAGACTCAGACATAGGTGCACCTATAAGCTTATAATAGTAATACATAGGACACTAGTACCAAAATAAAGACACTGATGCCATTGGATCTACTGTCTAATAAGGGAGCTATTATCTAGGAAGGGTTCTAACACTTGGATCTTATCCACAACACTCAAATCAGCTCTTGTCCTAGTTTGTAGCCTCCAGATCACTCATCTTGTTTAATTTCCAAATAAGTATTTATTTACATCATTTATTGATATTTTTATTAAGGTCAAACTAAGCCAATTTTGTTACAAACTAGTGCTTGGATTTATTGTACATTTTATCCTAATTTACTATATTCAGACCCTTTAACAACCTAGGTCTTAAACTTCATTACCTCCAAAAATTTAAATAAACTAATGTAAAAATAATTAATAGACATTTTAATGTTGGTGATAAATTTTTCTTGAGGGTGAGACTCAACAAGAGCACCATTTGTTATGGAAAAGGGTCAAAGTTGACACCTCATTTTATTAGACCATTTGAGGTCTTAGAGACCATTGACCTAGTAGCTTATATACTTCTCTTGCCACCTATCATATCTCATGCTCATGATGTATTTCATGTCTCTAATTTTCATCAGTATGTTGTTGACATTGGTCATGTATTAGATTGGATGGCCTTGCAGTTCGAGACTAATGGGGTTATGACCTTGGCTCCTATTAGGATTTGAGCATATAAGGCATTGGCACTTTGAGGTAAAGACCTAGATCAGATCAAGGTCCAATGGGACAAATATGATGAATCAATAACTACGTGGGAATATATTGCAACTTTGAGGTTTGGGTATCCTCACCTCTTTCAATGACTTCCAAACAAAAATCTACATAAGGGGAATAGGATATAAGGCCTTGTTTTGCATAGTGTTCACATTTGACAAGATGACTTTGAAATTATGAATTATACATTCTAATTGTTGAATTATGTTAATCCATGATCAACTAAGACGTGTAAAGTTTTCACGAAGGCTCTCATGTGTTGGGAACCATGATAAAGACCTATTATCAAACATGTTTTGATTATTTACTCATGAAAGAATGATGCTTACTTTCATTATGCAATGTCTATTTATAAAATTTGATTATGTTTATAAGATATATTGACTTAAATCATGTTGAATCATTACTTCTAAGCTTTTGAAATAACAACTACTTATGTATTGAATCATATTAAATTATTTGTTTATATGTTGATATTCCATGAATGATTGATTTTGGATAATTGATTGAAATTGCCTTGTTTGATTAAATTTGGTAGCTTGGGCTATCAGGTTAGAGGAATTTGGTGTGTGCATCGAGTGTGTAGGAATAATAAAAGGGCCAATGAAGGATAGAGACTACGTCAAGCATGGTCATATCACTAATCTATTTTAAACCTTCATAAACCTATGCTAAGTATTCAACTGCCTAGTTTACCACCTTTGTTGACTTAGTGTCTATTTTAGGTGGCCAACCTTTAATCTTGATGGGTGAAAATTATTATTACCTGACCTAGAGATCTTATAGCCAATGTCTAGAATGTTGAGTGGCCAATTAGCAAATCTTTCATGAATTGCCTTAATACTAAGATCAAGTGGGAAAAGAGGTAAGAAAGTCTTGGAAGCAACCATATAAATCTAAAAGAGTCACCATGTGTCTTAATTAAGAATGGGAAAGAATGTCCCCTAATGAGGCATGACCAAGAAAATGAAGGTGGTTGTCTTATTCTAGGATGTTTATATATAGGTTTCGAGATCGTGTAGTTGGGGATTTTTTTCCAATTTGGAAAGAAGTTAAACTTAGCATAAGAGAAGGAGAAGTAATAGATAGGAATATTCATTTAGAATATCCAAGTCTAAACAACTAGAGGATAATGCCCAGGTAGTCTAAAGCTCAATTAGTGGGCTTCCTAATAAATATGTTTTATGTTGTTCATTGGGAATGAAATGATTGTATTATCTGTTTTATTTTATTACTTACAAGGGAATAAGACCACCTTATTTATTCTACTTGTTTTATTGTTTACACATGTTTGAGCATTGGTTGTAATGTAGTGCTTCCCTTTTCATGGCCTTGGAGAGATTATTACTCATTACTTTAATGAAATAATTTATACTTTCTTGTGTGAATACATTTATGTTGTGATACTAAGTGATGGTGGTATATAAACAATATCTTCATGTTGGTAGTGTAGAGATGGATTACAAAGATGGTTAGATCAAGAATTAATCATGAAAACACAAAGAATGCATAAAAAACTAACAATCTAGGTGAAACTATTTAATGGGGTGTGCAAATGATAATTGATAACAAATGAAATAAATTAAAACACTAGTTACCTTCCCATGAGCTTCCCATCAACATAAGCAGCTCAAAATGTGATTTCTCCTTGATTTGTATTCTTTCCAAGCTCCTCCATCATCTCAAGATCACCATGCATAATCCAGGATCATGATATGAAATCAAATTTATGCCCATCAATGAAGTTATCCTATTGTAAATAAAGCATTATCAAACTACACAAATGACTTATGGAGAGAATCCTACATTATAAGTTTACATAAATTAAACTTAAAAATATGAGTGAGAGGCCTTCTATTTATAGATTTTTGAAATTGATCATAATGAACTTGGACCATCCATCTTGAGATCAAGATGTGTGACCAAGAATATATTTAGTTTTAGAGACTCAAATCATAAATGCCCTCATAAATATTTAGGTAGAAGAGGCATTAAAGAGGTATGGGAGCCCATAAACCTGATATTTGTTGCATTTATGGCTTATAGATACCACCTCATTGATCATGTCATTAGGTGATGCAGTTAATAGGAATCAATTTATAATAAAGAAATATTTAATAACTTTAATGGGATTCTTACTTAAGCTCATAATTTGGTTTAATTTACCGAAGTAAGATTAATCAATTTCAGTGCAATTCTTTGGAAATTGATGCACAATTAATCAAATTAGTCAAAATATCATATTACTGGGTTGTATTTTAATTGGTGAGGAATTGGAAGGAAATTTTAGTTGCGTATGAACTATTATCCCATTTAGGATGTTGTTAACATAAACTAACATAGGCACATGATGTGTGCTTATGATTTGAGAAAAGTTAGGAATTATATAAAATGTATTGCCCCATTTAGGGATGCATTAACTTAAATCATCACTTGTATATGATAAGCTCAAACCATTTATCATTTTTAAGTGATTTTGGCCTAAATTTTGCATTTAAGTGCAATTCGAGTAAGATTGACAATTTCAACACAATCGTGTTAGGAATTGGATGTCTATATTTTGCCTTTACTTGAGAAGGCATGGCAAGATATTTAGGTGAAGCAACATTTTTTTTAATAGAATAGTTGTCAATAAAAAATTGGAAGTGACCCATGATGCCTCTTGGAGAGGACATATTAGGATGAAAGAGAAGGATGGACTCTCAAAAAGAGAGGGAAAGTGAGATTCCATGGAACAGATTAAATCTAGACGAGCTAATGCTTGCACACATTGATTCCATCAATGATCAAAATATAATTAGAGTAAAATGGGCCCCAAATATGGGGGAAAAGGGAAGGATACAGTCCAAAAATAGAAGCAACACACTTTGAAACACACCAAAAGCTATAATGCAAATTATGTGTTTTGGAATTAATCAATCCAGAGATAAGTTACACACTAAAATATTGCTATATCAAGGGCAAAAGTTCATAGAGCTTGAAATTAGAAGAAAAGGATAATTGTGTCACCAAAGATAGAAGAAATAATAACGTGCTCCATTAGAGTGAATTTGATTGTGTGATAAGTAATTGTGCCCCAGTAGGGTAGATTTTGATCACTGATAAAGAATGGTTTGCCCCTATAGGGCTAATTTGATTCAATGGTAAGTTAAAATCTTATGCCCCAGCATGGGTAAATTGGCAAGAAATAACTCAAGGAGATAATCTAACGCATAGATTAAAAATGAGTGGGCACAAACATAGATGTGATGGTCTAATGGCTACAAAATCCATAAAAAAACTAGGCATACAAGGATACACAAAGTGATGAAAGGGATTAAAAGAATAATGAAGATGGCCAAGTTGACCTGAGATACATCATGTATCCAAACGTTGCCTATATAGTCCAAAAGGACCTCAAGCTAATGCACTTCACTAAAAAGAGGGAGAGAATGGAATAAGAGATGAAGAAAATTGACCAAAGTTTGATTAGACTCATGATGTATGTCAACAGATGCAAATCTTGCATAAAGTTGAATGCTAAACCATTTGATCCTAGATTATGCATGATGATCTAAAGAGTTATTCATCAGAGCTATGTTGATGTTGAGACCTGAAACTAAAGCACAAAGTGCTTATTATAGAAAAATAAATTTGGCATCATAAGTATGAGTAACTCATAATGTTTTGACATTTTAATTGTGCCAAGTTGATTCAAATGTGAATACCTATAATTAAGGATAATGGTAAAAAATGACCCAAACCAGAGTTACAATTATATACATTTAAATTAAAAATAAAGGCAAAGATAAAAACAAAACATAAAAGAACCTAACCGAAAACCAAGATATGAACAATCAAGACTCCAATAGGAACAAGAATATTCAAAAATAAAGCAAGAACATCTTTAAAAGATGAGATCAAGATATGAATAATCAAGATTCAGGCAGACCATCAAGATGTCCTTGGAAAAGAAAAACAAAAGAATAAGACCAAATATCAAAACAAAAGACCAAGAAAAAATAAATAAAGGAAATAAAATAAATAAAGAGATAATAAACTACAACTAAACACCGATAAAAATCAAATAAACACACACAAATAAAAACCAAGATAGTGCGGTTTAAAAATAATTATTTAGGTACATATAGTAAATGTGTTACTTTATACAACAACATAATAAGAACCAAGACGAAAATTCCTCCCTCCCAGATGATATGGAGATAACACATAAGAAAATGGGGAAAAAAAGAAAAGGAAGGGGGTTGCTGAGCTAACCCCAGATGTGCAAGACAAGTGGATGTTGCCTACATAATTCCATGGATGCACAGTCTAACCTGAACTTCATGCTAAATGTAGTTATCCCAGGAAGTGGGATAGAACAAAAAGTGATGACCAAACCAAAAAAAATATTAATGCTTTAGAAGAAAAGGGAATATGTGAATGGCCTTGCACAATGGCAAGTCGATGGGATGAGTGAAATTGGTCTTGCAAAATGGCAAGTGCATGGGATGTCATGGGATGAGAATATACAAAAATGTAACAGAATGTTTTCATTCTTTTGTGGATCATTTTCTAATATTTTTTGGGTTTTGGGACAAAATATGGAAATAAAATATTCATAAAACAATATGGTTCTCATAAGAATGGTCTAGAGAACTACTTAGCTAAGGAGATGCACATCTACAGGTAAGAGGTCAAATAACAGATAAGTTGAATGCAACAACCCGTGCTCATAAATAGATGAGAGTAAGTATATTTTTAAGGCAACAATGCCTACCAAACAATAGCAAAATAATAAAATAGTATGTAATATGAGATAAAATCTAAAGAACCATGCAATAGGCAAAAACCATATGCTATGGTATCTATGTGTACTTATCTATAAAAGAATCTGTAAAAGATTGTCCATACTAATCTACTTTGTATAACTGGCATTGAATGTGTTCATAATTTCTATGAGTCATAATCAGTATCATAATTGATCAAGGGATAAAAGTGTTCGGGTTACAATAGCCAAGACATGAGAAGAATATGGTTCTCGAAGAGAACGATCCAAAATGAATATGGTTCTAAATAAAATGGTCTAGAAAGAACATGGTCCAAAAAGGATAGTCCAGGGTAGGATAAAATGTGTTTAGAGTGCTGATATTCCAAATCTTTCACTATCTAGAGTCATGAAAATAATATGGTTCTTGAAAAATAATGGTCTAGGATAGGTCAAAAGAATATGGTCCATGAAAGGATGGTCTAGGATATAAAGGTAGGATAAAATTACTTTAGCACAAGTTTCCCCCAAGTAAGGTGTATTGTAGATAATGGGTTGAAGATATCAAGTGTAGAACCTCTTAAGGTGCATAATTTTCATGAGATCTTGAAGTTTTTCACCATTCAACACAGCTAGTTGGTATACCCCTGATACATAGTTTGTTGTGATAACGTATGGTCCCAACCAATTAGGTTGAAACTTTATTTTTTTATTGCATTTAACATTTGTCTTCTTTTAGTTCTCTTTCAAGACCAAATTATCAATCTCAAACTCTTGAGGGAGAATGTGCTTATTGTAGCTTCTTCATAATTTTTTATGATAGGCTTGTAAGTTTTCTAGGGTAACTAAATGCTTACCATCAAGAAGTTCTAGTTCTTGCAACCTTGAGACCCTATACTCTTCATTATTTTCAATATGATCCAAAGAAACTCAAAATGATGGCAGTTCGATCCCAATCAGGATAATAGCTTATATGCCATAAACAAGGGAGTATGGAGTGGCTCCTATAGGTGTTTGATGACTAGTCCGATAAGCCCAAAGGGTGGGAAAGATTTGTAAGTGCCAGTTATGATAAGCATCATTAACAATCTTCTTTAAAATGGATACAATGGTCTTGTTTGATGCCTTGGCTTGTTTATTGCCTTGTGGGTCATATGGAGTAGATTTCTTGTGCTTGATTTTGAATTTTTCACAAAGGTCTTTTACATCTCTATTTACAAAGGATCCACCATTGTTAGATATAATACAAGCTGGGATGTTATATAAATAGATGATATGGTAATGAATGAGTTTGGCTATCTACTTCCTAATTAGAATGGCCTCAATCCACTTAGTAAATTACTTGGTAATAGTTAAAATATGATTATGGGCATCTAAAGATATTCTGTTTATTTTCTTAATGAGATCAAGGCCCCAAGTAGAGAACAGCCATGGTGTTATGATCAGCTGTAGCGGTAAGGAAGGTACATGTATCAAATTTCCATATTGCTGACAAGGAACACACCTCCTCACATAATTACAAGCATTTGTCTCCATTTTTGGCCAATAATAGCATGTTTTAATGAGCTTATTTACTAAGACTACATTGTTGGTGTGGACCCCACACATTCTTTCATCAACCTCCTTTAGCGCTAGCTTGGATTCTCCCAAAGATAAATAATAAAAAAACATTCCATCATAGCCTTTATGATAAATCATGTTTCCAAGGAGGGTATAATGGGATAAACAGTGAAGGAATAGTATATGTCTATTTTTGGATAAGTCAAGTGGAAAAACATGACCATAGAAGTAATTATAAAAGTCTTGATACCAAGGTAGCTCAGGTGGGGGATTAAGACCAGCAATTGTACATATCCTTTCTGAATCTGGAAAAATATGTGCAAGCTATAGAATATTTTGAATCAAAAACTGATACTCTTTAGCACCACCATCAATATATATCATAGACCCAATCATTGCCATTACATCAGTAGATCTATTGTTGGCCTTTAGACTTGTTCAAATTGTAGATATTTAAAATGAACCTTGAGATTATCCATGATTTGCTTATAGGGTACAAGCTTGTCATCTATGGTTTGATATTGATTAGTGATCTAATTGATGATCAAATGGGAATCACCGTAGACTTAAATGTTGAATATCCCACTGAATTTCAAGATGAAGTCCTACAATAAGTGCCTCATACTATGCGATATTGTTGGTATAATTAAAATTTATGTGGAATGCTTTAGGAATTAGATCCCCTTGTAGTGTAATCAATAATATCTCATCTCCATATCCATGATGAGTGAAAGAAACATCAAAATATAGTTTCCATTATTCTGGTTCATGGTCCACTTCTAATATCATGATAGAGTCATCTAGAAAGTCAAATATGAGTGGTTGAGTGTCTCTAATAGGGGCTTCTGAAAATTGATCAGTAATAACCTACCCCTTGATAAATTTTTGATTTTGATACTCAATATCAAATTCATTGAGGATCATGACCCACTTTACTATGAATTCTTGAAGAGTTACCTTGGATAATAAAAATTTGAGAGGGTCCACCTTGGTAATGATAATTGTTTTATTGTTTAGCACATAATGTCACAATTTTTGCATAGCAAAGACCATATCTAAAAATGCCTTCTCAATAGCCATATAATTATTTTCATAATCCACCAATGTGTAGCTTAAATAATAGACTACATGTTCTTTACCTTGATCATCATGTTGGGCTAAAAGTGCCCCCAATGCATGCTCAGTTATTGATATGTAAAGAAGTAGTGGTCATCCAAGTGTTGTGATCTCAGAATTGGCAGGTTGGCCAAAGACATCCTAATCTTCCCAAATGGTAACTGATAATCTTCATCCCAATGAAATGTGACCCCTTTCTTCAAGAGATGGGTAAATGGGTGACACTTATCTACCAATTGAGAAATGAACCTACATATAAATTAGATCTTTCCTTGTAGGCTCATAGTTGTTTAAGATTTGAAGGTGGAGGTATTTAAACAATGGACTTGACCTTAGTAGGGTTGACCTCGATCCCTCTTTATGATATAATAAACCCTAGTAATTTTCTTGAAGTGACGCTAAAGACACACTTCTTAAGATTCAAAGAGCCTTTATATTCATGAAGCCTCTAAAAGATTCTTCGTAGAACATCAGGATGTCTAGCACATGTTCTTTATTTTGCTAGTATGTCATCAACAATGTCATTAATAATGTCATGCATCATGTCATGGAAGATGATAGTTATGGCATACTAATATGTGGCTCTATCATTCTTCAAGCCAAATGGCATGACTTGGTAATATAATGTTCCCTCCAAAGTCGTGAACATAGTCTTATGTTGATTTTTTTGGGCTATCTTGATTTAATTGTATCCATAAAATCCATCCATAAGGAATAGCATCTCGTACCTAGTAGTAGATTCAACAATCATCTCAATGTTGGGTGGAAGAAAATCATCTTTGGGGCATTCCTTATATATATATCTCTGAAATTGGTATAAAGACATATACCCTATGGCCTTTTACTGACTAGAACTATGTTAGATATCCTTTTGGAATAGTCTAGAAGTCTAATGAAACTTGCTTCTAGTAACTTCTCCAACTCTGCGCTAACTAATAGGCCAATGCATGGATGCATCTTCCTCAATTTTTGCTTGATTGGCTTGGCATCTGGATGAACAACAAGTCGATACACAACCAAGTTAGGCCCTAAGCCTAGCATGTCAGAGTATGCCCATGCAAAGATGTTGATAAAATTCTTCAATATGGATATAATATGTTCATGTTATGCTTCAGTAATGGAAGCTCCAAGATAGACAATTTTGGGATCATCATATGTTCCCAGGTTCACTTCTGTTATGTTTTCCACCAAGAGTGTGGATTCATCTTTTAGAATTGTAGGCAAGGTGTGATCATAATCATCTTCTTCTACTACATATTCTTATTATTCCTCCCAAAGCTCTAGTTAATGTGACAAATAAGAATCCACCATCTTAGGTAGTGGCCAAGTAGTAAAATTCTCTGGAAACTTGAGAGCAAGATGCTCAAAAATTTGTTGTTGTTCTAAAGAGATACTAGTACTGGATATAGAGCTAGGACTTGATGGGCCTTTAGTTTCTTCAGGGGATGAGAAAACATTCCCATCTAAGAGCGGTTGAAACAAATTTTCACTCAAGGGCTTATCTTTTTATTTAATTTTTCCTTGATTAATGAGTGCCTCGAAGAGGTTTTCACCTAAAGATCTCAATGTTTTATCTTTGTTAAAACCAAGAAAGTTTTACTACTCTCCAAAGTAGGTAGAAAGATCCAATGAAAAATCAAAGCCTTATTTATGATCACCAATGGGTAATACATCTCTAAGGCCCATATATTATGTAATTGATTCTTCATTCTAAAACTCATCAAGGTGTATGACCAAATTTTGTTGGTCCCAATAAATGAGTTTAGGATGTCAAAGGCATAGGGAACAATGAGGTCCTACTTTATGAATGGAAGCTCTAATAGGGAAATGGGTTCTTACTTTAGTAAGGGAAACTCCAATAGGATAATGGGATCTTGTTTCAGTAATGGAATCTCAAAGAACGTGGGATTCTGCCTCAGGATGGGAAACTACGATGTTATGGTCATAATGGTGTTTTGATCAAATAAATTAGAGTCAGAAAGCTCATCAAAAAGGCTATAATGGGATGCTACATCACTTTTAGGAGTCTCATCACTAGTCAATTTAGAAGAATCACTATTAAAAGTCATGAGGTCACCCTTAGGTGATACAAATCTGAGACCATGATTTAAATTAGGTACACCAGTTGATAAAGGTTCTAAGATTCCTTGCATTGGCAGGCCAAGGCCAATTCCTATATAATAAAGATTATCCATGATCCGATTAGGGATAGGATACTTTAGATTCTAAAAGCAATCAATAATGTTATCAAAATATAACCACTCTCCTTATGTAAAAGCCTCAAGATTTTATTTTGGTGAAGTAGTAGGTATAAATACCATAAGTGGTTTTTGTTGTTTCTTATTCGATTGTCAGATCAAGTTGGGTCTATTAGGGATTTTGAAAGGTATAGGTTTACAAAATGTTTTAGGAGACTTTGAAAACTTTACAACATGGAAGGCATCCTTAAGATGGTATGTGAAAATGCCCATGTCTTCTATCATAACCTATTTTTCAAGAGCTACAAAAAATGGATTAGTCAAAGTGGAAGCAAGGTCATTTGTGTTGATATAATTAGATGGAGGTGGATGCAAAACTATAGACTTGTTTCTATTTGTAATGAATTTAGAACCTAGAAATAGTTATAATTATAAAACTCAGCCTCTAATTATTTGTTATACTGATAGGTTGTTGATTGGTGGGAATAGTAACCTCGATCCCATTGTCATGAAACTTAAGGCACTGATGCAAGGTGGATGGAATAGCTTGTACTTCATAGATCCAAGTATGACCAATATGGATGTTATAAGGTAGATCAATGTCCAAAATATGTAATAGTGTGTGATGGGAAATAGACCTAATAATGATCGACAAATAAATGTTACTAGAAGACTCCTTAGTGTTGTCATAAGACTTTATGGTGATCATCTTTGGTTGAATGTCCTTTGTAGTATAGCCCAATCATTGTACTAATTTTAGGGACACTATGTTTATCCCTAAACCATTATCTATAATAACCCACTTGATCTTATGGTTTTCAATGACTAACTCAATATACAGTGGGGTATTATGGTTCAGACCAAGTGTGGACATGTCTTTTTGATCAAATGTTACTTGATGAAATGATGACAAATGTCCCATAACGTTTTAGAAATGTTTAGGATTAATATCATTAAGAATAATGGATTATTGTAAAAGGTCATTCAAAATAGTTATATGGACTTTAGATGTATGCAAGATATTCAAAATGGAAATTAGGACAGGAGTTTTGCTCAGTTGCTTTGATAGATTATAAGGCTTTTTAATATTAGGATGAGATGGCTTAGCTTTAGCTAGCACAGGTATTTAGCTTCAGATCCAAAGGCATGATGTTCATATTGGGTTCTATGGAAGAAAAAGCCAAAGGACTTTGAAGGGTAACTCACGAACATCTAGTTATGGTCTAGTTATAGTTGTGCAACCTAGAGGTGGCAAGGAGCCAATATAATCATAAGACGAAGGCAAAGGGCCTTAGAGGGTGACTCACAAGCATTTAGTTACATTGGAAAAATTTCAAGTTGATGAGGAGCCATTATAATTAGAGGAAGGGTGTTGTCTCAAAATAGTAACCCATGTAAATGGAATTATAACAAAATTACATGAACTTGACGTAGCATTATTAGAGGGAGAGGGTGTTGACCCTATAATAGTGGATCTTGTACTGTGAGGAGCATGAGATGGATCATGAGTTTTGACAGTAATAATGGCAATATGTTTTGTATAAATGCATCCCATGGTGTTGTTATAGACGTAAATCATGTTATTTTCGCCTAAATTATTAGTATGGGTATTATGATCATGATTAATAAGCTCATGTAGATTACGATTTTAAACTTGATGATAGTTTTGATTCTACCTCTATTTTTATCCTTGGTTTTGATTATTCCTTGGTGGTTGTTAATTATGTCACAGAAAGGGATCTTTATAGATTCCCATATCTTGATTAGTGTTTTGAAGAGCAAGCTTGATCTATACTTCACCACTCTCGATCAGATCTTTGATAAGGTGGCGTAATTGGATGCAATGATAAGCACCATGACCAACAACATGATGGAAGTTTCACAACTCATTTTCTTTGTACGAATCTATTTTTGATTGATCTGTAGAAAATGTCATTGGTATGGCCATACAATCAGGTTAGCTACTATGATCTTTTAAAACACTATTTCAACTGGTTCTCCTAATTTGCTAACGACTCTAAATTGATTATGGAATGTCCTACATTGAGGCTGTCTTTATAAATTAGGTGGTGGATTAGGGGGAGCTAATTGTACATTTAGAGCTAGTTAGGCTTGAAACATTTGTACATGTCTTGTTTTCTTGTTGAAACCCTTAGGTTTGTCTTACACAATCATTTGAACTGATAATTGGGTCAAATTAGATGTTTAACCCTGCATGAAGATCTTGACAAGGGCTTTGGCAATAAGTGCCTTCTCAATCTGCAACCCTTTGTCTATAATTTCTTCAAATGAATTAGTGTAAACAAGTCATAAATTATGCATGACCTCAGGATGTAAGTTTTGTGTAAAAATGTCCACCAATTTTTTGTCTCACAAATTACATTGAAAGTGACTCACCAATACTCTCCACCTTTGTAGATATGCAATAAAGATTTCTCCATCACACTATTTGGAATTTCACAAATCAATAATGGTCAATTCATGTTCAATGTTGAATGAGAAGTGGTTGATCAACTTTTTAGATACGTCATTCCAATTCGTGACCAATATATTAGGTAACTTAAGTAGACAATCTAAACCTTGTCCCGTTAAACTTCATGGGAAAAATTGAAGTAAATTTTACTATAAGCAACCTCTTGGCATAACATGAAGAATCCCTAAATTATGTCACCCTTTCCTTTATATTTGTCAAATTTGGGTGCCTCAAAATGAGACAGAAAGGGAACTTGGAGAATAGATAAATAAAATAGATATGGACATATCTCATTTAATTTTTACTTCTTAACTCTATTATTCATCTCTAATCATGTCACAATCTCCTTCATGGAGTTCCACTCTTGCATGCTTGGTGCATTCATGGGTGGAACATAATTTTGTTGGGGTAGTATGTGCCCCTATTGCTATTGTTGGGGTGGTATGTGCCCCTATTATTACAATTGGGGTGGTATGTGCCCCTGTTGTTACCATTGGGGTGGTATGTTCCCCTATTGTTGCATGAATTTATGGGGGATATACACCCTACGATATGTGACTTGGTTTTGATTCACTCCTAGAATTAAATAAGTAAGCCATTAATTTCTAGGTTGATTAACATACCCTAAATTTTGTTGTCTTGAATAGCTAGTGTTTTATTTATTTTGGAGAGTTCATGGTCTATTTCCCAATGTATGTGTTGGTTGAGATGAACTAGCAAAATTATTTTGTATTATTTTTTCAATGCATACCAATGTTTTGGTTTTTGGTTCTATGAAGGAACTAGAGGTTCTTGAAGATTGAAAAATGTATGCTTCAAGTCTAGTGGAGCATGTAATGAAACCTCTTTGGATTTATGTTGTTTCATTGAGACATTTTAATCTATCATTATTATGTTCTCAACTAGAGTTTGCATTGGTTCAACCACATTTCCTTATTCCTTGGAATCGTCATTATGGATTGACGTAGCAACTAAAGAGTATGACAATTTCTTGATAAGTTGGTCTATATATTGCTAACTTATCTTCTTAATCTTGTTGACAAGATCTTGATCAATTAGTTTTGACTTTATAAGTATTTCCTTGCCTTTGCTAGAAGAAGGTATGTTTGTTTGTGCATTTTACTTGATGGATTCTTCTCATTATTGCTCTCCTTCTCTAACTAAGGTGTGTAATTGTTCCATAGGAAAATCCAAGGGGAGTCTAGCATCAAATTCAATCAACCTTAGGAGGGATTCATCTCTATCTTCTTGGGGTTGGTATTATGAATAATATTCCTCAGATCTTATAGTTGTGGTAATGTCCTTAAAGACCACAAAATGATCTTAACCATCATAAAAATTATCTTCCTCATAGCTAGATACATAAGGGACTCCACTACGCATGTACCTTTGAGTCATGTTTAAAAGATGTGTTCTCCATGTTTGACTAGATTTAGAAAATGTTTTTCAAATGTTTAAACAAGGTACGGGTTTTGATCTTTTCCAAATAAGTGACAAAGTACCAGAGAAACTATAAAAAAAGGAGGGTAGTGTAGTACCACACACAATTAGAAGAATGTGTTCACAAATTTACTCAACCTTGGGTAGGGTTGAAATCATATAAATTAGAGGAGGGTATGATAACTCAAAGACCTAAGTGTAAACTAGTACACCAAACGTAGGTTAAGAGATATGTCAATACTATAAAACTAGTTCAACTTCAATGAATCACTACTAGGAAATTAGAATAAATCTTTTCAGATTAGGAAGGTGACAATGCAAACCAAGAAACTCAATATGTGAAAACATGCAAGAATTCCTAAGTATAAAACTAGAACCAAATGGGTAGCACAAGGCCACCACATGGTAATAGGTATGGTAGTATAAAATGTGTTCTAGAGCTTAGAGTGGAAGAGATACACAAGATGACCTAAGTTCACCAATGATCTAATGATAATGAGTCTATAAAAGACCTTCACCCCAAATGAGAAATTGAACCAAAGTTAACTCAAGTCAAGTGCAAATGGGAAATTAAGCCCAGTTTAACATGTTTAACCTAAAACTTAGAAAGGTACAATTCCAAATTTGAATTATCAATGAAAGACTTAAAGATTTTGGGAAAATGATTTAGACTCAAATGGGTGGCATAAATACATAATTAGACAAACAAACACAATGTTTGAGATGATAATTTGATTAAGGCAAAGATGATTTGGATTTGACCAGTGTAACACCTTCTTGTTCAAGAAATGGTGAATAATGTCCTTGGTTATGACATTTGTTTATAATCAAATTTTGACTCAAATCAATGACCAAGTAAGTAAAGACAAAGACAAATACAACTAAGTAATCATCTTAAGCCCTAAACTGATAAGGTTGCTTTGTATTATTCAAATCCATCTTTATATGTGCACCTGGGAGGAAATTAAGTGTTCATCAAAAATAAAAATGCATTAATTGGTAAGGTATTGTACACCCCACTTCTCCAAAGAGACAATATGATGGCATAGAGCTTTGGGCACACCCTGCATCAATAATATTATGTGATAAGTGGGGTTGTCTAAAATTTATAATTTATGACTGTCTAGATGGTCCCAAGTATGGCTAATACAAGGGATACAACACATTAATTGGATCCACATCAATTAACTTGTTATGAAAAGGTCTAGTCCTTTTCACAACCACTACATCTATCAATTGCTTAGTATAGTGCAATGTTCTGATTGATCACACATTCTGAGCTAGCTTGCCACTAACGGGAATGGTTTGACCACTCAAACCATCATCCTAGTGGGGTGATCCCAATTTATATAGCCCCCATAGAGAGGGGTTGAAGTCAATGTTGGGATATGAAACCCCAGGTCAAAGCTTCTGTAAAGAACTCATGACAAGGTAATGGCCTCCGCTTCACAAGCCAATTCCATGAAATAAAATGACCTAAGTGAAAAGGCTTTAGGGTTGTTTTTAGATCACCCAAACCATACGAGTTTTGGGGAGAGCCTAGACAACTTCATTTTCACACCTTAGATAAAGGCACTTTAGGTTACCCAAGTTCCCTAAAGGGGATGGGGGGAGAGCATACATGCATAATTCATTTTGTTTAAACAATCTAACAAGCAAGTGATAGATTATTTACATAAAACAACACTTTAAGAAATTAGAAATTTAAGTGAATGTTTAGTTTTATGACACCAAGTTGAAATGTTAAGTGAATTTCTTGGCCCCTTGGCCTTAGTTTGTACAAAATTTGAAAAACATTCACAAAAACATGCAATCAAACTATTTAAGTTCCTTTTAAACACCAAATGGAAGGTTCTTAATTCCTTTTAAACACCAAAGGTAAGGTTAAAAGACTTAATTATGCTCAAAATAACAATTTTTTCACAGGGTCCTACAAGAAAAGTTAGAGAGTTTTATTTAGCTTTGAAGCATAATCAATGATAAAACAAGCAAGTTTAGATTTCTTGCTCTCATGTTCTCTATTTTTCACACATAAAGATAAATGTCAATCATTATTGACTGATGCCAATTACTGCAAGACCAATGCTGGCCAAAACATGAACTGATGTTGGTTGAAATCGATCGATAACAGTCACCTGTGAACCCTTAGGCAAAAAATATTTGTCACAAAAATGCTTGTTAGCACAATATTAGAATAAAATCTCTAAAATAGACTTCTGGCTCATTAAAATATGTTTAGACCAAAGAATTATAAATCTAATTTTGACAACTATTGTTTTATTATCTTAAGAAATTAGGTGTTTAATTCCTATGTAATAAAAGTCTAGAATATGGGGAGAATTTTGGTTTTATGTAGTAAAATACAAGTTTATGCTAATTTGATAAACTTAACTTATATAGGAAAAGAGAAGACAAACAAAGATTAATTTAGCTGGTTTAATGCTAAAACTAATGATTCCGAATCTAAAATTAGAGGAGTAGGACTAGGATAGTGTCTGAATTCTGGATCTAGTCTCTATTTTTTGATTAGATAAGAGTGCCAGAAATAAGAAACCCTAGTGTCTGATGCTATAGTCCTTTCCTAGTGTTGTTGTCTTGAGGCTAATAGGTTTTTGGGTTATGTTCCTTTACTCAATATGACCCTATGTACTAAATTTTAGGTCCTAAAAGTCACTAGATCTAGTTGTAGGTCTATTTCAATCTTTAGTATTTGTATTAGTCTACACACATAGAAACAATAAATAGAATCAAAGCAAAAGGAGGAAAATTTGGGTTGTGGGAAGAATGATCACATAATCAAGAACCCCTTTTCTTTTGATTACTACCTACACTAACCCTCAAGCTAGGGTTTCAGATATGATGTATTTCTCCCTTAGGGAACACACATAATTAATGTGAATGATTGATGCAAGAATGAATTTTGCCTAGGCCCTTCCTTGATAAAGAATGCAAATGTATGTGTGATGCAAAGATGCTAAGTTATACTATTGATCGATTTTATTATGTCTAATGTCCCAAAATAGTAAGTGCTATATATAAAATGCCTCATGTAGTCCTTTATATAGGAGACTCATTATTTTGAATTTGGGAGCTTTATTCACATTTTATCGACATTGGAAAACTTATAAATGAAGCAAATAAAATGGGTAAGACTCATCATATAGAAGAAACTGACCGTTAAAACCAAAACTGTGTTTGGCCAATAGCACCAAAAATTGGACACCCTAGGTTTCAACGCTATAGTCATATTTGGTTGCTATTGTCTAAGGGGTGTGGGACCCAAGGAAATGGGTCTGGGTCTAAAAGAGGTGCCTAGGCCAAAAAGGGTGAAGTCTAAGAAGCTATGGATGACTAGGAATAAGCAAAGAGATGTCTAAGGAATGTAGCAAGACCAAGACAAGTCAGATAAAAGGACCTGGCTAAATGTGAAAAAAAACTCATATTCTCTAGTCAAATTTTCTTGTAAAAGGACTATGCAAAGACATAATATGTGTGTTTACTTGACCAATTTAGGGTGTATAAATTTGCCCCCCTTTTAATCTAGTGTTGTAATGAAATGAAGTACTAAAGGAAAAGAAAGAAAGAAGATGTGTACCTAAACTTACATGTGCGAATATAACTGTGCTAAAAAGAGTCCAACTTTCTGGCCAAGGAAATGGATGAAGAACTGAAATAGTGCTCAGAAAAAGAAGGAATCCTTGTAATAGATGCCCCTTGTACTGAATCTAAATAGTGCCTAGAGAAAGAAGGAATCCCTATAATAGATGCCCCCTATACTGAATCTGAATAATCTAAATTGGATTTGAGAAGTGCTCGGAGGTCCAAAACCAATGTCTATCCTCTATCCCACACAAACTCATGGGTTTGAGTAATACTATGGACCAATCATTGTAGATGATCGTATGGTCCAACCTAGTGACAACTTGAGTAATACTTGGGTGTAAATAGAAAATGCTAGTAAAATGTGTAATAAGAAGATGGTATGTCCTACCATCTTAATCTGTATAATCTTGGAAGATGGAGGATATGAACATATGTGTCATGCCCCAAAATTTGATATGTGAGTGATGCATCTAAAAAATAAGGAAATTTGTATAACCATATGTGATATGATTTATCATGTCATGTCACGTGTACAAAACTAGAGATAAAAAATAATGTGTTATGCATTATGCCTATAATTTTCTATCTAGCTTGTAACTTTATCATGTTGTAAGAATTTATATGCATGAGATGTGTATTAATGTACATACCCCCAAATTTGGTATCTAGATTATCTGTATATCTATAAAATGAAGGTGTATCCCTCTAAATGTCCTGAGTACTGTTGAGTAACCCACTAAAATCTAAATCATTCCATAATCCTAAACTGAGAAATGCTAAATGACCCATATAGTTTGAGCCACTATATAATCTTGGCCAATATAAGCTAAGTAATGTTGATAATCTAATAATCTTGACCAATCTAAGCTGAGTAATGTTGATAATCTAAATATTGGATGTGTAAAAACCATGTTGAGTGACCCATGTAGGCTGAATCACTGTATGTTTTGATCGATCTGAGTTGAATCTGATAATTTGATTACTAGAGGTGTGAAAACCATGGTGTATCCATCTATGAGACTAGATAGGTGTGTTGGATAAGTGTAGAAATAGGAACAATAGGAATGATACCCTCCTTTTGGGGAGAGGGATGAAATCTGAGATAGAGGAGGTTGAGCCAAAAGTGAAAATAAGTGGTGAATTGTAAAGAAACTTGGTTGGAATTTATTAAATAGATTTTAAAATGTTGATTGATTTAATTTGGACTCAGAATGGGATTACTTAGGAGTGAAATGTGTCTTTGATTGGTTAGGATTGAAGCCTATGTCTGAGCATAGTAGAGAAATAAATATGTTCATGTCGTGGTAGGCAAATGAGATAGTAAGTGATTAAATGGAGTGAAAGGCTGATTGATTGAATAGGTTGGGTTATTTGAACGTTTTGAATGCATGTTTGATTGGTGAGGACCAAGTTGTACGCAAGTTGAAACAAGTGTTTGAATAATGAGGACCAATTTGTGTATCTGGGTATAAGATAGGTGTAGAGATATATGTGCCATGGTATGAAAATGGTGTAGTAAGATAGTAGGGGTTATTTTATGTCAAAGTTATCACTGTCATGATCCCTAGGAACAAAATGGTTTTGAAAATAGAGCTACGTAGCCCAAGTTATGGGCAAAAATAGTATTTTACTTTGAATGAAAAAGTGGTTTGATATAGGAAAATTTGACTGAGTCTTGACTCATTTGTGCAATAACTAGTTTAAGAGTTAGAGCTTTGGAGTGGAAGACATGCTAGGAGATGAGCACCTGTCATGACATAGTTTGAGCAATTGGTAGCCTAGATTGAGGTTGGTGGAGAGATTACCCTGGTAAGTAGCAAAACTTGTGTTTTAGGCTTGTTTGGGAACCTATGTTTCATGATTTTGAGTTGTTTTTAAGCCTTTTAGGAAATTTTGACTGGGTTCAACACTCTTATCCTACATTTAGCATTGCTATCTAGGATCTATCACTATTATCCAAGTTTTAGCGCTCCTATCCAGTGCTATTGTCTTATATTTAGCACTGTTGTCCTGGAGGCTAGCTTTTCAAGGTTGAAGCTTGGTTTAGATGTTGTATTATTACTTGGAAATTTGTTTTGGCATGGTGAACTAATGTAGTTGTTATTTTCTAGGATTTTTGACTTGTAATCTACTGTTGTTTAGCTTGGCTTTTTAATTAGACTAGTTGGTTGATATATGTTATGTTTTATTGTTGTGTTGGGTGAGATATGAATGAGAGAGTTTTATAGAGGCCAAGTAATTGAAACTCTAAGGTTGTTGCCTTTATTACTTGATGAGCATGTTATTATGGATAGGGTTGGGTTGGGTAATGTTTATGATCTGGGTACAATGTAATGGACAGATATTTGATCACCACCCTATGTGAGTGGTGGAATGTTGATATGTGTACATTTTATCTTTCTATAAGGGAGATTACTGTGACCTTAGAGGACATGTATCAAATTCAACAATTGTTAATCAATGGGTGATGAGTGTCTTTTCAGGATGACATGGGTGCAGATGCTATTGATCATGCATCTAGATACTTTACAGGGGTGCCTACAGGAGTACATGAAGAGGTAGTGACAATGATATATTACTATCAATTATTGTGCAGTCGAGTGTTTCACATCTACAAAAGTGGTTGGTTGTATTATTGGCTTCTTTTGTTACTGTAGATGGTAGTGGAGTATCTATTGCTTATAGGATACACAGAGTGGTTCAGAGCATTGAGATGTATAGTACTATGTTTTTATGGGGAAGGACGATGTTTGCCCATTTATACAGAGACTTATATAGATTAACATAGGAGTCATTCAATTTTTATGGGGAAGGACTATGTTTTCCCATTTATACAAAGACTTATATAGATTAACATAGGAGTCATTCAGCGGTGGTGTGGGTATAACCACTTTGTTGCATTCTTGGGCTTATGAGCACATAGCAGTTGTGTGGCTGATTAGATTATCAAGGGTGAGTTGGGCATATCCACAACCATTTTTTGAGTGATAGATGAGAAATTTGGCTATTCAATATCCCATGATAGATCATTATAGGAGGTTGTTATATAGATTAGTGGTAGATGATATCATATGGAGGCCCTATAAAGGATTTCTTGGATGGCCAGAGGATGGAGAGAAGTTACAGTACATGACAGTAAGTTATTGGTTACATGATCACTTGTCTAGATTTTGTGAACACTTTCAGTATGAGCATGTGATTAGGTAGTTTAGAGTTCAATAGGATGTTCCTCCTACAATGTGGGTATGGTTGAGGAGTGCACAGGTACCAACAAGAGCAGGGGCTCATGGGAGACCTACTGAGGCTGATTTGTCACCATTACCTGTGGATGCATGAGATGTGGTGATAGCATTCCTGATGTAGATGATGTGGGATGTACTGAGGGGTATACTACATGGTTAGCTAGGCATAAATGGGCTCCATTATATCCTGTAGGTGGAGTGGATGTTCCTGTATATGAGGATGTTGAGCAAATCTAGATGATGGGAGGTAATAAATGATTTGGATTTTGCATTATACATGTGTTTATAATTAGCTTGGATTTGGAATTATGTATCTAATGTAATTTTTTACTTCTTATGTGTGCATGTGGGGTGGGAGGTGTACAGGGTGAGGCAACTACTAGGGTTAGTGGTGGGGATGATGTGTTATAAGAGACTATCATTGAGTTTACACTACGCAAGCTTACATGGCATGTTCCTAATGATGTTGTGGAGGAGGGTTTGATAGAGAGAGTATTGTTAAGGTTGGTGTCTATGCTCATTTGTTTGATTAGGTTGCTATAGCTACAACTGCCTGTGTTAAGGTAATGGGAGAGAGAGATGAGCTGAGGGTTGAGCGAGATAGGCATAAGATACCTCCTCCTGATTATGGATCGGTGAGTTCAAATATTATGGATGATTATATGGATCTTCAACAGTGACATGTAGACTTGTATGAGGTGTATGGTCATTTATTGGAATCAGATAATCTGTGCAAGAGGCATTCAGGAGCTCAAGGAGGTGTAAAGTCATTGAGTACTAGACATGATTATGAGACTAGTACTAGAGGAGAGAATGAGACTAAGAGTGAGGGCATGACCCCTATTTATGATTGACTGCATTTTGATATGTTATGCACTTAAAAACTAGTTATATATTTATATGCTAGCTTGATTTTAAACTTATGTGTATTTGTGTTAATGATTTTGGAATTTACTGATATTGTAATATTTTGATTTTGAAATTGTTGATTTGATGTTGATGTTGAATTCACATATGCTTGGCAAATGGCACATGGGATATGTGACGTGATTGCTTTGATATGTTTGGAAAGATAACATTTGGGATGTGATTCGATTGTTCATGATATTCTTGGATGCATTATTTAGGTTTATTTGTGATTATATGCAACCAAAAAATTATTGGTTTTTGTAACTGGTAAAATTTATTTGTATGAATTTGATTTGGTTTTTGAGATTGCTAAAGTAATTGCATAAATTTGAGTAGGATTTGAATATGTTTGATTTGGTTTGATTGGTAAAATAATTAGATAAGCTTGATTTGGTAATATATTTACTTTGATAGTTTGGTTTTTGTCTAGGGATGGTTATATGGAATTTGGAATGTTAGTTATTAGAAAGAGGGGAAAGTAAGATAACACTATGTGTGTATTACCTCCCCTAGAGTGGCTCAAGAATATAAAGGTTAGCTAGACCTTTGGCTCAATCATTGCCTTGCTAAGTGAAGCTATGAACTGATGCTAAAATGAATGTATGTTATATCACACTATGCTATATCAACATCTGAACCCTATCAGCCAAGTGAACAAGTGCCAATACTACTCATGTTGTGTAGGAATGTGTTCTATAGCTGATATTGTCTATTGTGAAGAAGATTCATCTATCTGAAACTGAATATCCTATGGCCTTTACTATGATGTATATGAATGTGCAATATGTTGAGATGGAGCTAAAACCTATGTTGAGGGATCATATAATCTTAATCATAATGGGTTGTTACGTGAGATAGGACCCTAAGAACTCAGTTGTAATGAATATCTCTTTGAAGTATTAGTCTGTAATGTGGGTTTAACTAGTCTTAATTGTAGCAAATTGCTACATGAGATAGGACCCTAAAAACTTGATTGTAATGAATATCTCTCTGGAATAGTACTCTACTATGGTGCCTATGACTCTACTGGATATGTATATGGAACTGCACTATGTATACCATGAACTACACTGTTATATATAGGTTATTTGTGTTGTACTAGTTTTCAAACTTTCTAAATAGTTGGAATAAGAGATATCTTATGAGATTCTATCCTAAAACCTGGATTGTGCTCATGATGAGTGACTATTAATTCTTATAAAGGAATGTCTTGGGATGACTCAGTCATGGAGGAATGAGGTATAGGGTTCCATAATGGAGGAGATCTTTGTGCCTCTGTGTAAATGCCATAAGACCATCATCAACACATCTAGAAATACAATCTCAGAGTCCAAAATAGTTATCATCATTATGTCCATAGATACAATGATAATTACAAAAGGGCTGATGTGGTTTTCTATGTAAGAGATGCGGATCTTATCGATGAATAGAAGGTAATGTTATTAACCTCCTATCTAGCAATGTTGATAAAATGATAGATGGGCTATCTTGTTTTGAATCAAATTATAGTGGTGTTTTTTGGTAGTTCTTTGTAGTGCATATTATAGGTTGCATTCTAAAAATTGCTCTTTGATCTTGACTGGTTACTTTTTCGGTTGTGGTCTCCTGTTTTATCTAGGACATCATGGATGTTGAGTAGTAGGAGTGTATCTGAAGATGTTGTTGTGAAGTCTAGAGTGATCTAATCAACTAAATCTACCTTAATTAATCCTAATTTCTTTTCCAAAGCTATAACTATGTAACACAAATGTCTAAGACAAGGCTTTATCTGATATAGTAGATGGTTAAGGAGAGGTTGGTGAAGGCCCTTGATAAAGATATGTTGAATCTCTAGATCTGCTAGTTTGTATATCAATCTTATCAAATGAGCCTTGAATCTTAAGATATACTCACTAACTGAATTAAAAGAATTTTGATGTAGTTTGGCAAGTTTCTCATATGTAACATGAGGGCCCATGTTTATGATGTAGTTTCTAAGAAATGCCTCCTCTAAGTTATCATATGTGTGCAATGAACCAATAGGGAGTAGATGAAAGAACCAATTATGTGCTTCCCCCTAATGTCTACAAAACAACTTGAGTAGAATCAAAGGGATTACATGAGGTGACAAATCCTTTTGAAAGCCCTGAAGATGTGTGAATGGATCTCCAGTTCCATCAAAGTGAGGTAATGATGGTGTCTAAAAATGCTTAGGTAATGTAGATTTTATGAATGTCTTCGGAACAGGGTTACCATGTAGATCATTAACATCCATCCAAGATTTATAAGCTTTGTTTTCAAAGGTAAGGAGATGTACTTGGTGTTGTAGTTCACCAACTACATGCATCAAAGAGATGATCTCTTGGGATGGTACATTAGTATCTTGAAGTGGTTCATTTAATCATTGAATTTGATTGTTAATTTTAACCATGGGAATGCTACATTTAGCAAGTGGATCATAAAAAGGGGGTGTGCTCACTTGAACCTTCAGAGTAATGGTAGCTTGGACCTTACTATATGGATGTGGGCTACCATTCTCTTTAGGTGAGGAGTGAGAACTGGGTTTTACTATAGTGAGGGGTGGTTTGGGAGATTCATTGGTATCTTTATGTTTTAGTGAATCACAGTCTAATTTAGTAGAAGATGTGCTATTAGCATTAACATGTGCATCATTTGACATAGAATCATTAATAGAAGTAGAAACATCATTTGGAATTACATTAAGTTTGAGATGAATGAGAGAAGGGTTAGAAGCATGAGATGCATTATCTACTTCACTATATGCATAGTAGTCATCATTATTCCATGCATTATCACAATCTACATTTTGTGCATTTAAAATAGAAAAATTTGAAGTATCATTTTCATATTCACTTTCATTCTCATATTCCTTTGCATGTTCACTATTCAAAATTAGTAGTTTCTTGTGCAAAAAATTTAAATTCCAAAATTCTAAATTTTGTATAATTTGTTGTGCATTTATCCTATTTCTAACAATTTTTAGAATTTAAAATTATCACATAAATTTCAAAAAAAATAAAACCCTAGATTTCCAAACTAGGTCCTCAAACCTCAAAATTCCCTCCCTTACAATTTTTATCAAAAAAAATTGAATTTATTACAAATTGTTTGGGCCATCGAAAGTAATTCTCAAAATTCAATGTTAGTAGTTCTTTGTGCATTTATTTGCTTCATAGTAATTTTAAAAATTATCCTTGGTGATAAAATGGCCATAAAGGCAATTCCTTCTTCTCATCCCTCAGATAATATTCTCAAAATTTCTTACAATTATGACAATGATTGGAAAAATTTGCAAAATTACACATTAGCTAAAACTATAGAAAATGATTTCATCTATAGTGAAGATAATGACTATTGTTGTAATGAAGGATATGATGATGTACATAATGATGAGGGTGAATCACAAATAGATGAATCTTTTTCTCTTAAACCCATCTCTTTTATTCCTTCTAATGAAAATAATTTTGATAAATGGGAAAGATACTTCTCACCTCATTCCCCTAGGCACAATGTACAAAATGCACAAATTAATCATGCACTTCCAAGTAAACCTCCTATTGGTGATGATTTGCTTCCATGTGAACCTAATCTCTCTCTACCTTTTGCTACTACTATGTTCAAAATACAACAATATAGATACAATATAATCAAATTACCAAAGCATAATTCAAATGCTGCATTATGTTTTCCTAAGTCTACTCTTTGACAAGAATGTTCAAATGATATCTCTTCTACTATCACTTCTTGTGTTGAAAATGAAGAAAATGCATATACTCCATCCATGAATAGCATAGATACACATGATATTCCAAATTCCAATGATAACTTATTGCATATTAGAAAGAAATTAACTCTTTCTCTTACACCTCTCCCTAGCAATGATGGAAGCGATGATGAATATGAAATAATTTTTGACAAGGTAATTTATTTGCAAAAATTCTAAAACAATTTTCTAAAATTAGTAAGGAGGCAAGGCTTGTTGTTTGATGACCTAGTTTTGATATCTAGGGTTTTGAATTTTTTTTTTCAAAATTAGTGCAAATTTTCAAAAATTTAGATAAAATTTGTAGAATTTTGCTTGAAAAATTTAGGAAAAATCAGAAAATATTTCTAAAATTAGTAATGTATTTTTCCTAATGTTTGAAAAGTGTATGTATGCAAAAAGGACCTAGTATGTGAAAACTAAGGTTTAAACAAAATATGTGATATTTTTGGAATTAATTGATAGATTTATGATTTTTAAATTTAGGAAAAATTATGAAATTATGGAAAAAAATTATAAATAATTATCCCTAGGGTTTTTAGGGTTTTTATGTAAAAATTTAAAGTAAGTCGGGTTTATCAAAGGTTTTATTATTTTAGGAAATTAGGTGTTTAATTACTAAGTAATAAAGGTCTAGAATATGGGGAGAATTTTGGTTTTATGTAGTAAAATATAAGTTTATGATAATTTGATCAACTTAACTTACATAGGAAAAGAGAATACAAAGAAAGATTAACTTAGATAGTTTTATACTGAAACTGATGATTCTGAATCTATAATTGGAGGAGCAGGACTGGGATAGTGTCTAAATTTTGGATCTAATCTATATTTTTTAATTGGATAGGAGAGTCAAAAATATGAAACCCTAGTGTTGGGTGTTACAGTCCTTTCTTGATGATATTGTCTTAAAGCTAAAATCTTTTTAGGTTCTGTTCGTCTGCTCAGTATGACCTTATGTACCAAATTTTAGGTCCTAGAAGTCACTGAAGCTCATTGTAGGTCTGTTTCAATCTTTAATAGCTATATTAGTATGTACACAAGGAAACAACAAATATAATCCAAACAAAAGGGGGGAAATTAGGTTATGGGAAGAATGATCATACAATCAAGAACCCCTTCTATTCTGATTGTTACCTACATTAACCCTCAAGCTAAGGTCTCAGATCTGATGTAGTTATCCCTTAGGGAACATGCATAATCAAAGTGCATGATTGATGCAAGAATGAATTTCACCTAGGCCCTTCCTTGATCAAGTATACAAATTTGTGTGTGATGCAGAGAAGCTGAGCTATACTATTGATCGATTTTATTATATCTAATGTGCCAAAATAGCAAGTGCTAGATATAAAATGCCTCGTGTAGTCATTTATATAAGAGACTTATCATTTCAAATTTAGGAGCTTTATTTGCATTTGGCTAACATTGAAAAACTTAGGAATGAAGCAAAGAAAAGGGGTAAGACTCATCCTATAGAATAAACTAACCATTCGAACTAAAATTATGCTTGAACAAATAGTTTCAGAAACTAGACACCCTGGGTTTTAGTGTTGTAGTCCTATTTGGGTGTTGTTGTCCAATGGGTGTGGGACCTAGGGGATGGCTCTACATCTAAAAGAGGTGCCTAGGCCTGAAAGGGTTAAGTTTGAAAAGCTACAAATGACTAGGAATAAGTAAAGAGATGTTTAAGGAATGTAGTAAGACCAAGATAAGTCAAATAAAAGGACCTGGCTAAATGTGAATAAAAACTCATATTCTCTAGTTAGAGTCTCCTATGAAAGGACTATGAAAAGAGATAATATGTGTGTTTTCTTGACCAATTTAGGGTGTATACAACTAAAAATGTGAAAAAAACTCTGTAATGCAAAATTTTAGATGTATTTTACCCTACAACCTAATCGATGTCAGTTAGCCTTGACTGATGTTGATCGACCATAATCAATGTCGATCACTATGTGACCTATGTATCACCAAAAAACATCAAAAACATGGGAAAATGAGCATAAAATTTGATCTTAAAGGATGTTTTAATTACTTTAATGTAAATATGTGATTATCAAAATGTCTTCCTTGCTTGAATGGATGTTATCATCCCACCAGGCATGCCAAGATATAAAGATGGATTACAAAGATGGTTAGATCAATAATTAGTCATGAAAACACAAAGAATGCATAAATGACTAACAATCTAGGCCAACCTATTTAATGGGGTGTGCAAATGACAATTAAGAACAAATGAAGGAAATTAAAACACTAGTTACCTTTCCACGAGCTTTCCATAATCCATAAGTGGCTCAAAACATTATTTTCCCCTTAATTTGGTATTCTTATCTTTATCAACAATGGATGCCAAGTTCGTCTATCATCTCAAGATCCTCATGCATAATCTAGGCTCATGATATGAAATCAAATATATGCCTATCAATGAAGCTATCCTATTGCAAATAAAACATTATCAAACTACACAAATAACTTGTGGAGAGAATCCTACATTACAAGTTTGTATAAATTAATCTTAATAAAAGTGGTCTTGGCCCTTTTATTTATAAGATCTTGGATTTGATCAGGATCAACCATGACTATCCATCTCAAGATGAAGATGTGTGGCCATGAATTGATCTAATATTACATAAATAATCCATAAATATCCTCATAAATATTTGGGAGGAAGAGGCATGAGAGCCCATAAACCTGATATTTATTGTATTGATGGCTTATGGATGCCTCCCCATTGATCATGTCATTAGGTGATGTAGTTAATAGGAATCAATTTCCAATAAAGAAATATTCAATAAATTTTATGGGATTCTTACTTAATCTCATAATTTGGTTTAATTTTCCTAAGTAAGATTAATTAACTTTAATGCAATTCTTTGGAAATTAGTGCACAATTAATCAAACTGGTTAGAATGTCATATTATTGGGTTGTAATTTGACTAAAGAGGAATTGGAAGGTGATGTTAGTTATGTATGAACCATTATCCCAATTAGGATGTTACTGACACAAAATAACATAGGCATGTGATATGTGCTTACAAATTAGAAGAAAAGAGTGATCTAGAGCACCAAAATGCGAAATCATCATTTTAACTCTAAATGATTTGAGAAAAGTTAGGAATCACATAAAATGTATTAGCCCATTTAGGGATACATTATCCTAAGTCAAAACTTGTATATGATAAGCTTGAACCATTTAGCATGTTTAAGTGATTTTGACCTAAATTATGCATTTGAGTGCAATTCGAGTAAGATTGAGAATTTCAACACAATGGTGTTAGGAATTGAATATCTACAAGTATCATATCAAAGTCCTCTTGTGTTAGGCATGGTCTAAGGTTGTTTGATCCTCCCATGAATGTCTTGATAATAATGTGTTAAAGTCCTCCTATGTTGGGCATGGTGGAAGGTTGTTTGACCCTTACTTGGACATCACAATGGTAGCAGTTCAAGTCTTCTTATGTTGAGTATGGTGGTAAGTTGTTCAACGTTCCCATGACCATTGGTAGGAAGCAAAAGAGTGAAACATCTTCTTGTTACACTAATATTTTGATGAGCCTTGTTATGATGTGAAAGCTTGCACACTAGTTTTATATTTATGAATGCTTATATTCACTTGTATGATCATTTAAATTCTTGTTTGCTTTGTATTTGGGACATGGAGTCTCTTTGGGTTAAACTAAGAATGAGACTATAGGTGGTGCATGGTCTCTGTAGTCACTTAAAAGTGGTATTTGAGTGCTAAGAGTACTACTTGAGACAACATATTCCTAAATTAGCCCTAGAAATATCATGGAGCATATTATGACACTTTTCTAGCTTTTGAACAGACCACATGAATCCCTAATCAGCACAAACATAATCTTAAACCCTCATTTTCTGATATTATCCATTCATACCCAATAGTTTGCTAGCTAGACATTATCACCACATTAAGGACACTAGATCCACATGGCTCTAGTGTCCCCAAAATGAAGTTAATGTCCTTTACCCTAAATTTCTCAAATGAATATATTTTCAAAGTTAAAACCCTCCTAAGGTCAACCTAAGCATCTTTTATTATTTTTACAAGTTATAAAATAATATAACTACATGACTTTTAGACCTTTATCCACTAGATGGAAATTAGATGCAAAATACCTATTTAAACACAAAACAAGTTAAGCACAATCAAAGTTATTAATGCCTATTATGTCCTATTTCTGCATAGTACCATCTACAACTACCCTAAGCTCAGATTTTCCATATTTCCAATCTCAACCAAACTCAAGGCATTCAAGACCACTATCATTCTAGCACCACTTTCAATTGTACTAGCATTTAGGTAGAGAGAAGTACATTGGGCTTGATCCCTCCTCGGAGTATTGGTATGTAGACAACTCTCTTCACAATGAGGTGTTGAAGATATCCATCCTATCCTACTAATAAACACACTTTTTAGCCTATGCCTTACTTGTAATGAGGATTAGGGTTTGTATCATAAACCAACTATTATAGG
Source organism: Torreya grandis (assembly GCA_037957365.1). NCBI lineage: Eukaryota > Viridiplantae > Streptophyta > Pinopsida > Cupressales > Taxaceae > Torreya > Torreya grandis. The sequence goes on from JARHVA010002903.1 coordinate 830,751, forward strand.
CACAATATAGAGTTTTAAACTTTGTGTATGTAAGAATAAAACTCAAAACACCAACTGCAAGTATACCTAGAAATTTGGAATAGTCATGCATAAAGGACACTAGTGCCATTTTTAGGACACTAGAGCCACATGGCGTTATCATCTAAATGTGGTATTATTATCTAAGAGGGGTTATGATATAAGGATCTAGTTGACAACACTCAGACATGTCCATATCTCAGTTTCTAACACTCAAATCTTTTATATCAGGTGTTTTCTATATAAATATTTATTTGCAAATATTTATTACTATTTTTAGAAAGTTAAAGCTAGTCAAAATATGTAACAAACTAGTGGTTATTTTATGCAAATTATCTCACTAATTTAGACTACTCAATGCTTTAATAAAAAATAGGAATTACATTAGTAAAACCCTAAAAGGTTAAAACATTTGGTGACTTGACTTACTTCAAACATTGCACAAACCTTAACCCTAGATTACCCTAGGGTTCACATTTCTAGAATTTACTCAGTCTTAATTTATAGCGTATTACCATGATTATCATGACAAAATCAACTTTCTCATTCATGGTATAAATCCTTGTACTTTGCTTAGCATGTTTTTTTTTTTAAAAGCCTGGTAAACTTTTTAACGTGATCGGTGGTGCTGCCTAGACACGCCTAATACTGGTACCATGGGGCAGGGGGAGACTAGAACTTGACACCAGCAAAGCCGTAGTGGAAATACTTAGCCAACTAGGCTAGGGCCCCTGCCCTATACTTTGCTTAGCATGTTTATTACAAACTATTTGTAGAAAATTACACATGTCTATTACTCCTATCATGGATTTGGTTAGCTCTAATCTTATTTTACACATTGGTCCTCCATCACGTGAGTCCCATTTTTCTAAGGATCATTGCTACATGGCTCACTTTAAGTAACCACCACTTACTACTAGAAAACAAAGGACTCATAGGACTCCTTTTGTTCAACCTCCACCTAAACCACTTGATTATTTACACTCCCATGATGTCTCTACTACTCGCCCATGGTAAATAGTAGATCCCATAGTTCAAGTTGTCACTGGGTGAAACAAGGTGTCTCTTCAGCCTATACAAGAGCAACGTAACCCTGAAATCCCTCCTTGTCCTCAACATACTACAATAGGACCCAGAGATTAGCAAAGATAATTTGATATAGTGGATTAGTTGAGAAATACACTTGCCAAGATATCTATATTGGATTTACCTCAAAAATCAATAGTTTTCAAAGATATTTTTTTTCAAACACTTAATCATACATCTGTGCCTTGTGATACCAAGCCATCTTATTTTGTATCTATCATGAACACTATAAAGGATGTTGATGATGTGATATCTTTATCTAATGAGGATTTTCCTTCACAGTCAATAATTGCTCAAAATTTGTCACTTTTCATTCAAGCTAAAATAAACAACACAACTATTAAACAAGTTCTAATCAATAGTGGTTTAGGACTAGACATATGTAACCTCACATTTCTAAAAATCATGGGGGTTGATATATCATATATTAAAAAGACATATAAGAATATATGAGGGTTTGATGACGTTTTTATATAGACATTAGGTTCTATTACATTAGACATTATAGTGGTGCCAAAAATCTTACCTACACACCTTAAGGTGATGCCAAATCATTTGCATTATAACTTGTTAATTGAGAGACCTTAGATACATGTTATGGAGGTTGTACATTATACTCTTCATATATGCATCAAGTTTTTATATGACAGGTACCTATATGCATCTCTAATAGACAATCAACCATTCAGATATTTTAGACTCATCAAGCCTCCTACCCTGAGTACATCATTAGATGGGACACCTCATGTTCTCATTAAATCCCCACCTTAGAAGATTCCCATTAAGCAAATGCATACATATGAGGTGGGGGAGTCTAGAAAGACTATTCATATACCTCCTCCAAAACTTTTTATAACATAGTTACCCTCACTGACGATAGAGGAATAACCTCTCACAGTACAAACATCCTCACCTAGAGTAGATGATGAGATTATTAAAGCATAGCTACCACTACTTGTTAATTCACATGATGTTTACATTCATAGTTCTGACATAAATTCATAGGCCACTACAAAGGAGGATCAACCACCTATTGATATTAATGATTATTTATATGTATTAAGTTTTACTCTTGTGGGCCTAGGAGAGTATAGATATTATTCTAAGGCACTTATACATCTCCTTACACTAGTATCACCACTTGTTTAGGATATGATAGCTATAGGTTCTCATACTCAGCTACAGTCAATAGCAAATCCCTTTATCCATTAAGTACATATGGTTAATACCATGGATATCGATTCAATCATATAGATTCAGGTAGAAAGTTTATATGACAACTTGCACTAGATATTATAGATACTACTTAATAGAGGATTAATGATATTACCCATAATTTGGCATACATCAATCAACAGATTGTCACCACAGGAAGGTTAATGTTTTTGCCACATTCATAGACTTACAAGACATGATATTGACACATGATCAGCATTACAACACAAACTAAATAAATTTAAGGCTAAGGGCACTATCCATATCATACAACCTCTACCTCAACAGGCACAACCACCTTAACAGATACGAGATCCTTCATAGATATGAGCATCGTGATAGAGTCATCATCAACATAGACATTTTCATAATGATATATTGACTACATATTTTTTTAGCATACAGATACATTCCCCATGTGGTTATAGATGAGGATTTTGATCCTAACACTTGCACTTTAGAATTTCTACACCACATTGACTATAACAAGAATGAGTTACAACATGATATACATTGTCAAGATTCCATTAAACATATTACACTGCCAGTTTCATGTGGCCCCAAGGTGGATAATAAATTATTTTTTATTATGATTAGAGGCACTTAACTACATGTTACACTCGATAATACATGGTTACAGGTGATGGATGTAACATTTGATCAATCGGATAAATGCTTGACATTCAATCACGATGGATACATGGTTTGTATCTTACACGATGGCATAGATGAGAATCACAAGTTTCCAATAGATATTCCATGATCTAATGTGGTTTACCTTGGGACCGCATGAGAGGCATCTTACACAGTTGAGCAGTATGCCATTTAGATGAATAGATTTAAAATTCATGTCAAGGATAAGGCTCCACTAATACATACATATTGGTACAATGACAACTTATTTGAGTTTGGACAGATTTAGTATCTGACACTAGATTAGCTCTAATTAAATCCATCATTTGATTATCCACATCCCATGGATGTGCTCCTAGGTCTATAAAGACACTACACTTAGCTTGTATACTATTTCATTTACATTTTTAGCATTTACTTAGACATACTTTCCTTCTCTCTTGTTCCTTGTACATAGTTCATTTTCATGTTGCTTATATATACCTTATATCCAAAAAATATAAAAATAATATAACATGTCAAAAACACAAAAACATTCAAATATTACTCCAAAAACATAAAAATCATAGATTGTATGCATTGTTATGTTTACAATTCTTATATTTGCCAAACACTACATATGCTAGCCATCTTAGTATAGTCAATTTTATCATACATACATGCTTCACTTATTCTTGTTGAGTGCTTATAGATTACTTATAGGACTCAGGTCTGCTACCTTGATCTAGATTTACTATCATCTACTCACTTGGGGGAATCCTATACACACTTTATAATACCAGGTTCTATTCTTCTATACTCTACATTCTAGTTTAGCATTGTTATGTCTTGATATTGATCATTGTTACTCATTCTCAGATTTTTTACTGGCTATTACTACTTTATACTTAACATATGTACATCCTAGCTCTTACACAAATTTATACTACATTCATGCATGCTTTCATTTGTAGCTTTCATAGTTTAGACTTGATTGTATTTATATGTTTCTTCTATTTGAGGGCATTTGAATATGCCATTATTCTTTGGCTCTATGCCACTTTTATGCATAATATGTATGCTTTGGAATTTTGCTTATGTTCTTGTGTGTGCTTTCCTAATTTTGTATGCAGATATTTAAACACGTACTTTTATGTGGCTCTAAGCCAATTTACTTATTGCTTGCATATGTTAAAATTTGAACATGTCCTTGTATGTCTTGTTTTCTTGGATTTAATGGCACGTGCCCATATACTTGGTATTGTGGTCCTTTAGCCTATTCTTCATGCCTACCCCTAGGTACCTACTCAATTCTACTCAAATTTATTGTTATATACATTAATTACATCTATCTTGACACCCTTGTGCAATGCTAGACATGACATATATCTTACATTACATACTTATGCTCAGATTCTCTTACATTTTGATGTTATGTTTGCATATTGTATTGGATTATTGTGTAGTTATCATATATGCACTGGCTAACACACATTTTATAGAGCTATTTATTTTAAGGATAGTTATTGCACATGTTCAACAACTACCCTTGAAAGAGAGGGCATTTATAAGGGTTTATCGCAGAGATCAGGCTCCTATACTATAGTCTTAGAACATTTTTTAGCACACGCGCTCAATTTTAGAAAATTAGACAAAGTAAACATAGGAAAATATAGTGACTCAAAAAGTAGTACAGTGACCCATAATTCAGATTAGATAAACATTAGCACCCAAATGGAGACACTAGCACCACATGGTGCTACTATCCAAGATGTGGTACAACTTTTCTATTAGCCCTAATTTTAGGATAGTTTAGATTATCCAAAATAGTACAATAGGTATAGTATAGGTTTGCATAGATTTAGTTATAGGATTGACAATTATTCTTAGATTTTGCTCAGATTCATACTAGGTCAACTCAGATTCATATCAATTACTCAAATTAGGGATCATGTAGGCATGATCATTCTAATATTTAGTTCAAATACTCAAACATAATTATTATAACTCTCTCTAGAATCAATATACTCAACTATCAAATTGGGGGCTTGTGCACGACATATTGTTTCCATATGCTCAGTTACACACAGGTTGATTAGATGGAATGGAAAACTCCATGTCGTGATCCACCAAGTAGGGGTAGGTAATGATGGATTCAAAATTGGATTTAGTTTTGAGCCACCCACACATGAGGATTGAGCTAGCTATCAACTCAATCCAGGTTATTTAATGATTTGATCACTATATATATGCACACACATAGCTTGTCACCAAGTTCATGCATTAGTTTGCATACATAACGAGGTGTATTCATTACTTTCCTCTTCCCCATATCTTTGCTCAGTTTTACTCAATTATTTATTTACTCATCATCGTCTCTTGCTTTTGATATCTCTTAAGTAAGGACAGATTTAGACATGTTTCATTTGTAGGTCATGCTTTGGATCCTGCTTCACATACATAAACCTAGCTCCACATACTCCGACTCAACTTCACAAGCTTCACTTCCTAGGTAAGTCTATGTACACTTCCTTTTCCTTTATACTAGTCATTTCACTTTGCTGCATTTATAATATAAATGGTGGCAAATGTAATCATCTAATGGTATTTGAGTGATAAGACTGCCATTTGAGACAACCTATTCCTAACTTAGCACTAGACCTATCTTAGAGCCTATTGTCACATTTTTCTAGCCTATGTTTGGACCACAAGCATCCCTAGTCAATTTAAACATAGTCTCAGACCCTCATTTCCTAATCCTAGCGTTTCATGCTTAGCAGTATGTCAGTTGGACATTAAGGACACTAGAGCCACATGGCACTAGTGTCCCCAAATGGCATTAATGTCCTTTACCCTATATTTCTTGAATGAATATATTTTCAAAGGTAAAACCCTCCCAAGGTTGGCCTAAGCATATTTTATTATCTATACAATCTAAAGAACACTATAAATACATAAATTTTAGACCTCTATCTACTTGATGGAAATTAGATGCAAAATACCTATTTAAACATGAAACAAGTTGAGCAAAATCAAGGTTATTAATCCCTATTCTAACCTAATTTTGCATACTACCATCTACCATTTCCCTAAGCTTAGATTTTATAGATTTACAATCTCAAACATACTCAAGGCATTCAAGACCACTATCATTCTAGCATCACTTACACTTGTACCAACACTTAGGTGGAGAGAACTACATCAAGCTTGATCCTGAGTATTCGTATGTAGGCAACTCTCTTTACAACAAGGTGTTAAGGATGTCCAACCTATCTTAATAATGAACACACTTTTTAGCCCATGCCTTGTAAGGACAATCTGGGTTTGCATCATAAATCAACTCTTATAGGCACAATATAGAGTTTCAAACTTTGTATGCATAACAACAGAACCTAAAAACACAGATGTAGGTGTACCTAGAAGTTCAGAGTAGTCCTACACAGAAGACACTAATGCCATTTTTAGGACACTAGAGCCACATGGTGTTACTATCCAAATGTGGTGCTATTGTCCAAGAGGGGTCCTGATATAGGGATCTAGTTGATGGCACTCAAACCTATTCATATCTCAATTTACATCACTCTGATCTTCCATATCAAGTGTTTTCTACATAAATTTTTCTTTACACATATTTATTACTATTTTTAGAAAGTTAAAGCTAGTTAAAATTTGTAATAAATTAGTAGTTATTTTATGCATATTATTTCACTGATTTAGACTACTCAGCCCTTTAATCAAACATAGGATTTACATTATTAAAACCCTAAAAGGTTAAAACAGACTCTCCTTTGTGTCAAACACCCTTACTTAGATATCCACCCTTGCCTTTACCAAGTGATGCAAACATGCTCAGATTTGGGAGTCTCAAGCTCGGGGGTGTCTAGAGAAACATATTAATGATGACAAAAGGTTTGGTAGTGAGTCTTCCTTCTTATGGCCCGCAGATACTTGGGAGCAAATAAGGAGCATCGTTAAAGATTGAGAAGTCCTCCATTATTTAATCAGGCCTTGAGATGTACCTCTTATTGTGTAATTAAAAGGATGAATTATGTCATATCATTGATGATTTAACAACCAACCTTAATATTCTTGCAAAATATAGAGTTTGAATGATATTCCAACATAGAATAAGACATTTGCTTCTATTTATTAACCCTAGTGTCAATCTGAGATGTAATTATTTATGAATGCTTATTTATAGGATTTTGGCAAAGAGTCTTGCATGTACCAAAGTATTTGGCCTTTGAAGCACTTTCAAATAAATAAATAGATTGATTTTCTTTCATATATCTTTATCATGAGTGACTGGTCTATTAAGCATTATGCATTTATGTTTATTTGAATGAGAAGAGTTAATGGAATTAAACTTATTAAAAATAAGTAGAACTTAGATATGTAGCTAGAAGATTGTTATTGGGAATAATAATTTAGCTTGTTGAAATGTGTAATCACCTAAAAGTGGTAATTGGATGCTAAGAGTGTCGCTTAAGTTAACTTATCCCCAGGCCAACTATAGACCTATCCTTGAGCATTAGACTTACTTTTCCAATCATTTAGTAGATCACAGTCACATATAGCCAATTAAGACATAGTCCTAGAACTGTCATCTCAAACCCCAATCCAAATTGCTTAGTAGTCGGTAAAGAGGACATTAACACCACATTTAGGACACTACAACCACGTGGCACTAGTGTCCTCAACAAGATGCTATTTTCCTTAGCCCTATATCTTATTAATGGATAGTTTTTCAAACATGTGCCCCTCCTAAGGTCAACATAAACTCATTTTATTATTTGCACAAGCAACATGACCCTATAAATATAAGTCTAATCCACCTCTATTCACTAGATGGAAGATAAAGCCAAAAGTTATTCAACCCAAAGACAAAGTTGTGAAAAATCAAGGTATTTTATCTTATTATGCCTTACTTTATGCATACTACCATTTATAGCAGCCCTAAGCCCAATTTTCAAATATTTCAAAGCTTAAGCACATTCAAGGCATCCAAGGCCACTCTCATTCTAGCATTCATTTGCACATACATCAAGCACTTGGTGGGAGAACTACATGGGGCTTGATCCCTCTTCGGAGTATTGGTATGTAGGCAACTCTCTACATAATAAAGTGTTGAGTATGTCCAGTCCATCCTACTAACACACACAAAATTATTTTTCATGCCATACTTATAAGGAGATTAGGGTTTTCACATCAAATCAAGTTTTCCAAGTACAACATAGAGGTCCAGATTTTGGTCGCAGAGGAATATGAAATACAAACACAAGCACAGGTGCTCCTCAAAAATAAGAATAATCCTACAAAGGGAACATTAACACCACATTGAGGATGTTTTACATAGATGGTGCCATTGTCTAAATTAGGCACTACTATCTAGTGAACATACAAATAACAAAATCATATTGACGACACAGATTATTGCCTAAATCTTAACTTTTAGAACCCAAATCATCTACGATAGTCAATTTTAGATAAGTCTCTATTTATTGCTATTATTAGAAAGTCAAATAAAGTCAAATAACAAATTAGTACTTAATTATTGCATATTTATTTAATTGATTTAGGCATCTCAGCCCTTTTAATCTAAACATAGGGTTTTCATAGTAAAATCATAAAAAGTTAAATCATTTGGTGAACCCGTCTTACTTTGAATATTACTCAAAATCCTAGCTTGCATTAATTCTTATTTTTGCGTAATAAATTTAGGGCTGAATACTTTTGATTTTCTAATTTTTTTAGACAGCCTAGCTAAGTAAAATCAATTTTTACATCATGGTTTCAATTTATTTTACATCTAATTTCAATTATTGCAAAAGAAACCCTAGATGCTCTTATGATTTGTATCCTTTTTTCTCTTATTTTCATAAGATGTTATTAATTATTCAAAACTCATATGTTCTATTGTAGTAGCTCTGTTTCAATTTATTTTCTATATGCCATCTAAAAAAGCTATCTCTCTTGCCCTGAGAAGAAGTGCTAAACTAGGTGTTAATCCTATAGAGCATATTCAGATTCCAGCTATTCGAACCTATAACAAGGATAATGAACCTATTACAACTATAGATATGAATCCTTCACACCTTTATTGTGTGGAATTCAATAAAAATGCATCTGAGGATGAACAAGATCAAGTCCATATTAAGGATCAAGACACATTACCTCCACTTAATGATAATGATTTAATTATGAACAAGGATGAGTTATTATAGGGCTTTAGAGATAGAATTCAAGAAAAACCCCATGATCATGCATAAATTTTATAGGCCATATTAGAAATCAATAATAAGACAAACATTGGTCAATCTTCAACCCCTCCAGTTAATGATGTTGTTACACCTTTAATGGGGTCTACTTAACCAACTAAAATAACACAACCCAAGATTATTAATCGACCATCAGTGACAACCACACCACTTGTGACTAGTTATTCTCATCTAGATGTATAATCCTAAACTTCAACCCCTCTAGTTAATGATGTTATTACACCGCACTCAACCAACTAAGATAGCACAACCCAAGATTGTTATTCGACCATCAGTGACAGCCACACCACTCATGACTAGTTTTTCTCCTTCAGATGTAAAATCCCTTATGTAGTAAGTTCTTACTATGTAATCTAAGGTGTTACATCTTGAGCAAGGATCAACTAAGCCATCACTTGCTTTGGATTCCAACATTCTCTTGCATACACCTTTGACACATCACATTGTGGCAACTCCTTTGCCATTTAGTTTCATAGTACCCAAGATCACATTATATGATGGTAAGGGTGACCAAGATCATCACCTTAGAGCCTTTCACATAGCAGGCTTGGACTATCTGTCTAATGATTGGCTTCTTACAAAGCTATTTCCATGTAGTCTCAAGGATTATGCCCTATAGTGGTTCTATGATTTGCCCAACCAATCTATCACGATATTCAATCCTTTAGTAGATATGTTCCTAACACACTTCTTAATCAACATCAGTGATAAGATATCATATACATAAGTGACACAACTAAAGCAAAAGTCAATTGAGCCCATAGCTGATTATGTCTTATGATACAAGATAATACTATCAAAATTGACTAGCCCCATGGCAAACAGAGAGCTTCAAGATATATTTAAACAAATTTTATTACTGACACTTAATGAAGCTATTTTATTCGAGAAGTTTCCCACATTTACAGATATGTGCCACATAGTTAAGGAAATAGAGGTTAAGCTCTTAGCAATGAGAAAACACAAATGGATCAGATTCAACTATTAAGAGTACAAAAAACCTCCATACAAGGTAAGGGCCATAGAAAACAAAAGTGATTTTAAGGCCATAGTTAATAAAGCTTCAGAGCCTTCTCTCATATTGGTTTTATCAGCTCCTCAACATAGAGTCTTCATTAATCTACCAGAGTCACCAGCATGAGTTCTACAATAACTATTATAATGCAATGTCATATCTCTCCCTCCCATTAAAGAGTTTGATACAACACAACCTCTTCCAAAGAGTTATGATTCAAATGTATTCTATGAGTATCATAGGGCACCAAGCCACATGACAAACATATGCATTAGCTTGAAGCATAAGGTACAAGATCTCATTGAGGCAAACATTATTGATGTGAGCACACCCACAAAGACACCCAACAACAATAAATAGAGGGAAATGTACTTAAGATATTTTTAGATCCTTTCCCAAAGCATACAACTAATGAGTTAAGGGGAATATCAAGTATTTACTATATATACTGGGCTCATCCACCACTGGCTTCTTATCACGTAGTTACAGAGGAGACACATCCACTACATAATATTATTGACATGTATCACACTACAATGCCACCTAGACCACTTATCACATTTTCAGAGTAGAAGATTGTGGATGATGACACAGATTTACATGCACTCTTCATATGAGCATATATAGACCACCATCCCATTCACAATGCTATGGTTGATAACAGGTCAATCATAAACATGTGCACCATGACAATCTCACAACACTTGGGCTACATAGAGTAGGATATATTCCCTATAGATACAGTCATTAGTGGTTTCAATGGCCATATTCAGAGCTCCATCGGGGGGATTATGATTCCATTATAGGTTGGACCAACACATATAGCCACTCAGTTCCTAGTGGTATTTAGTGTAGGTGTATTCAACATATTACTAGGTAGGCCATGGTTACAATAGCTCTAAGCCATCCCATCTATAATACACTGATGCCTCAAGTATATACATGTTGACTAAGTGGTCAAGGTTGAGGGTGTCCCATATGAGTATCATCTTCCCATCCCATAGGTATTTCCAACATAATTTATAGCTTTAGTTCCAACACATACACTAGTTACAGTTCTAACATTGCTAGATATTGCAATGTTATAAGTTACCATAGAGAGCACATCTCTTATGAATGCATCACAGTGCTCAGTAGAGTCCCCAGAGAAGGCCAAGTTTACTTCTACAGTGTCTACATGCATGCATACTCTCCCTCATAGACCATTACTAGAGAGACCATTGCATCCGAGATATGTCACATATTCTAGAGGACCTTCCTCTATACAATTTACATCGAGATTAGTTATATTGGGGTCTAGGAGTTCTTAGCACAGGGCACCTACATCACCTACAACTTCTACATCTACCAGATGGGTCCCTAAGACCCCTACAATTCGCAGGGAGTCATAGTTAGTGCCATGGTATCATATCATCACTACTCAGGGAACTTCATATTTAGATTACACAAAACCCCAGATCATGGGCTCACAGTTACCCTTTCACACCACACACATGATCACAATTCCCCTATTTGACATAGGTCATGGTGATGGTTGGTCTCCCATGAGACTCATAGGTTAGTATGGTTCCTACCCTTATACATACTTCCTTCTCTCCCTCCCTCCTTGTACATAGTTTATTTTCATTTGATTGTACATAGCTTATACTCAGAAAACACAAATAATTTAACATGTCAAAATACAAAAATATTCAAATATTTCAAAAATATAATTTTTTTATAAATTGTATGCATTGCTATGTTTACATTTCTACTACTTGCCATATATTGCATATTGCTAGTTATCCTAGTATAGTCAGTTTTATCATACACATATGCTTCACTTGTTCTTGTTGAGTGTTTGCAGATTTTAGATAGTACTCCAGTCCACTACACTGATCCAGACTGATTATCATCTACCTATTAGGGACATTTACATTGATCCAGATTTATACATCAATACATCTGCCCACTTGGGGCATCTCCTACACAGTTGTTATAACCAGGTTTTATCTTACATACTATACATTCTATTTTACGCATTGATGTATCTTAATATTGATCATTACTCCTCATTGATCAGTTTTTTTGGTTGGCTATCACTAGTTAGACTTAGTATATATGCATCCTGGCATCTACATAGATTTGTATTACACAATTATATATGCTTTCATTTATAGTTCCTAGATTAGACTTGATGGTGTTCTTATGCTTCTTCCATCTTCGAGGGTATTTGAATATGCCGTTGTTATTTAAATTCTACGCCACTTCTCTATTTGTATGCCTTGGACATGTGCCCATGTCCCTTATGTGTGCTCTTTCATGCTTCTATATGCAGACATTTGAACATGTCTTTCTCTGTGGCTCTATGCTAAATTACTTGTTATTTGTGTATGTGGACATTTGAACATGTCCTTGTATGTCTTCATTTTCATATTTATTGACATATGCCCATATCCTTTGTATTGTGGCCACTTGGCCTACCTTTTGCATGCCTCATGTGTTTGTATGTTTGTTTCCTTGTATGTTTCTACACCATGACCCTTGTCTTTGTTTGTTACACACACACACACACACACACACACACACACACACACACACACACACACACACACACACACACACACACACACACACCAATTTTTGATGCCATGAGAGATCTCACGCATCTATCCTTCATAATTCAGAGACATGATGGACATCATGCTCCATCCCCTAGGCAGTTACTCAATTTTTTCTATTATATACATTGATTACATCTATCTTGACACCCTTGTGTATTGTTAGATCGTAACATACACCATCCATTTTTTATTGTGCTCAAATACATTTAGATTCTAATGTTATGTTTATACATTATATTGGGATATCATGCACATGCTATGACTAACACATTTTGTAGAGATACTTCTTTAGAGGGCAATTCTTACACATGTTTCACAACTACCCTCAAAAGAGAGGGCATTCACAGAGGTTTGCCACAAACAGTAGGCTTCTATATTGCTTTTCATAGATACATTTTAGCACACAGGCTTTGTTTCATATATCAGATTTAGGGCAAGCACTAAACAAAATAGATATTCAAAATTTAGTCTAGATCACTCAAAAATCAGACCAATCAACCATTAGCACCTAGATTAGGACACTAGCACCACAAGGCACTATAATCCACTATAGGGCACTACTGTCCAGTAGCTCCAACTCTAGGATAATATAGATCATTCAAACTAGTACACTAGGTATAATATAGATTTGCACATATATAGTCACAAGTTTGACAGTTATGTTTAAATTTAACTTCGATACATTTATTTCAGCTTAGATTCATACTAGCTACTTAGATTTGATGGCATCATGTGTGACATGATCACTCATACATTCATATCAATTACACAAGTTTAGCTATCATATACTTGATTCATATTCAATATACTTAGATAGTATATTGGGTGCATGTGTATGGCACATAGTTTCCATATACTCAACTTCAGACATGTTGACCAGATGGAATGATAAACTACATGTCATTCTCTATACTATATACACTTGCTATCACATTCCAGGTTGTCACCAGATTCATGCCTTAATCTATCTACAGTGGTTGGCATTCTTGAGTGGCCCAGAGCCACCTAAAATCCCTGAGTGGCTGCAGAGTTGAATACACAGCCATATTTACTTAGTTTGATACTCTCAACACTTTGCGTAGTTCAGTTAGAGATGCATCTACTTCACACAAGGGGCAATGATGGAGTCATAGCCAACTTGAGTTTTTGAGCCACCTACATGAGAGGGTTAGACACACTTATAGTTTTAACCAAGCTATTCACAGAGATCGAGATCTACGAAGCAGGGGTGGGCAATGATGGAGTCAAAACTGAATTGTGTTCTTGAATCACCCATATGAAAATTTAGTAAGCCATCAGCTCAGTCCAAGCTATTCAATGATATGATCACTACGTACACTCACACACACATGTTGTCACCAGGTTTATGCATTGGTTTGCATACCTAATGAGGTGTATTCATTTCTTTCCTCTCTATTTACTCAGTTATTTTATTTCAGCATAGTCTTTTACTTTTGATAATCTCTTTAATTAAGGATTAATTTTTGCATCTTTATTGTAGGACATTGCTTTGGATCATGTTTCACATACGTAGACCCAAATTCACATATTCAAACTCAGCTACACGAGCTTCACTTCCAAGGTAAGTCCAAGTATACTTATTTTTTCTTTATACTAGTCATTTCACTTTACTGCATTACTAGCATAAAAAGGGGTCAAATGTAATCACCTAAAAGTGGTAATTGGATGCTAAGAGTGTCATTTGAGTTAACCTATCCCTATGCTAACCATAGACCTATCCTTGAGCATTAGACTTACTCTTCTAGTCATTTAACAGACCATAGTCACCTACAGCTAGTCAAGACACAGTCCTAGAATTGTCATATCAGACCCTGATCCAAATTGCTTAGCAGTCCGCAAAAAGGACATTAGTGCCACATTTGGGACACTATAGCCACATGGTGCTAGTGTCTCCAACTGGGCACTACAGATAGTTTTTCAAATGTGTGCCCCTCTCCAGGTCAGTCTAAGCTCATTTTCTTATTTGACAAGCAATAAAACTCTATAAATACAAGTCTAATCCACCTCTATTCACTGGATGGAATATACATGCAAAAACTATTCAAACTAAAGACAAAATTATGCAAAATCAAGGTATTTTATCCCTATTCTGCCCTACTTTCTGCATACTACCATCTATAGCAACGTTAAGCCTAGTTTTCAAACATTTCAAAGCTCAAGCATATTCAAGGCATCCAAGGCCACTCTCATTCTAGTATTCACTTGCACATACATCAAGCACTAGGTGGGAACACTACATCAGGCTTGATCCCTCTTCGAGGTATTGGTATGTAGGCAACTCTTTACATAGCGGGGTGTTGAGGATGTCTAGTTCATCCTACTAACACACACAAAATTATTGTTCATGCCATACTTGCAGGGAGATTAGAGTTTGCACATTAAATCAGTATTGACAGGTACAACATAAAGCTCCAGATTTTGATTGTGCATGGACATGACATATAGACACAGGTGCAAGTGCTCCCCGAAAATAAGAATAGTCCTGCAAAGGGAACATTAGTGCCATACTGAGGACACTACATACATATGGCGTTATTGTCTAAATTGGGTGCTATTGTCTAGTGAACAGATAAATAATAGAAACCTGTTGACGACACAAACTACTACTCATATCTCAACTTTCAAAATCCAAATCATGACAATCATTGTTTAGTTAAGTATCTATTTATTAAAAAATTAGATAAAATTAAAAATCATATAAATTAATTTTTAATTATTACATATTTATTTAATTGATTTACACATCTCAACCCTTTAATCTAAACATAAAATTAACATAACTAAATTTTAAAAAGTTAAATGATGAATAATTAAAATGTGAAAAAATAAAATTATAAGAAAAATATTAAATCATAATAAATATATAAATAACCCCAATATATATATATAGAAAAGCATATCCAAATAACAAAACAAACAAAACAAACAAAACTCAATTTTTTTTGAAAAGGAACAAAGAACTTTTAAATTTTGTCGAAAGCATACCACTCATACCCGGACATTGGTAGGATCATACTGCTTTATTTCCCTCACGTAGGCATGTTTTCTCTTTCAACTATTGTACTTTGATTTCATAAATTTTTTAACCCCCACACCCCACAAAAAAAGAAAAAAAAAAAGGAAAGAAAATTCAAATTCGTGCGAATTAGGGTCGATCCACAAATATGGTTCCCAGAGGCGAGTGTGGTTGCATCTATCCATATTCCAAACAAAAAAAGGCCGTAACATCTGAAGGGTGGAGGCGAAGTCACATGCGTAGCAAGAAACTGGATTTGTAAGCTGTGGGGTGAAGTAGGCGCTAGGCAGGATTAACTAATGAAACGAAAGTCACTTGGTTGAAAGGAATGGAAATGCAGGGGCATGGGCAGTGGTACATTCCTTTCACCACGATGGCCTTACCCATCTTCTCCTTCCATTAGACTGGACTGAGCAGAGGGAGTGGGCATCCTATTCAGCCTTGTCTGCTTATGGGCCCATTCCCCCCTTTTCCCTTTCTCTGTGAATCAATAACCCTCTTCTCTTCTGGATTATCATGATGTCTGTCTCGGATCTTCGATCAAAAGAGTATCAGGCTATACCACAGTTTGACTGCAACAAATCTCTTTCCACCAGTTGCCCAAACACTGTGAAAAAGGGTGATTCCAATAAAGCTGTTCCCAGATCTATGAGGACTTTTCGTTCTAGGTTTGATGAGGGAGGAGCTGAAGCCAGAGCAGTGGAAAGCAGAGTTTTTAGTGGTCCCATAGACATTCAAGCAGATAGATTTGGTAGAGAAGAGAATAAGGATAGCAGCAGCAGCAACTTTGTTTTACGAGGTCCAAGTGCCATTCCCATTCCCATTCCTATTCCCACGCTGCTACCAAATAGCAATAGTCGTAGCAGTGGTGACAGCTGTAACGACGATTTCAGCGTGGGGGCATCTTCTTCTCGTCTTGCAGACGAGGTTAATTCTTTAGATTTTTCACTGGCTTTCAGTGATTTGTCTTCCTATAGCAGTGATGATATTTCTGGAGAATTACATAGACTCGCAATTGCTGCTCCTTGTCCCCCAAAAGAGACCGTAACTCAGGCAAAGTGGGTGGGCAGATTTGTGAAGTCAAGGGAGGTAGATGACGACGGGGAATGTAGCAGCACTAGTAGACAATCACTGGAACCTTCCAAATTATCAGCTACTGTTGAAACTGAAAATTTGGACGCTAATTTTAATTTTAGAGGCCTCATTGAAGATTTGGAGTCCACATCAATTAAGTTTCAAAGGAATGCAGCAGCCCGATTGAGGCTATACGCAAAAAATAACATGGATAACAGGATTTTAATAGCTAATTCAGGGGCTATAAAGCCTTTAGTTTCATTATTACTCTCCATGGATCCTCTAACACAGGAAAATGCCGTGACTGCTCTGTTGAATTTGTCACTTTATGAAAAGAACAAGTCCGAGATAAGTGCAGCTGGAGCTATCAAACCCCTGATACACGTACTAAAATCAGGAACCTCAACCGCTAAAGAAAATGCGGCTTGTACTCTTTTGAGTCTGTCACTAATTGAGGACAACAAGGTTACAATTGGCGCTGTAGGTGCAATTCCACCCTTAGTAGCTCTCCTTATTAATGGTTCCTTACGAGGGAAAAAAGATGCAGCTACAACCCTTTATACTCTTTCCTCTCAACGGGAGAACAAGGATAGAGCCATCCGGGCCGGTGCAATCAGACCACTTGTGGATCTCATGGCAGATCCTTCAACTGGTATGGTGGACAAAGCAGCAGTTGTGTTAGGCAGCCTGGCTACCCTTCCTGAAGGTAAAACTGTTATTGTGGATGAAGGAGGTATACCTGTTTTGGTGGAAGTAGTGGAAGTTGGATCTCAGAGAGGAAAGGAATATGCAACCGCAACACTTCTACAACTATGCGAAGATAGCTACCTCTATCGTACTCTGGTATTACGTGAAGGCGCAATACCTCCTCTGGTTGCCTTGTCACAGTCAGGCAGTACACGAGCAAAACAAAAGGTATGATAAGACACTCCTTGAATTAGACGATACAGAACATGTTTTTTATATCTCACAATTAATTTACTCTTACCAATTCTCTGTTTTCAGCAACGTGTTTATGAGTTGTTTGTATTTATTTATTTAGTTTCATTTTTAAGCATATTGTAGAGTTTTATTGTTTGGTGGGACAGAGCTTACAAATTTATTAAAAACATCAACCGAAATGCCATTTGAGGCATTATTATACTATTCAGTAGCAGATAACATGACACTCATCAATAGCTTCAGTTCTAGGACCTAAGTTTCTGATTTTGAATTGGACTTGCACTTCATTCAAAAAAAATCTTTTTTTGAGTTTCAACCTCCAAGGAACCAAATATTTCGAGTTTCCTTCTTTATATAGATGTATTGATTAAAAAGTTACATGTCTGTAAATTTACAAGTATTGTTCATATGTTCTTCAGGAAAAGCTCTCGGAATGTAGAAATGATGGATTTTCATTTTCCAAAAAACTTGTATATTCTTATCATAGTATGGGTACGGGTTCGGGTATGCATACGGGTTCGGGTATGGGTACGCCTTTGTTTGCAAAATAGGAGACGGGGGTATGGGGATACGACAACATACATTTATTTTTTATAAATTATATGTATAATATCTACTATAAAAAATTTAAATAAATTTATACTATTACAATGCCAATACTAGCAATTAGCAAAAGAATGTCTCGTGATCATCATATTAAGTTTATGGGTCATCATCATATACAATGAAATGTCAACAATAGGCATGCAAAAAATAAAGAACATATATATGAACTTGGATCATATCTGATCTGAGACAATAGGATGAATTGTCACATCAATTATATCCTCTAGGTCCTCCGCCAAGATGCTATCTAGATAAGCATCGCTCTCAAGCTCCGGCTCATCTGCAAGCAATATAACAGGGGGCAAATCATTCGGGCCATCTGCCTCAAGCACATCATCCTCCAAGGATATCTTTGCTACTCCATCAGGTGGAATGTGGTCCCATTTTGCTGAAGGATCTTCTTTGTACCCTGGGTCAACACGAGAAAGAAGACGAAGTGTGCTATGAATGTACATCAAGTCCTTTTGCCTTTTTCGACCCTAGTCGGTTCCTCGTTAATGAATGAATGAAACCGTAAGTACTCCAATTCCTTTCACAAGATGATGAACTAGCTACTTGTGAGAGTAACCGTCTTGCAAATGATTGCAATTTGGGGGTTTCACTACCATGGTTCCACCACCACTCTATTGGGTCCTTCACTCGCATGTCATAAAGAGCCTCCACTGTATAAAATTGTCCATGACCACGTGAAAACATGTTCCACTCAGTCCTAATACAAGAAGCCTCCTCTCCTCGACCATAAACTTCTTTTTACTGCAACCCAAAATTCCCTCATTACTTCTCTATCTTCATATGGAGCCCTCTTCTTGGTGACCTCCGTATTATACCACTTTGGATTCAAAGCGTAAGCAACACAATGTAAAGGTGTGCTAAGATTGTTCCATCTTCCATGTATTTGTTTTTCAATCAAAGGATATAAAAAAGGATCCTTTAAGTTTTTATATTTTTTATTCTTTCACACATAGAGTCAATTTCTTCATAAACCTCCCCCAAACATGGCTTGTTTGAATCAACAAAACGGATGACCTCACAAATGGGTTGAATGAAGTCAACAACAAATTTCACATCTGTCCAAAATTGATCAGCAAGGACCAAATCCTCACCTCAACTGTACTCTCTGATGTAGATTGTTTCCAACTTGCCCATGCATCATTAACCACAGTGGAACACAAGGCCCTTTTGACAACATAAAGACGCTCAAGCAATATGAAAAATGAAGCAAACCGTGTATTTGCAGGTTTGAGAAGTTTCACATTGGCAAATCTTCTATAAATGGCATTTGTGTGGTGATGATTGCACATGAAGATTTGTATTTTTCTCCTCTTCTCAATAAGCTCAGAAACCCATTGAAACTTGCCAATATCTTTCAGTGCATTATTCAATGCGTGCACGCAACATGTTGTCCAAAATATATGTTTGTATTTTGTTTGAACCAATAAGCCAGTTGCTTTACAAACTGGGGCAACATCTGTAATAACTTGGACAACATGTAATGCCCCCACTTGATCAATTGCATCACGTAATTGCTTTTGAAGGAATTCTGCATTTTTCTCTTGCCCAGAACAGTTGACAACCTTCAAAAAATAAGGTCCTTTAGAACAAGTTACCATAATATTTAGAAGAGATCTGTTTCTTGTATCAGTCCAGCCATCCATCACAATGCTACATCCCTCTGTAGACCGCACCTTTTTGACTGGCGCAGTTAGGTTCTCTATACTTGTTTTCTTTTTGTCAATAAGAGACGTTCGAAGCTTCTCATACCCAGGTGGTTTATACCTTGCTGGACCATTGTTGATAGCACAAACCATTTCTTCATAATAAGGTGATCGAACAACATTGAATGAAATGCGATTCGTATAAAAGAAGCGTGCAATTGCTGCATCCAATGCGTCTCGACCATGCACATCAAACATGCTCCCTATGGGATTCGAATTGCCAATGTGTGATCTCTTGTGAGAAAACCCATTTTCCTCTGCATACCCAGAAGACACATCTATCTTTGATTCTATTCTCTCAATTGGCATGCCATGGTGACTCTGAGGTCGATCTGTGGTTGAAGCATGGGAGCTTAAAAGAGTCGGTTTATCGTCAGCTCTTTCTTGTTCTCTCACTGCTTGCAACCATCTTTCCTCATTTGTACAGGTGTCAACCCCTTTCCCTGTTCAAAAAAATGAGCCCTCACTCGTGTAAGTGCCATGGAAGGCCTTCCCACAAAGCTTGCACGTGATCGCTGATGTTCCTTCATTCCCTGTATGAACATGAACACAAAATTTCCATAATGGATACAAAGCATCTTTCCCTCCCCCTAACATTCTGAAAAAAAATAAACATAAAATTAGTAACTCTAATTTAAAAAACGTAAACATAAATTAAAATTAAAGAATTAAAAAAAAAAAAAATTAAAAAAATATTTATTTTAAATAAATAACAAATTGTCAAATTGACAAATATATATTAAAGATTAACTTATTAAAATAGAAATTAAAAAATTAAATTAAATAAATGAATAATAAATATGAACATATATTAAAATATAAAAAAAGATTAAAATAAAAATTAAAAAATTAAATTTTATAAATAAATGCAACCTAAATTAGATTATCATGCAATGCAACCTAAATTAAATTAAATTAGACACTGAATAATACCTAATATTAATATCATTTACTATATTGTATTTAAATAATACTTTATATTGTATTAAATTATTAATATTTTGTATTCTATTAATATTTCTTTATATTATGTATTGTATTAATATTTACTATTTACACGGTAATACAAAAAATCATGAACTTTTTATTTATGAACATTGCAAACATAAAACTGCGAAGACAAATAATATGCATGCGGGAGGCAGGTGGTTGAACTCGAGGTCGTTAGAAACGTATCAGACCACTCTCTTGGCCTCGCAGGGAGGCATCAATTGTGGCCTCATAGTATGTTTCAACGGATTATTTTAAAAAAAACAAAAAAAAAAAACTCAACCCCTCCCTGTTCCTCCACGGCGGCGACTGCGACTCGGATGGCAACTGCGACCGCTTAAAAATGCTTGCAAATAACCGTTTGGTCAATTAAGGAGTGTGTGTATTTTATAAGGCGTTTTTCGTGTTTTAGCTTGAGTTTGTGACACGTTTAGGGTTTTTTTGCTGCTTTTTAGATTTTTTTAACCGCGTTTAAGATTTTTTTTAACCGCCTAGGGTTTTTTCAAATAGGTAAGCGTCTTGTACCCGTCTCCCTACGGGTGACGTGTACCCCAACCCGAGACGCTTCCCACGTGGTGGGGGACGCGTCTCCCTGCAACTGTGATAAATTACCGATGGCAATTAATGAGGCCAATCTAATATAGTCCCTTCTAGTTCCATAGTTGCTTCTAAGGATTCAACTGAATATAAGAACCATAACACAAATTAAATGCAATGTACTGTTATCAAGACGGATTGCCACCTATGATTGATACCCAGATCCTTGGCAATATTATAAGTGAACCCATTAGTACTTCATTGATAAAATGATAAAAGGTTTGACACTGAATTGCTAACTATCTCTAAATGCGAATAAATGCCAGCTCCTGACTCCTTATGGTAAGGTTTTGGGGCATACCGCAATGGGTTAATGATGGACCGCACTAAAGCACTTTCAATCGTGGAGTTGGACATCATGAAAGATGCCCTTTTCTGGGCCATACTATCTATTACCACAAATTCATCTGTTGGTATTCCCTTCTCACCTCCCACTCAAGCATCTATTGCACAAGCATCTTACCATCTCAAGAAGGGGCTGGCTGAACAACTTATGTTGAGATTCTCCAATTGTAAGAAGATGTTCTATGTGCATACAAATGCTTGAAACTAAGTAGCCGATTCGATTTGGGTATGGGTGTAGAGAATCGGGTACGCCAATATGGTGATTTTGGGTATGGCCGTACAAAAAAATAAAAATAAAATTACAAAGTATTAAAAATACAGCTAAATAATAAAAAATAACCACATATTATGCACAAAAGAAGTTAAATAACCACAAAACATATTGATAATTCAATACCAAATGTCTTGATATGTAGTGGTCGAACTTATATTTAGCTTAGAACAAGTACATAGTGCAAATGTTACAATATGTACACAAAAATCAAGACAAATCAGCACATTCATTATATTTATATTGGTCTTCATTTTCACTGTCTTCATCGGCATCATCATGTGGTTCATTAGAATCTCAAGCAGTATTAGTGCCACTTCGACTAGCTCGGCTATGCCACTACCACAAAAACTTACCTTACTTGGTTGCAAGCTCCATAAACTCTTTGGCATCAAATGGGTGGTTGTAATGGCATAGGATTAGCAAAAGTAAGAAGTTTCATCCTTGAGCAATTGAAAAAATGAAGGTCAGAGAGCAAATGTGCAACGAGAGGTAAATGTGTTGTTTTCTTTGGATAAAATGAGTGTGAAAGTTGCTTTTAGGGTATCCCCTATACTTTATTTTATTTTTTATTGTTTTTTGAAGTCCATATTTGAATATTTGTAAAGTGAAAGCGAAAAAAATGAAATGGTTTTGGGCCTGAATACTTTTTGGATTTGGGCAAGATACCTTTGGGCACTTGTGCATATGCTTGGGTTCTCTCGAGATGAACCCGATCGTATCTGTAGGTGCCTAGATGCATCTTGCCCGAATCCCCTGTTGAATCGTGTTAGTACCCATACCCAGGGTGTACTGTATTAGTACTAGCACCCCTGGGTAGGGGTAGTTGGTAACATAGGCTTGAAATCTTGCAGAAAGTGTTGTCCTTGCACAACTAAATGAAGATAATATTGATCATTCTATCTACTTTGCTAGCCGTAGGCTTTCTCATGCAGAACACAACTATACCACTACCAAGAGAGAAGCCTTGGCTATGATCGATGCCTTGTAGAAATTTCAGCACTACTCATTGGTTTCGAAGTTCCATCTTTTTGGGATCATCAAGCCTGCCTTAAAATACATTGTCAATATTAGCTATTATTGCAAATTCATTTGGGAATATTCCATTCTCACCTACACACTCGAGCATCTGTTGTGCAAAGATGTAAAGTGTGAATGGTTGGATGCCTGCCAACAAGCATTCAACCATCTCAAGGAGCTGGTTGAACAACCTATATAGCCGTTTCCCAATTGGAAGGAGATGTTCCGTATGCAAACAAATGCTTCAAATCTTGCGGTAGGTGTTTTCCTTGCACAATAAGGTGAATATAATATTGATCATCCTATCTACTTTGCTAGACACAGGCTTTCTCATGCAGAACATAACTATACCACTATTGAGAGAGAAGCCCTAGCTATGACCTATGCCTCGCAAAAATTTCACCACTACTTGTTGGCTTCATAGTTCCGTTATTATCAAGATCATCAAGACCTGAAGTATATTGTCAATAAGCCAATCCTTATCGGTTGCCTTAGTTGTTGGATTCTCTTGCGGTAGGAATATGGCTTTGGAGTATTCATTAAGCTTGGAAAAGCACGTGTTGGACACGATCATCTCTCCCGCATCGAATTAGGCGAGAAGGTTGGGTTGCAAGCCAAGTTGTTCGATACCAATCTATTTTACATAAGAGCTAAGCATGACTCATCTTAGCATATTGTTCATTTCTTGCGCATTGACAAGTTCCTTGCAGATTTTTTTGCTACCCTACGAAAGAAATATGCTCATGAATTTATTCTATATACTCTTATTGACAATTATCTTTATCGGCGAGGTATTGATGATCTTGTTCGGTGTGTGGTACCATTTTCTCAAGTTTCAGATGTCTTACAAAAATGGTACCCCTTAAGCCTATCTTGCCAACTAGCGCCTTCGAGTGATGGGCCATTGAATTTGTAGGGCCATTCCTTGTCACTACCAAAGGAAACTTGTACATCATAGTCACTATTGATTGTTTCACAAATTGGCTTAAATCGGCCACCACCAAAACAAATGATGTCACAACTTTTGTCAGGCTCCTTTGATCTATTATTATCAAAAGATTTGGATGCTTGTTGGAGATTCAAAGTGATAGAGGCACACGTTTCATCAATCATGCTATCAAAGAGCTAATCGGGAAGTTTATGATTCAGCACGACAAATCCACAACTTTGTGGGCCAATGAGATGGCCAAAGCAATAGTCAAAACTATTATGCATACGCTTCTCAAAGCATGCGACACTGACAAACATAATTGAGATGATTACTTGCCACAAGCTCTTTGGTCCATGTGGACCTCATTCAAAGTTGCCACAAGCGCATCGCACTCCCAACTAGTTTATGGATAAGAAGCTATCGTAATTTTTGAGTCCTATGTTCCATCATTGCGAATTGTGATAACAAATTGGTGGTTGGTGTTGTGCTTTTTCTAGATCATCCAAGGCCTTGCACAGGCCTAATCATGCACAATAGATAAGAGGACACTCACACTTACGACGCCGACATATCACTTAAGCGCAAAGAATTAAGCGCTCACTCAAGGTGCAACAAGAGAACCCCATTGATATAGAGAGAAATATGAAGAAAGAAAGCATGTGAAAATAAAAACATCAAAACCCTAGCAAACAAATAAGTAAACAACACATCCATTTCAAATAACATTTCATTATATTAAGCAACAAGTATTTACAAATAGTGTACATCTTTCATGTACAATAACTCCATTACATTAATGCTCTTATGTATGCGAGTTACAAAGGTTACATAAGCCTTCCATAGATGAATATCTCTACAAACCCTAAGCTGATCTTCACTTTGCTCTTAAACTGCAAAACATGTAACCTAAACCAGATCACGTAAATTAGAGTTCGAGGGTCCTATTGATAGGTTTCTCAAAACCCCTTGACTTCGGCTAGCTAGTGCTGACCCAACTTCAATTGTCCATTTGCCAACTATTTGCCAATAGTTTGCATATATTCATAGAATATACCTCCTTCCAGGTTTGATCATGGCCCGTTTGCGCAATCATCTTTTTTGTTGACATAAAATTTGGTACTAGGTACAAATTTATATCAATTCGTAAGACTTTGGTTAGAGCTAGTGCTGCAAAGGGGTGAATGGTCTAATACTTATTCAGAGTGTTCAAATATTAAAATTGAAGTAGGTCTATACTTTATGGATATAACTCATACACATAACACAAATATTTCCTAAACTATCTCTTTATTTATATATCAATACTCCATCACAATACCACATACACTCTTTACCTCTATACCTCCATTCTCTCTATTACAATATCTCTTTATACCTCCTTAATTCACTATTCACTATATTCTCCTAGTATAGTATTCTCTTAGCCTTTGCCTAGTACATTACATATTACAATGGTTAATATTGACTTGGCACCCCTATCTAACCAACGTACATGTTTCCTTGTCAACTAGTCTATCTGGAGGCTTCGTAAGTGTTGTACGAAAGGTAGAATCATTTGTTCCATAAATCTGTCAACACTTTTGCTATTGTGGCATGTATGAAGCCTTTGCGGTTTATCTTTATACTCATATTATGTTGCTAAAGAATTTTGCCAACATTTACTTTGCTTTTATAACATTGTCTCGTTTTTTCAAGAATCTTGCCAAGATCAATCCAAAGCAATCCATCAGCCTTATACCGCCAAATACCTTCAAAAGTTCCTAAGGATGTGTAACATGATCAACAACAAAAAACTTAAACATCTGGGATAAGATACCCCATTACCCTCACTCAATTCGCGACTTGTAATATTCCAAATCGGAATGTTTTACATTAATTTGGATTTTTCGGAATTACTTTAAATAATATTTTATAAAATAATAATAAAGTCAAATTGGATTAATTGTTTATTTCCGAATATAGATTTCGAATATTACAAAGTTACACCAGAAGGGGTTTCGTCCTTAAATCCACTTGTAAACGGCTGCTTATACATGATTAAATATTTGAATTCATAATTCGATGATCTCTTTCTCATCAATTCGCTGAATATAAATACCCTCATTGCTTCCCATCCAAATGACATGTCTTTGCCAAGGATCATGACCTTTCATCAAATGAATGTTTAATGACTAGTTAATTAATTGATAAATAATAATTGTTGTTGTATGTATTCGATCAAGGGCAATTTGCTTCATAATTGACAATGCTCCTTCCATGGCAAATTGTTTAATAAAAATGGCAGCGATTTAACTTCCTTGATGATTGACTACGCTTGATCCTTAACTGTTGTGTACTTGCCTTCATTGTGGTTGGCTGTGTTTAGGCCTTCCTTGACTGTTGTGTAAGTGTTAGGGGAGGATCCTTGATTGCTGCGATTTTGATTGTTGGTGGATTTTAAGGACATTATAGACCTCCCTTTCTCAAATTGCTTGTCCTCAAGCAATAATAAACTGAGGAGTTTAAGAATTAATGTTCCTTTCAACGTTGTATCTGTTATTGGCCCTCTCACAAATGTGATCAAATACCGTAAGACAACAGTCGTAGTGGGAACCATCAAAATGTCAGGAGGTTTTGTATACTTTTTCCATGAGAAGATTTTACAAATAACCAACACTCTGTAATCTGTAGTTTTCTCATTTTTACTCAATAGCGAAGAGTAACAATAAAAATAAAAATAACTTATATCAATCGAAAGGTAGATGCCATTACCATGTATATTTCCAACATACATGTATTTTGTCTTACTCAAACCCTTTAAGCCATTCCTTATGATAGAGTACCAAAAACATGTAGAACTTTCATAGAATGCAAACATGAATTCCGTAGTGGTCCTGTGTTGATCCAAATTTGTCTCTCTTTCAAAGTCATAAAAAATTGCAAACTCATAAAGGCATGCTTCATTAATACTATCAGATTTACAATCCCTTTGTAGCCATGATATACCCAACTTCACCATTAATTTAATCTTGTTGCAATACGGTTGCATTTCTAGAAGCGAGGAACATGAATCTATTATCTGCGTTTTTAGTACACCCATCTCGTCAAATTTGAATCTATTATTACCTAGGTGCCAAGCCAGAATTGGGTTATGAGCTAGAGTCATTGTACCCTTAATTTTCATTATCAATGCAACAGTCTCCAGGTTTGGAGTCAGATTCACAGAGCACCAAAGTAATATTCCTTCTACAAGTTTACTATCATAATCACATGTGAACAAGGCATTCTCACATTCTACCCTAGCATCTTTAGCTAATCTTTGCACACAAAGTTGTGATTTTTGTTGTAGCTGCTCACCACCTTGGCTTATGTAATTGAGCTTAGTGCACTTGTTTTGTTCAAAGATTTGCACTATGTTGTTCAGTACTTTGGTTATGTAGTCGGAACCCATTCTCACTTGTTGTATACGTGACTTCCATTTTTGAATTTCTCTAACATTCGAAGGAAAATTTGCCCCTTTAGAAATATTCGAAGAAGCATAGTCTACGATAACTATGTACTTCTTATCAGACATTACTCCACGCCATAAGTCAACTTGTATGTTAATGGTCACTTTTGGGACCTTTCTGAAAACATCCCGCAAAGAGCGACATACTTATATGTAATCTAGAAGCTTCTTGTATCATAGAGTTACCCAATTTTCCATCAATCCCAACAATCATATTGATGCTTGATATCTCAGCTTGAATGACATCAAGATGTACAACAGATGGATCTCTGTCCCTGTAACCATGCCATTCAAACTTGTCCTTTGTTTTTGAATATTCCTTAAACATTCTCTCATGGTATTTGGCAACTCCTTTGTTACGAATGGCCCTAACATCCCTATTTGTCCAACTAGCTTCTAAAAACTTTTTGCGATCTTGAAATTCTTCCTTCAATCGTTTTTCGTGAATTTCTTTTTGAAAGACTATGACATGCCTGGTAAGATTAGTTCTTGGGTGTTCACAAAGACGCACAAATTTATAATATGGCCTGTCAGACATCAACATAATTTGTTGTTGTTCAATTTCTTCCCTTAACCACTTTTGAACATATAATAGACGGAGCTTGCATTCTTCAATTTGGAGTGTTTGAACAAGTTCGGATCTAATCTGCTTTCCAACTAATGTCGTTCCCAAAAGTGAATTTGATACCTGCTTTTCACCATAATTCACTAAGATTTTTTTGCATATTTTTTATGAAGCATGATTTGGCTTCTACTTGAATACATGCATAGTTGTGCATTTCCATCATTGTTAACAATTATATGCCTTGTCTCTCCATTCAAAAATAGAGTGTCGGGGTCTCTTTTGGCTGCCACCAAAGTTTGGCCTCTAATTTCATTTTTAAACCATTTGTTAGTTTGATATGTAGAGTAAATTTATTAGTTGATACTATTGCTGAAACAACTTGATCTTGATGTTGGGTAGATGGTGGTGGCCCAATGCATCGGAATATATCTGGCGGTATGGTTTGTCCATGTTTTAATTGTTTGGAAGCCAATATTTGAACCCCAAAAACAATGAGCTGTTGTTCTGTGAAAACATAGCTTTGATGGTGCATTTGAATAGGGTAATTGACTTGCAATGTTCTATTATTACTAACCAAGCTCAAAGGGGTTGGATCCAACTGTTCTGATTGATCCAAATTTTGCATTTGTAAAGTGACTGGGGGCAGATTATTTGATACATCAATGATTGTCAGGCTTGATAGACTTGATATACTAAGAGACAACCCCACTAGTTTATTGCTTGCCACTTTTAAGAGTTTCAATGGCTTTAAGTCAACAACATTGTCGGGTATAGTCTCCAATTTATTAAAAGATAAGCTAAGCTCCACCTATTCATCTTTTGCTGTGGATAGCTGAGAATCGTGGCTAAAATTAAGCTTTTTATTAACCTTCATAAACTTTTCTGCTCCA
Source organism: Torreya grandis (assembly GCA_037957365.1). Classification (NCBI taxonomy): domain Eukaryota; kingdom Viridiplantae; phylum Streptophyta; class Pinopsida; order Cupressales; family Taxaceae; genus Torreya; species Torreya grandis. Next base: position 860,048 of record JARHVA010002903.1, read on the forward strand.
GTATTCTATGACTTTGACTCCTGATTTTTCCATATTCTATCAATTATTTTGGTGGGCTCTCCATCTTGTTTATTTTTAAGACCGTAGCCCATGATATCTTGTTGATAGTGTGCATTAATTAGACAATCAATTGGTTTATTAAACTTAGACCCTGTGTTCGGGGAACAATCCTCAAGACCTCTCTTTTGCACACACTGAAGTTTATCTTCACTTTGACGCAAACAACACATATCAACATTATCATTAGTGTTTTGGATAGATAACTCGTGTTCATCTCTAATATCCAGAGTTTTTATGTCATTCTTTCCAATAGACGAGTCTTCATAAATATCAACTTCTTCTTGGATAAGTATGTTTGGGCATTCCCTTAGTTCAATGTTGGATGCCTCATTCGTTTGCTCCTGGATAGGGAAGTCAGTCTTGGAATTTGTCATATTCCTTTCTTCTGGGACCTCTTGAAAATTGAATTTCTCTTCATATTCAGCACTGCCATAACTATAATTCACAATATCGTTTTCCTCATAGTACTTGTTTCCATTTCATGACTCTTTTAAATCCAAAAAGTTTGAAAAAAAGATTTCTTTTCGAATCTCTGCTGAAAGGATGTTCTATGACTCGTAACTGTCCATAATTTTCTTATGTGGTGACCCCATGGTTCATAGGCTGGCAAAAAAAACAGCTTTGATACCACTGTAATATTCCAAATTGGAATATTTTACATTAATTTGGATTTTCTGGAATTCCTTTAAATAATATTTTATAAATTTATAATTTGAATAAAAATAAAGTCAAATTGGATTAATTGTTTATTTCTGAATATAGATTTCGAATATTACAAAGTTACACTACAAGGGGTTTCGTCCTTGGGTTCGATTACAAGGGTTTTTGTCCTTGTATCTGGATTACGCAATTTAAGGGGTTTTGTCCTTAAATGCACTTGTAAGCGGCTACTTATACATGATTAAATATTTGAATTCATAATTCGATGATCTCTTTCTCATCAATTCACTGTATATAAATACCTTCATTGCTTTCCATCCAAATGACATGTCTTTGCCAAGGATTGTGACCTTTCATCAAATGAATGTTTAATGACTAGTTAATTAATTGATAAATAATAATTGCTGTTGTATGCATTATATCAAGGGCAATTTGCTTCATAATTGGCAGCGCTCCTTCCATGGCAAATTGTTTAATAAAAATGGCAGCGATTTAATTTCCTTGATGATTGACTGCGATTGATCCTTAATTGCTGCGTGCTTGCCTTCATTGTGGTTGGCTGTGTTTAGGCCTTCCTTGACTGCTGTGTAAGTGTTAGGGGAGGATTCTTGATTGCTGCGATTTTGACTGTTGGTGGATTTTAAGGACATTACACTACTCTCCTTCAAAACTTTACAAGTGATAGGTACTACTCTTCAGGGAAAATGTTTGCATATTTCTTGGCTAATGTCTTGTGGAATATGTCCCAAATGAATGGAAGTGACTTTGCCATTTGTACTTTGTGCCCAATTGTTGCGTTCGCTATGGAAGCTTAAACAATTTCTTGAGGAACTGGTGGAGCATCTAAAGTCTTCATAAGCCTCTTGTTCCATAGTGGTGGTCTCCATCTTCTCCATTTGGCAGGTCCCCAGGGTGCCATATTCACCCATCTCATTGATGGCAGCCACTTGTTCCACTTGTTTGGATCAATACTCACCCCCTGAGTCTGGGACTGTCTCCACTTGTATCTTGAGGGATATGTGCTAGTGTCATACTTGGAGTAAGCATTATCGAGTTGTTTCTCTAGATCATCAAAATCCTTTTTTGTTGAGAACCCACTGGGTTAACCAATAATTACACTATTTTTATTTTTATTCACATAGTTTACCTATAGAGATCATCTATAACTATCCGTAAATCTATTGTTTGCCTACTAAATGCATCCAAAGCAGTAATAGCAAAATTAAATCAACCCACTGGTTGATAGAATGATCCATTTAGTTTTCAAATAGCTATAACAAATTTACAAGATGAATATATCTCTCAAATGAACAATGGAAAGAATCAAGTACATCAAAACAATGATATAATCCACAATTCAACAATAAATAAGCCTACAACCACTGTTGTTATAATATTCAGAATTAATTACAAGTCTCATAGCCACTGTTGTGCTGAATATTCCTCAAATAATAATGTACTACATGTTTCATTTCAGTACAAAGTCAAATATACAATACAATATGTACAATAGTACAAAAAAGCTTCACAAACAACTCAATGATTTATAAATATAGCCTGAGTATGATCCCCAAATGGTTGAAACAACTGAACAGAGGGAGAGTATCATCCGAGTGCTTTACCTTCAACCACAGACCAATGGTCTCTCGTACATCTCCCCATTGGGAGTGGCCCTACCCTTCACAGAGGGGCAAATAAGAACAATGAAGATATCAAGAAATCAATTGGAACCCGTGTGTGTACAATCATTAATACATGCAACAGTCATATAGATCATGGAATTCAATCCTTTATCTAAAATGACATCAACGTACATATGTAAACTAGAAAGTACAGTGGAATGATTATGTCTCAGCTATAATATTATTTTGGCCAAAAATTTTATTATAGAAATCAGATCTAAGGATCTGAATCAATTCCACTCACACAAAAATCTCTGCTACTGAATCGTGACTATCAGATGATATCAGGGGATAGGTATATGAGTTGCCTACTGGCACCTTTATATATATATACCCAAGAAATGAGTCTAATAATTATCACATATGGATTTTAGCAGAATAAATGCAGATTGCAGCACACACTCAGTTCAACATTAATATAAGATACAAACTATCATAAATCAATAACTCACTGTTTCCATTCACTTAACCACAAAAGTGAATACATAGGTTTATCAAATGAACTGTATTCAAAACCATTTATGTATAAGAGACTAGAACAAAAATCAAGGTATTCTAAGTCCCTTCTCATCATATCCTTTGAATACAATTCACATATATACATAAATTTGATGATAAAACTCAGTCAACAATATAACCCATGAAATCTCAAAATAACTCATAAACAGAATTAAGTCCATACTTTTCCTTTATACATCTTTCCCCTACTTATTTCATCATGTTTTATTGTATGAGAAAACTCAGTCAACAATATAAACCATGAAATCTCATAATAATTCATAAACATAATTAAGTATATAAGTTTCCTTTATACATCTTTCCACTACTTATTTCATCATGTTCTATTGTATGAGAAAATCTCATCAATATAAGGTTTCAGTTTGTTCATACTTTATAACTAGATCTACCCTATAATTCACATATAAATAAGGGCATTTATAAATATTACAATATCTGAAAATGTGTATATACAATAGATCAAACTCAGAACTTTCCTTTTTATAACCTGCAGCTCTTTCACACTTTGACAAGGGACAAGTCTATACTCGGTTTTGACATATACATACATACATATAGATCTCCTATTGTAATTGTTATGAAGTCTCAGCTTATAAATATTTCAAAACAAGATCTATCCCATATAATAAAGTGCCATTCCAATAATAGAATGTGTATATAACTTTCATAAGATGCTCATAAGGTCCTATTACAAATTCTTGCAACACATGGACAATCATTCCCTTATATAACTATATAGTTACTCATTCATTTTCATGCTAAAAAATCCTCATCATAATCTATAGTTGCACACTATTATCCATTAGAATACTAGTTTATGATCAGGGTTTATATCCCACTAATAGTTCACTACGTATATTCAATTGTGTTTATTAACCTAGATATCTTAGTCCCCCGATTTCCACTATAATGTACAGTTGTATTAGCACAATATATATATGCTCAGTGCTAATATCCATATTCACAAGGTTTGGAAATCTGAATCCGTTCAGGTGGGCAAAAAAATCCGAAATCCAAAATTCTTTAAAAAAATTGGAAAAATCTGATCTGGAATAAATACATATGTATATGTGAGCATAGTTTTACAAATATGTAAAACTGACAAATACAATGAAAAGCATTAATAAAATAATATAAAATGTCAATATTATACAATATTTATGGTTTGTGGGCCTTTTCTTGTGCAGAAAACTTATAAAATAAAACAAACTTTTTTTTGAAAAAAAACAGGGCCGACCTGGACGAACTTATCCGGGTTGGCCAAAAAATCCGGATCCCGCCAAATTTTGTGTAGATCTGACCGAACCTTGTGACTATGCTAATATCACATGGCTTGTTCTAGCTGACTAATTGCAAACCCATTACACACATATCAAGGTTTATACTCAGAAAACATATTCATATGAAATTACTTACAAAATGGTTTTCCCCAAATCCATATTAACGTTTATACACGCACAAATTTCATCATCAATATAGTCCATAAACAGGTCTACAACATTTCTAAAACATACAGCGGTACCAATTCGTCTTACCAATACATGCTCATATTGAAATCTTAGTGTTTAGCGTAACCCCTGTATTGCATTCAAAACCAAATATATCCACTTCCATGTAAGTCAAAGATAATGGCACCGTCAAACATTATGCAAACTTTCTACAAGTGTCAATAAACCAATACGAAGTCGGGTCACTAGGATATGTAATTCGTTCATGTTAAGACAGTGTTATATATATACTCTCATATACATACGTATATGTATATACGTTTATTTCCATTCAAGAGGATACTAAAATCCCTCTAAAATATATAAAGCCAATGGTTCTATACAAAATATACTAGGGTTTTAACGAATCGAACAAATCTCTTGAACCTGTAGCAGTTTGGTGGATCTCAAAGAAATCTTTCAAACCAATACACAATTTGGAAAAAAAAATACGGGGTCGACTTTGTCCATAACATTACAGCCAAATAACATGGCTTGATATCAATCATAGGCCAGGTCTTCATCTAATATGGCTCGACCCTCAACTTTATAGCCCTGAGAATGGAACCGAGTTCCATCTCCAGGTCTATAGACCTAGAACCTTAGGGATTTGAGTAAGGGTTTTATTAAAATCTAACATTTCAAGCATTCAAACGAGTATGATAAAATTCATATCAAACCCACTTTTTTTTTTCCTGCTATACAAATCTACAACAATGACGAATGAACCGACCTGTTTATCAAGTGGTTTTGCCGTTTCAATGTTTGAAATGCTAGTCCTTACTCCCCTTTCGCTAAGCTCTTCTTTCTTCTTTTGCGGCCTTTTTTACCCTCTCTTCTTTTCTCATGACCCATGCATGTTTTGCATGTCCAGGTTATTCTCTAACTATTGTGCGATTTCGCCATTATGGGATTCAAATTAATCAATGCTTGAACTTATTCATGCTTGTCGTTTACTTGCAGTCATTCCCCTATATCCGGGCATGGTGGCCGAAGAAACCCTCCATCTCCTCTAAGAATGAAGTCAACTCCCGTGATCATTGCAAAATAACAAAACCTAAATCCTTTTTTTACCTTTTTACTTTGTGATATATGCAAATGAATATAACCAAATAACATCCAAAATTTCAAAGTTTATTTAAATCAGTTTGCTTTGGGGTGTTTTTTGCCTCTACACTATGCCACCAAAAGGGACAACAAGCAACAATTAAATAAGACCATTGATACTCATATCTCAACCGATTAGAATGCATTCTATGTTACCACACTACAATTTTAGTTCCTATAGAGATTTAAAGAACACAACCAGTCAATGCAAGGATTTCATATGCTAAGTAAGTCACATCAAGTGTTGTGCCCAGACAATGCAAACAAGGCTCATTTGCTATCAAAACAACCACAGCAAGCAACATTCATTTCATTAAAGCAACTAGAATGTGGTGTGTATGGGTTCGGTGGAGTTCTCTCAACCCCAATGCTGGAATCTGCACCCCCCTCTCCGATGATACTCTCTCTGTATTGCTTGTGAGGGTAAGGCAGTCTTGCAACCACCTCAATCAAACAAACGGGTAGTTAGTCCGAGATTATCACAATAATCAATATATAAACATCAATAAACTGTTGAATGTAACAATCTTCGAATGAAATCATAGTCAATCATGATCATAAAGCACAATATAAACATATGCAAATGCTATCCATCATAATAGTTGATTAAAAAACATCAATATGACTATCAACCATGCAACATGCATACCCAAATCAGGCATAAAAATCAGAATTACAAATCATTAGTTCCAAAATCTACTTTTAATACTTAAGCAATTTCGTAGAGCGGAACTAAATGTGACATCCTTCCCTCTTAAAATTGGACATCGTCCCGATGGCATTTATTTCAAACAATTGTTTAGGAAATAAAAACAACGTTCAAAAATAAAAATAATGTTCAGCAGATATATTATTTAAATAAATGAGAAAACAATCTCAATAATTCTTCATAATCCTTGTAGCAGTATCCTCAGAATATTGGTCCCACTGGACCTTGTATTGTGATACTTTTATATTACACAAGCTAAACTTGTGAGTATTAATTATTTTTATTGGTTCTAACGTGACCACCCTTGGATCCTAAAACTGTAATGCATTCCAATCCAAAATATGTGTAGGATCAGCGATATATTTCTTAAGATAAGATACATGAAAAACATTATGCATTTGAACTAAAGTTGGTGGCAATACAAGTCTATATGCTACATGATTAATCACTTCTAAAACCTCGAAGGGTCTCACATATCTCAGTGACAACTTTGTTGATTTCTCAGACTTAATAGTACTTTTTTAGGGTTTGACTCATAGAAAAACTTTATCTCCCACTGAGAACTGCTTTGCTGTTATTTTCAGATCAGCATAACTTTTCTACCCATCATTGACTTCAGTGAATCTTTGTCTTATTAACTTTACTTGTTATTTCATTTCTGCAAGCATATCAGGCTCAAAGACCACTCTATCTTCCAATTTATCCCAGTTGATTGGTGTTCTATACCTCTTAGCATACAATGCCCCAAAAAGAGCCCATTTCAAAGCTAATCGGTATGAGTTGTTGTAAGCAAACTCAACCAATGGTCGGTATTCCTCCACTTTGTATTGCCGGTCCATGTAATACATTCTCAAAAGATCCTCCAAAACTTGATTTATTCTCTCTATTTGTCCATCCGTTTATGAATGGTAAGCTTTCTTGAAATTCAACTGTGTACCCAATGCTGAATTGAGGGTCAAAACCTTGAGGTCATGTAGGGTCCCTATCTGAAATGATATTTTCTGGAAACCCATGCAATTTATAGATCTCTTTTACAAACTTTTTGGCAAGCATTGGTGCATCATTTGTTAAATTATTTGGAATAAAGTGAGTTACTTTGGTAAGTTTATCCACAACTACCAAAATCATTCATGACGGTTTTTAGTCTCTAGACATAAGCAATCCTTGGACAAAGTCCATGCTAATAACTTGCCACTTCCATTCTAGTATGGAATGTGGGTACAACCCCCCAATAGGGTGCACATGTTCAAGCTTAATTCGCTGACACTCCAAGCATCTAAACATAAAGTCTACTGCATCATTTTGGATTCTTTTCCAGAAATACAATGGCCTTAGTTCTGCTAATAGCTTAGTCATTCCAGGATGTCCTAAATATGGAACATTGTGCAATTCCTTTAGCACAATATTCGTCAATTTTTCTCTGTTAGGCATATATATTTTACCATTGTACCTCAAAAGTTCATCACTCACGAGTTGAAAAACTTGGTATCTACGATCTTGAGAATTCTCAGCGAAAGTTTTCTTAACTTGTTTGTAGAATTCATCTTGAGGTGAGAATTTTACTACTTGATCTTGAAAGGTACTTATAGTGGCCAATGCCATGTAATGTCCCCAAATTGGACAAACTCCCTGAAAACTGATTTTTATGTTCAAAAAGAGAAAATCTGATTTTTACCACAACAAACCCCTTGCTGTAAACACACTTCAGAATTAGCATGAAAATATGCTAAATCTTTTAAATCAATTGTGAACCATTTCATGCAAAAATTAACCCTTCAAAAGCCCTCATTAGCCCTTCAAACCCTAGGCGTCTAGATTAAAAAAATATTTATGATTTATGGCAGCCCTTTAATGACAAATTCTATGGAGTTTCACCTTCAATGGGTCTTAAAAATTAATAAAAAAATACGGATGCAATTAAATACCTTTTTATGATGTTTTTCCTTCACCAACAGCTGAATTTACCACAACAAATATTTAGATTAATATAAAAAATTCTAGAATATTTTTAGAATCAATATTTGACTTCAAACCTTCAATTAAGTCCTTTTTCCAAATTGCCCAAGGCTAGAAAAATCATATAAAAATTGTAAAATAATATTAGGGCAAGAAATGACCCTTAACAAAGTCAAAACCCTTCCAAATCAAATCGTCCAAGTGCAGAAATAATATCATAAAAATCAAAATATTATTTAGGGCACAAAATTACCTCAAAGTATGTGCAAAACAAACCCCAAGTCGCCAACCTCTACAAGCAAGTCGCCCACTTGAAAAACCCTTATTTTGTCTTTTTATTGAATTTGAAGAACAAGGGCATCTCCTAAAAGAAGTTGCCCCATGGAAGAAAGAGGGTTTGCGTCCTCAATCTCTTTGCTTTGAAGGTTTCCATCTTCAAGGAAATTGCTCAAGCGTTTCATGCTCAAAGTCCAAGATTTGAATATCTAAATTAGCATGCCTTCAAATGATCCTTCACTTTCCTTTTATATGCCTCCCCAAGAGTGGCACCCAAATTGGAGGGAAGGATCTAATTTAAATCTAAAAAATAGTAAATTTTATAATTTCCACTTAAGTCCTTGGGCGCCCATGACCTTCAAAGAACACAACTTAAGTGAAAATAAGAATAATAAAGTGCTTTTTATAATTAATCTTAGAAACCAAAGTGTTTCCCTTTTCTTTTTCTCTTTTTCCTTAGCCCTTGGGAAACAAGTGAGCCTAAGGTTTTTTAATTGCTTCATGTCCAAAAGGGGGACATGACATGCCCCAATGTACCTTCTATGAGTAAGAGCTTTTGCAACTCTGTTTTCTTTGCTCTTAATGTAGTTGATGTCGAAATCATAATCTGACAAAAATTCTAACCGCTGTCTTTGACAAGCATTAAGGTTAGGTTGAGTAAATATGTACTTGAGGCCAAAGTTGTCAATTTTAAGTTCAAAAGGTTTTCCCAACAAATAATGCCTCCAAACTTGCAAACCATGAACTATGGCAGCTAGTTCTAGGTCACAAGGAGCATAATTTGTCTCGTATGGCTTAAATTTTCTCGATTCCTAGGCCACAACTGAACCATCTTGCATAAGAACTCCTCCTAAACCATCTCTTCATTCATCTATTATAACAACAAAATGACCATTAGGATCCGTAATCCGCAACACTGGTGCTGAAGTAAATCTCTTTTTCAATACTTGAAAGATTTCTTCGCACTTATCGGACCAAACAAAACATTGTTCTTTCTGCTGAAGAGAGGTAATTGGATTAGTTATCTTGGAGAAATTCGGTACAATTTTTTTGTAGTACCCTACTAAACCCATAAAACTACGCACCTCATGTACATTTTTGGGTGCTGACCAGTCCATAATAGCTCTAATTTTAGTTGGATCCGTTGAAACCCCTTCTGCAGAGATAATGTGTCCCAAGTATTGTACCTTTCTTTGAAAGAAAACACACTTAGACAACTTCCCATTAAGTTTATGCTTTCGCAATCGCTGCAAAACTAAACACAAGTGCTCAACATGCTCTTCTTCACTTTTGGAATATATGAGAATATCATCCAAAAAGACCAGCACAAACTGATCAAGATAATCCTTGAACACATCGTTCATGAGATTCATGAATGCTATGGGTGCATTTGTTAGCCCAAAAGGAAGTACTGTGAACTCGTAATGACTTTAACAAATCCTGAAAGCGATTTTTGGAATATCTTCCTCTTGAATTTTCAATTGATGGTACCCAACATGAAGTTCAATCTTTGAAAAGATTGTTGCACCACACATTTGATCAAAAGATCGTCAATGCGAGGTTATAGATACCTGTTGTTGATTGTTGCCTTGTTAAGCATTCGGTAGTCAATGCACAGACGAAGGGTTTTGTTCATCTTCTTGACAAAAACTATAGGTGCATTCTATGGTGAAACACTTGGTTGAATCAATCCCTTTGCCAACATTTCTTGAAGTTGTGCCTTTAACTGAATTAACTCAGTTGTTGTCATTCTATAGGGAGCCTTTGATTGCGGTTCTGACCTTGGAATGATATCAGTGATGAAATCAAATTCCCTTTTGGGAGGTAAACCCAATAATTCATTTGGAAAAACATCCCAAAACTCTTGCAGAAAAGGATAGTCTTCCAAAGTGGGTTCCTTAGCTTCACCAATTTCATCCATTTCGACTAGGAATCCCTGACATCCTTTTCGTTGAGCTTTTTTCAACTGAATGGCTGAAATTTGCATAAGTTTCAACTCTCTCCGATCTGCTTGGATTTGGGTTGAATTTATCAAATTATATATACACTCAATCTTCTTAAGGAAACAATCAACTTTGGCTTTGTGCCTAGAGAGCCAATTCCCTCCTAGGATTACATCATATGACTATAGTGGTGTTGCATAAAGATTAGCAACCATGGTGAATTTTGTCATTTTTATTTCAGCGTCAACAAGACATCTGTCAACCTTGACCTTTGATTCATTCCCATATTGAATTGATCAAGCATTTGCCATAAAATCAATTTTATTAGATAATTTACTTAGCATTCTCGGAGAGATAAAGCATTAAGTAGCTCTTGTATCTATCAAAACAAAAATATGATGCCCAAACAAAGTACCTGATATTTCGATGGGAGAGGATTGACATTATGCTTGACGATTATCCACTATTGTGTGGATACGTTGTTGAAAGGTTCCCTACTGAGATGTAGAGGTGGATGTATTCTTATTTTTGCCATCTGTCTTCCATCAAGGAAAATCCTTGGCATAATGGTCTCCTCCACATGTAAAACATCTGGCAGGTGGTCTCTTTCTCATAACCTGATTAAAACCCTTGAATCCTTCTTCGAAACTACCCTTTGGTTTCCTGTTTCCTGAAGCATTACTGAATCTTGCATTCTAACTATTGAACCGGTTCTTGGAATTCCAATTCCGTTTCCAGTTCTTTTTCTTGAAGGGTGTCTTGGAACTTCCAAACTTCTTTTGGAACTTTTCTTTGATCTCTGCTAGTGATTTTAGTTTTTGCTCTTGCTTAACTGCCTTCTCAAAACCCTGGTTCATAGTGGAGGTCCATGTACAACCACTTCACATCCAATTTGGGGTTTTAAGCCCATAATGAGCTTCCTGATTTGGGAACATTCATCTTTCTGATATTGTGGAACATACTTCAAGAGCTTTGTGAACTGCTCCCAGTATTCTTTTACTGACAAATCCCTTTGCTTCAGATTTTGGAAATCTGTCAATTTTTGATCAAAATACAACTGAGATAGCCATCATGCTCTAAAGAGTCACAAATTGCTCCCAAGTGGTATTAGTGGAATCAAGGTTTATCTCATGTTTCTTATTAACCCACCAAGTTGTTGTTTCACCAGTCAGTTGGTAAGCTCCCCACACAGCTTTAGTTATCTCAGAATAATTTCAATTTTCGAAATACTTTTTCATTTTTGTGAGCCAAGCTTCAGCACCATCACCCAATACCGTACCATCAAACTTCGGTAGGTTCACTTTTTTCATATCATGCGCAAGCTCTGCATCTACTTGAGCTCTAGCCACTTGCCGACCTTCCTCGTGCCCCTGATCTTGAGGCACTTCTTGCTCTTCAAGTTGTTCCTCTAGAACCTCTTGTTCATCTTCCTTCTCAGTGCCATGAACTTCTCGCTCTAGAGCTGCTATTTTGTCTTTAGTTTCATTCATGACAACGAGTATCTAATCTAGTTTTGCAACTTGTTCTATTGCTAGTTGATTAGGATCATCTTGAGGGTTTGCATTAGGTCCCTCACCAACAAATCTACCTTGTGCCATTCTCCTCATTGAAATTAGAATAGGTTCATGTTAGTGGACTCATTAAGTCCGAGCATTAAACATTTGCTCTAATACCATAATGTTAGGACCCCATTGGGTTAACCAATAATTATACTATTTTTTTGTTTTGTTCACATAGTTTACCTATAGAGATCATCTATAACTACTTGAAAATCTACTGTTTGCTGACTAAATGCATTCAAAGTAGTAGAGCAGAAATAAATCAACCCATTGGTTAATAGAATGATTCATTTAGTTTTCAAACAGCTATAATAGATTTACATGATGAATATCTCTCTCAAGTGAACAGTGGAAAAAATCAAGTACATCAAAACAATGATATAATCCACAAGTCAGTTATAAATAAGTGTACAACCACTGCTATTATAATATTAAGAATTAATTACAAGTCTCATAGCCACTGCTGTGCTAAAAATCCCTCAAATAATAATGTACTATATGTTTCATTTCAATACAAAGTCAAATATACAATACAATATGTACCATAATACAAAAGAGCTTTACAAACAACGCAATGATCCATAAACATAACTTGAGTATGATCTCAAAATGGTTGAAACAACTGAATAGAGGGAGAGCATCATTCGAGTGCTTTATCTCCGACCACAAATCAACGGTTCCCTGCATACCTCCTAAATGGGAGTGGCCCAACCCTTTATGGAGGGGCAGATAAGAACAATACGGATATCAAGAAATCAATTAGAACTCATGTGTGTACAATCATTAATACATACAACAGTGATATAGACTATGGAATCCAATCCTCTATCTAAAATGACATCAACATACACATGTAAATAGAAAATATAATGAAATGACAATGTCTCAGCTATAACATTACTTTGGTCAAAGTTTTCATTATAGAAATTAGATCTAAGGATCTAAACCAATTTCACTCACACAAGACTCTCTGATACTAAATCATGACTATTAGATGATATCAGGGGATAGGTATATGAGTTGCCTATTGGCACCCTCATATATCTATCCTCTGTTATCCAAGAAATAAGTCTAATAATCATCACATATAGATTCTAGCAGAATAAATGCAGATTGCAGCACACACTCAGTTCAATAGTAATATAAGATACAAACTATCATAAATCAAGAATGTCATTGTTTCCATTCACTTAACCACAAATGTGAATACATAGGTTTATCAAATGAACTGTATTTAAAACCAGATATGTATAGTAGACTAGAACAAGAATCAAAGGATTCTAAGTCCCTTCTCATCATATCCTTTGAACACAATTCACATAAATACATATATTTGATGATAAAACTCATTCAACAATATAACCCATGAATTCTCAAAATAACTCAAACAAAATTAAGCCTATAAGTTTCCTTTATTTCATCATGTTCTATTGTATGAGAAAATCTCATTGCTATAAGATTTTAGTCTGTTCATACTTTATAACTATATCTGCCTTATTTTTCACATATAAATAAGGGTATTTACAAATATTACAATATCTGAAAATGTGTATATACAATAAATCAAACTCAGAACTTTCTTTTTTATAACCTACAACTCTTTCACACTTTGACAAGGGACAAGTCTATATTCGGTTTTGACATATATATACATACATAGAGATCTCATATTGTAACTGTTATGAAGTCTCAACCTATAAATGTTTCAAAACAAGACCTATCCCATATAATAAAGTGCCATTCCAATAATAGAATGTGTATATAACTTGCGTAAGTTGCTCATAAGGTCGTATCACAAATTCTTACAACACATGGACAATCATTCCCTTATATAACTATTTAGTTACTCATGCATTTTCATGCTCAAAAATCCTCATCATAACCTATAGTTGCACACTATTATTTATTATAATACTAGTTTATGATCGGGTTTTATATCCCAATAATAGTTCACTACGTATATTCAATTATGCTTATTAACTTGGATATCTCAGTCCCTCAATTTTCACTATAATCTACAGCTGTATTAGCAATATATATATATATAATGTTGTAGGGAGACGCATCTCCCACCCCTTGGGACACGTCTCGGATTTCGGTATGCGTTTTTGGGATGGTAGCTGGGTACAAAGATGTCTCCCTCCTCGTCCCCATGTCTCTAGTACGTCCCCAGATGGGAAAATGCCGTCTATCAAATGCTAATCAGAGGAAAATACCTAAACATGTGGAAAAACTGCAAAAAAAAAAGTTATAAAACTACCTAGATTCGTCGGATTGGTTGAAGGTTGTTTGGCGTTTGCAGTTATACACTGAGCTTGTTTAGTTTGCATTTAATTTTTTTTTTTTTTTTTTTTAAGAGCCCACGCGGCAATTGCTACCACTGCCACAAACAACACTACCAGCCATTGCCGTTTGCGGCCTTTGCTCATGCCATTGTCGTGCACGACACTCGTTGGCAGTGCCGTTCGTGGCGATTGTCGTGACAACTTAGCCCCCTCAGCGCCCTCCACCCATCGCCCCCTTTTTTGTTTCAGTTTATTTGTAAAGTCTAATAGTAGTGTTTTAGCCGTTAGGTTTTAAATTTTAATATTTATTTTTTAATTTTAATTTCAATACTTTATTTAGTATTAGATTATTAATGTTTTATTTTTTTTATTTAATAAATTAATATTTAATAATGTTTATTTAAAATTTTAGATGTTTAATTTATTTTTTATTTTTAAATGTTTTGAAAATTAAGTTTTTAATATTTAATTTATTATTTTATGGATTGTTTATTTTTATTTTTTAAATTATATTTATTATTTTATTATTTAATAAATTAATATTTATAATTTTATTAATTAATAATTATTATAATATTATTTAAATTTTTATTGTTTTAATATTAATTTTAAAGTGTTATTTTATTAATTATTCTATGTGATATGTTGTTAACTTGTTACTTGTTTGTTATAATTTATTTTTTTAATAATTTATTATTGGTGCATGCTTATTTGTCGGCATTACATTGTATATGATGACCCTTAAACTTAATATGATGAGATGTTCGTTCGATCAAGATCTTTTGTTGGTTTGTATTATATTTATATTGCAATACTTTAAATTTCTTTAAATTTTTCATAGTATATATAATTATTAATATGTTATACATAATATTAAATAATAAATATATATTGTCATCTCCCCATACCCCCGTCCCCTATTTTCAAAAAAATAGTGTACCTGTACCCATACCCATCTCCTGGAACTATATATATATATATATAAAATATAGCTCAATGCTAATATCACATGGCTTGTTCTAGCTGACTAATTGCAAACCCATTACACACATATCAAGGTTTATACTTAGAAAACACATTCATATGAAATTACTTATAACAAAATGGTTTTCGCCAAATCCATATTAACGTTTATACACACATATTTCGTCATCCATATAGTCCATAAACATGTCTACAACATTTCTAAAACCGACAGCTGTACCAATTCGTCTTACCAATACATGCTAAGATTGAAATCTTAGTGTTTAGCTTAACCCCTGTATTCCATTCAAAATCAAATATATCCACTTCCACGTAAGTCAAAGATAATGGCACCGTCAAACATAATGTAGACTTCCTATAGGTGTCAATAAACCAATACCTAGTCAGGTCACTAGGACATGTAATCTGTTCACATTATGACGCAGTCTTAAATACACACACACACTATACATATGTATATTCTCATATACATATGTATATGTATATACATTTATTTCCATTCAAAAGGATGATAAAATCCCTTTAAAATATATATAACCAATGATTCTATACAAAATATACTAGGGTTTTAACAAATTGAACAAATCTATTGAACCTATAGCAGTTTGGTGGATCTCGAAGAAATCATTCAAACCAATACACAATTTGGATCAAAGTAAAAAAATACAGTGTTGACTCTGTCCATAACATGATAGCCAAATAACAAGGCTCGATATCAAACATAGGCCAGGGCTTCATATAATATGGCTTGGCCCTCAACTTTATAGCCCTGGTGATGGAAACGAGTTCCATCCCCAAGTCTATAGACTTGGAACTGTAGGGATTTGAGTAAGGATCTTATTAAAATCTAACATTTCAAGCATTCAAACGAGTAATGATAAAACTCATCTCAAACCCACATTTATTTTTCTGCTATACAAATCTACAACAATGAAGGATGAACTGACCTAGTTATCAAATGTTTTTGCTGTTTCAATGTATGAAATGCTAGTTCTTACTCCCCTTTGGCCGAGCTTTCCTTTAATGCATGTCCAGGTTATTCCCCAACTATTCTGCGAGTTCACCATTATGGGACTCAAATTAATCGATGCTTGAACTTATTCATGCTTCTTGTTTACTTGCAAACATTCTCCTATATCCGGGCATGACAATTGAAGAAACCCTCCATCTCCTCCAAGAGCAAAGTCAATTCCCGTTATCATTGCAAAATAACAAAACCTAAATCCTTTTTTTACCCTTTTACTTCATGATATATGCAAATGAATATAACCAAACAACATCCAAAATTTCAAAGTTTATTTAAATCAATTTGCTTTGGGGTGTTTTTGCCTCTACACTATGCCACCAAAAGGGTCAACAAGCAACAATTAAACGAGACTATTGATACTCATATCTCAACCGACTAGAATGCATTCTATGTTACCACACTACAATTTTAGTTCCTATAGAGATTTAAAGAACACAACCGGTCAATGCAAGGATTTCACATGCTAAGCAAGTCACAACAAGTGCTGTACACAGACAATGCAAACAAGACTCATCTGCTATCAAAACAACCAAAGCAAACAACATTCATTTCACTCAAGCAACTAGAATGTGGTGTGTGTGGGTTTGGCGTAGTTCTCTCAACCCCCAATGCTGGAATTTGCACACCCTCTTTGATGATACTCTCTGTGTATTGCCTGTGAGGGCGGAACAGTCCTGCAACCACCTCAATCAAACAAACGGGTAGTTAGTTTGAGATTATCACAATAATCAATATATAAGCACCAATAAACTGCTGAATGTAACAATCTGCAAATGAAATCACAGTCAATCATGATCATAAAACACAGTATAAACATATGCAAATGCTATCCATCATAATAACTGATCAAGAAACATCAATATGACTGTCAACCATACAACACGCATGCGCAAATCAGGCATAAAAATCAGAACTACAAATCATTAGTTCCATAATCCACTTTTAATACTTAATGCAGTTTTGTAGAGCGGGATTGAATGTGACATTTTTCTTCGCTTGGATCACAATCAGCCGACTAAGGGAGTATGCAAAGAATGCTGATGCATCTCTTGTTGCTTTTCGAGGTTTCCCCACTTCCTTATTGTATTCCTCCCTCTTTATGCTATTTTTTGCTAGGAGTTGTGCTAGTGCTAGTGCCTCGTTGGCCGCAATGGCATCTTTTCTGAGCTGATTTTTCGCTTCTTCCTAGGAATTCACATGTTTGATGAAGTTTTATACAATCTCCTCCAATTGCTGTTCTACCGGCATGGTACCTTCTAGATTGTACTGTGGCCTTGTAGTAGTGAGTGCCTTTAGTGATCTTCTTATTCCCTCTTCCACCTGGACACCCCTGGGCATCCAATCTACTCTTGCACTTTCATGCAAAATATCTCCAAACTGCTTCTTTTGCATGGAGGTGAGCTTTGTCAATGCAACCGCCACCAATCCTTACACACACTCCAAACCCCCCTACTTTATTGGACTAATGTGGTTACAATCTTCATATTTTAGTCTGCATAGGAAAATTCCCTCACCATAGCATATGCATTAAATAATAAGACAAAAGGATAATCTTTTAAAACTTTATCAATATTGGCATAGAGACTAAGGGATGCTATTCCAAAGAATAGTAAGATTGGGAGAGGAGAACAAAGGACTCCATACATTTGTTGTGAGGACGGTTGGGGGAGTGCTGCAAACCAATTTGTTACCTTGCTTTGGTGCCTATCACACCCCGGATTACTTGCAAGTTTATGAATGTTCCTTTGCATGTAGGTGAATGAATTCATCATTCAAAAAGGCCCTTAATCATAAAGGTGAGCAACACGCCACCTCACATGGGGATTAACAATAAATGCCTTGCCACCTCAAAAGTAGTGATCACGCTGCTTTAACTAGACATTAATGACATGGGGAGAGGGGGTGAATAGTAAATGATTTGGATTTTACCCCTTAACAAATAATTATGAATTGGATTTATATCCCCCCAGGGAGATATCTTAGACTATTTTTTTTGAGAATATTTGGAGTAGTGGGGGGGCACCCATACCTTGTCTATGACTTGTGATTGGCTTCTAAGACCCTTATATTTGCGTTAGAGTTAGTTGCTTGATTCCCAGTGCATTTTGCGCCAGAATTCAATAGAGTTTAGTTTGGAGCATAGCCACATGCCCTCGATAATTTCATCAATCCTCCAAACCTAAATCTGCCAACCGCTCATTGCTTTGATTATAATAAGTGAATAGCCTTCGATGATAATCTTTCCCCACATTTAGCACTGCTAATTGAGTGCCTTTTAGAAGCGCCATAGCCTCAACTCTATCGTTCGAATCTTGCCCAATATCTAGTGAGAATACCAGTAGTGGCTGAAAATGTGGATCTCTGAAAATCCCACCTCCACCAACTAGGCACATATTTCCTTTTACAACCCCATCAAAAATAATTTTTACTTGGATCGAGCTTGGGGAAGGCCAACAAAGTTTATGATTTTTAATCTTCGAGAAAATTACCCCTTTATCGGGGGATCCCAGTCTTAGTTTAAATGTTATTTATTGCATTATGCAATAACGACCACCTACGTATAGCCACAACTGTGCTACAATCTTGTCAAGTTTTATATGTGTTGGTTCTAGAACGAGCTTCTAACATTTAGCTATTTAGAGGCTTGTATATGTCGAGATCCATTTCTAGGCCCAATACATTTTGGTGGAGAAGATGTTAATCTTACCCCGCCACTAGTTGGGTCACCTCTACGTTTTTTATTCTCTTTAACTCCAGTCTTACGACCTAATTTCCAACTATTTCTTGCTTTCCAAAATTTTCTCCCCTTAGGTTACCCAAGGATTATAATCCCTTTCCTATATTGAACCTTGAGATGATACCAAATGGTCTTAATTCAACAGAGCCCCATTCAATTTCAATGTTGAATATAATATGGCTTCAACCTCTTTCCACGAAAAGGCTACCATACCCCTCAATAGGCGTGACACTAGGTCCTCTTGCAAAACCAATTGAGCAAACCAAATCCTACAAGAAGATAGTGACCAAGAGGGAGAACTCAAAGATGATATTAAATTCACCCCTGAAATCAAACAATCCATGGAGGAAAATTCTCAATACATAGGAAAATTCCCTGAAAAGATCAAACTTATAATGAGCTCCTTAAGCAATATCTGTCACCCAATTAATGTCAGGACAACCTATTCCATAACCTTTTTGACATCTCCTATACCAAGACCTCTATGACATCTCCTATATCATCTAGCTGTACAACCTCATTAATGGCTACCTCAGCGATGGGTACTACAACTAGTTCCCCAGCGTACAACCCTACTACTACAAATCTAAACCAAAACCTTGCAATTGATCGCACTCAAGAGTTCGTGCGGGTCTTGGACTGAATGACCCAAATGCAAACCATAACCAAATTTCTCAAATGCAATCTCAAATCACCACTTGACTATTGAGGACCTCCAATTTAATGTAATGTCCTTAAATGGAACAATTAGGCAAAGTTGGGGTTTTCCAACAAACCCTACCTAATCCAAACCCTTTCTTTCAAAGAATTTGAAAATACAAATTCAACGAATAACACACTTCGAAAAGCAATATTCAACAATTTCCTCCACCAAACCCTTAGGTGATTAGGGCAAAAATCAAGTATCAATTATGAACTGAGCTTTATATTGCATCCATTAATTTTGGAAGTCAAAATATTCACTCCGAAGTCAAAACTCGGAATTCTAGAATTTATTATTGCAAAATTACAACCAAATTTCATAAATTCACAACTTTCACAATACTTGGAATTTCAATGCATGTGATAGCTCAAAATGATCACAAAAATAGTAGCTATCAAACAAAATTAGAATCAAAATTTTTCCATCACATGAAGCCCACCAAAAGCTGTTCCAAAATTTTCAAAACCCTAGTTCATTGCTGAAAAACCCTGAAATAATATAATAAATTCAGAATATTATCTAGGGCACAAAATCACCCTAAATCATGTGCAAATCAACCCTCAAACAATTCGCCAAGCTGGAATAAATTGCTAAAATTACCTCTAAACCCTAGAAGAGGATTCCGAAGCCAATTAGCCATCTTGAGAGGGGTCGCCACTCCTCCAAAGCAAGTTGCCACCCTAGGGATGGCTTCCTAGATCAACCAATCTCCTCAAATCACGTTCGCCCACCTCTTTGACATGCAATTTATCAAATTTCAGCACTCTATAGGGTTTAAAACAATCTTTGATGAAGGTGGTGTCCAAAAACACCCTTTTAGGTTCAATTGCATGCAACCCTGCAAATCTGAAGCACAATCACAGCCCTTGAATAGAGCTGCCCTGAATATAAAAATGTGGGTTTTCGTCCCCAAACCCTTGTCACACTTGAAGGTTTTCGTCCTCAAGTTTTGGTGAACAAGCTTGACATTCTCGATTAACAAATTCAACATCCAAATTGTATAACCTTTTCAAATGAGCCTTTCCTTTTCTTTTATATCTCTCCTCCAAGTGTGGCGCTCAAAATAAAGAGGGAGAGTTTACTTTTTTCTTTAAATAATATATTATAAAAAGCTTCCTTTTAAAAGCAGTTTAGGCCTTAAGTGACCATGACTCTTAAAAACGTCCCAACATTAGATAATATAGTGCTTTATCATAAAATGCTCCTGAAGCTCGCAAATGTTCCATTTTTTCTCCTCTTCCCTTAGCCTTTTTAGGAACAATTCAAGGCTAAGGACTTATGCAAATTTATACCAAAAAGGTGGACATTACAGTCCTCCCCACCCAAAATTGTTTGTCTTCGAACAATTATAAAAGCCATGGGGCTGTCCCCACATTCTTCATGATGCACTTATCAACTGAAATGACTTCCCACTGAAAAGAAGCTCCAATCTGAATTCCCAACTTGCTAACCCTGTATCTTATAGGCTGCTCCCATGAACTCAAGGTGTCATGACCACCTTTCAAGGACTCCTCATATCTCCAAAGAAATAACACATGCCATACTGGTTTGCCTTTGATGTAGCCTCTCATAATGATCAATGTGCCTTCAAAAGATGTCTCCAAAACATGGAAATAAGTAACAATAATCTCATCTTGAAACATCCCTTGAGTTAAAATAGCACATAGATACAACCTCTCTTGAGTGTGTTTCAAAACACATGGTATGCCATTCATCTTGGACTTCCTTTTATCACCCTTATGCATAAGAACATTAAAATGATCAAACAAAAGTCTCAACCAACCTTCAAGATAGGCATGTACCTCCCATTCTTTATCAAGCCAAAAGCGTGCCTCATTATGAACATTTCTAGAATACACCATAGGCTAGAATTTATCAAAAATATCAGATCTTTCACATGCTGCTGTACCTGCCCCTTAAAATCAGAATTTTCTTAATGGTAAAGTTCAGAATGTACCTTGGCATGTCTTCCCAAACTTGGGCTGTAGCGTGCCCTTAAAATGCAATTTTTTTAATCCTTTTAGGTGGCTTGGAATTATTTTGTTTACTCAGAAAACTTTAAGCCAAAAAAATCAGACTTCCAACATCTTCCAGCTCGCCCCCTTGGCTGCCATATGTGAAATAAATTGCCCTTGATGCCCCCAAAAGTCCATAGGTAAGGCCAGCTGATTCTAGCATTTTCCGGCAAGCAAGAGGACCATTTTTTCTTGCAATTTGAACTTTGTGAACAGCTGCTTGCTATTTTAACTCTTTCTAAAATCAAGAGGGGTCTCATGCTCCTAGTAACATCCTCATGTTTATTTTTGCAAGAAGGAATAGGGCATTGCCCAAAACAATTTTTGAGTGTCTCCTCTCAACCTTCCCAAAACATAGATGACAAAAATTAGAATTTATTATGCTTACCGATTGCTTTGTAGAGTATTCTAATTTGGGAATAAGGGATTACATTTGATGTTTTGTTGCAGCCTTCTTTTCAATCTTCCTCATGCTTATGAAACATCCTTCTAACATGCTATTTGAAAAAGAAGGGGCCTCTTTATCACTCAAACCATGCAAAACAACCTCATTACCTATCACTTTGAATTTTAACCCCATGGTCTGATAGTTCTAAGTGTACTTACCAAGTGTGTGCCACCATTGAATACCAAGGACCATATTGGTCTCCCCTATGCCAACCACATACAAATCTTCCTCAACAACCTGCCCTTGTTTGGAAATTACCATATCCATTGTATTGCTTTTAGCCTTGGTAAGTGTTCTCACTAATGAACCCTCACATGAAGCAAACATGTTAGAAAAAACATTGGTGTTTAACAACATTTTTACAATTATGTCATCATATTTTATTTTAACCTGGCGGTAGTGTGCCCTTTCTCTCAATCTCTCCTTGTGGTGAGAAAACCACTACTCTATGTTTGGACCATCCCCATAGTGCTAGAAAGTGACAAGCTCACCTTTTTAGTGCCCATGCTTACCAAGGTGACTAATAACTTCAAGGAATACAAACTGAAAATATCAGAAACAACAGCTACCTTGTTCCATGTTGCATGATATTCCTTGTCTACTTCCTCATGTTGGCCCCATACATGATGGTAACATTATGTTGATAGAGCTCACCTAGATCCCATCGCCGTGAGGGTATTTGTCATGTCCTTTTATTGAACTTACTTGGAAGATGACATCTTCAACTTGAGTGTCCCTTACCTCCACTTCAATGATAGCACAAGCTTTGCAACCAAGGTAATGAGAGAACCAATCATGAAAATAAAACATTGAATGCTTATCAAGTTGACAACTCAATTGTTTGTCCATCAAGAAATCTGATTCTCCTTCCTTTATATGCAAAGTGCATGCTTCTTCTTTCCTTCTTGGCATCAATCCTTCAATGTACCTCTTGCTATGTCCCTTTTTGTTGAGACACGTGCTTCCTTAGCAAGACATAACAACAAGTGTTTCCTTCAAGCTTCTTCTTGCAATTTGAAATTAGACAAGGAAAATGATGCATGAAATGGGACAATACAAAAACTTCCTTTATTGGCATAACTTTCTATTATGAGGTCCTTGTTCATGCTTCCTTTTTGACCTTTTGTAGGCTCATGAAGTTGTTGAACAATTTCTCTTTGCTTCAACCTCAGAAGTTTTGATTTTTCAGTAACTTCCCCATTAATGTCAACTGTTTGCAACCCCATTGGTTGCTCCATAGTGTGTTGGAACTCCTTACTTGGCTGCCCTTGAATTTCTGGTTCTTGTGGTTCAGAAATTTCGATCATTGGTTGCCCTTTACACGTCTGAAAATTAGTTCTTGTCTACTCCAAAACCTCAACTTTTTGCTCAGAATTTTCTGATTGTCCTTCCCTTGGTGGCTGCCCTTCAACTCCAGATTTACATGCAGTTAATTTCCCTGAACTTTCCGATTTTAATTCCAGCTGAATGTCCATTATAATAGGCCCACAATTGATAGAATTTTGGCATCCAAACTTCAAATGTCCTTCCCTTGGTGGCTGCCCTTCAACTTCAGTTTTACATACCTTCACTTTTTTTGAAATTTTTGATTTATATCCCAGCTGATTGTCCATTATAATAGGCCCGCAATTGATTGAATTTTGGTGTCCAAACTTCAAAGGCCCTTCACTTGGTGGCTGCTCTTTGAATTCAGCCTTACATGCCTTCAATTTTCCTGATTTTTTTGATTTAATTTCCAGCTGATCGCCCGTCACAAGAGGCCTATGATTGACCGAATTTTGGTTTTTAACAATCTTGTGGAGTGGCTGCCCCTTGTACATTTAGAAATGAGGCCTAGTTAATTGTTTTAAGGGCTACCTTTCATCCAATTGGAAACCTTTGCTTGGTGCCCTTAGTGATCTTGATTTTGATGGCTGCACCTTCTTTCTAAACTCATCAACGATTT
The DNA here is from genome assembly GCA_037957365.1 of Torreya grandis. Lineage (NCBI taxonomy): Eukaryota > Viridiplantae > Streptophyta > Pinopsida > Cupressales > Taxaceae > Torreya > Torreya grandis. Next base: position 884,150 of record JARHVA010002903.1, read on the forward strand.
TCTCAAAGAATTCTTCTTGTGTCCTAATGATGTTGTGCCCTTGTGTTTCCCATCCATGATGCCACCATTCATGGGCAACCCCATCCAAATGTTGGATGACAAAAATTAGGGCTTCCCTTCTACCCCAAGGCCTCAAATCAAGGTACTCACTCACCTTGTCCACCCAAGCTCTCACCGGAATACCTGGATCACCATCAAAAGTTGGAAGAACTATTTTCTCCAAGTCGTCGTGCGTAGCTAAGTGTTCATGGTGCCCTTTGCCATAACTCAAACCTAGCCAATACTTGAAGCTCCTTCCCTTTTTGTATTGTGGTGCAAGTGTCAAGTACTCATCATAATCTTCCATCAAATCCCAACGAACCAAACGCTGATCCTTCACCTTGAGGGGCTGATTCCCTCGATCCTTGGCCTTATTAAGACTTTCAATTCTTCCCTTGCCCATGTTAGCATTTGATATAAGCCTTGAATCTCACATATAGCCAAGATATGGCTTTGATACCACTATAATGTCCTAAAATGTGACAATTAGACAAAGTTGGGGTTTTCCAACAAACCCTAGCTAATCCAAACCTCTTGTTTCAAAAAATCTGAAAATACAAATTCAACGAATAACACAATTCGAAAAATGAAGCAATATTCAACGATTTTCTCCACCAAACCCTTGTGCGATCAGGGCAAAAATTAGATTTGATACTTCTAACCTTCCAAAAAATATGGACTAAGCTTTATATTGCAACTACTAATTTTGGAAGTCAAAATATTCACTCCAAAGTCGAAACTCGAAATTCTGGAATTAATTATTGCAAAATTACAATGGAATTTTATAAATTAACAACTTCCACAATACTTGGAATTTCAATGCAAGTGATAGCTCAATATGATCACAAAAATTGTAGCTATCAAACAAAATTAGAATCAAAATTTTCCTATCATGGGAAGCCCACCAAAAGTTGTCCCAAAATTCTCAAAACTCTAGTTCACTGTTGAAATAATATAATAAATTTAGAATATTATCTAAGGCACAAAATCTTCCTAAATCATGTGCAAATCAACTCTCAAACAATTCGCCAAGCTGGAATAAATTGCTAAAAATACCTCTAAACCCTAGAAGAGGATTTCGAAGCCAATAAGCCCTCTTGAGAGGGGTCACCACTCCTCTAAAGCAAGTCGCCACCCTAGGGATGGCTTCCTAGATCAACCAATCTCTTCAAATCAAGTTTGCCCATCTCTTTGACCTACAAGTTACCAATTTTCAGCTTTCTATAGGGTTTGAAACAATATTTGATAAAAGTGGTGTCCAAAAACACCTTTGTAGGTCTAATTGCATGCAACCATGTAAATCTAAAGCACAATCACAACCCTTGAATAGAGTTGCCTTGAATGTAGGAATGGAGGTTTTTGGTTCCAAACCCTTGTCACACTTGAAGGTTTTCATCCTTAAGTTGTAGTGAACAAGCTTGACATACTTGATCAACAAATTCAATATCCAAATTGCATAACTTTTTCAAATGAGCCTTTCCTTTTTCATCTCTCTTCCAAGTGTGGTGCCCAAAATAAAGAGGGAGAGTTTCATTTTTTCTTTTAAAAAGATATTATTAAAAGCTTCCTTATAAAAGCACTTTAGGCCTTAAGTGACCACGACCCTTAAAAAAGTCCCAAAATTAGATAATAAAGTGCTTTATCATGAAATGCTCTTGAAGGTCACAAATGTTCCCCTTTTTCTCTTCTTCTCTTAGCCTATTTAGGAACAATTCAAGGCTAAGGACTTATGGATGTTTATACCAAAAAGGGGGACATTACACTTAATGTCCCACACCCCATCACCTTCATATGGATGCAAATGGGAGAGGCTACCTCATAACCACCAATTCAAAACAAAGTACTCAAAACATTGCAAACCTTTAGTGTCTTATATTATAGCTGTTGATATTGGGAGTATCTCCCCGACTATCACCCACGATGGGTCTTCCGAGCCCACCATACATCTCAAAGAGTTTGGTAGCGTTTACAAAGACTAGATCAAAACAAATACCTATGCAACAACTAAGCTTCTATTTAAAACCATTACAGGGAACACATTAGAACGACACAACTCGTAGTTTTGAAACTCAGACTTGGAAAAAACTTGGTAACACAAAATTTGGACTTAGACACGGGACTCGGCAAATTAAAAAAATATATAAATTCATAAAACAAATTTAAAGATGCGAAATATTGATAAAACTTTAAGAAATGAATTTAGAAATTGCACATTATATTTTCTATTAGTTTTAGACCTAAAAAGAGTACAATGCACATCATAATAGCATACAATGATTGATCACCATCATAAAAATACACAAAGTCAGAAAATATTTTACAAATTTCTCTTTGCCCTCCAACTTCTCATAGTCATTGGCATCACCCTTGGATTGGAGGGCAAAGGTTCCTCCTCAGGAAAAAATTCATTCTCAAGCATGCCATCATCTAGTCCACCCCTCCCAACGCTTCCATTGTAATTGCCCCTTCCACTTGTTCCATCGTAAAATCTGTGATCTCCTCCTCGGTAAACATGGGCTCCACATCCTCGACAATCCAACAAGAATATGGATTGATGTCATCCAAGTTTATCACATCATGATTCTCTTTTCCCTCAAACTTTTTGACTTGAAGATGAAGATTGTATTGCACAAAACAATATCATTGAGGCATTATTGTGTCAACCTGTTGCGTTCTTTCATGTGATAGGTCTTAAGCATGCTCCAATTGAATTCACACCCAAAAACGCTATAGGGCTGACACAATTAGATGGCTAGCTTTTGAAGATTTGGTATTTTTGCATCATAATCTTCTCATCACAAATCTACAAATATGATATTTATAAATTTATAACTTTGTAAGTAAACTAGAATTGTATTTATTATAAAAGTCTAGAATCTATGAGACTACAATTACAAGACTTTGTTATTATTCACTTTGGTTGCTGGGTCATTCTCCCTCAAATGCATAAAGCCAAAGAAAAAAGCCTCTCCTCTATACCCTTGTAAATTTGCAAATCATCAAGAATTGTGTCTGTAAGGGTTTTGTCAGGTGTCATCCTTGTTGTCAACTTGGAGCTGCGCCCTGAATCGAAGACGTGCATGAAATGGCCAGTCCTCTATCCGGTTGAAACAATGGGATCTTCTCATGAGGGTGGGTGCCTCAATGGTGAGAAGAACCTCCAGAGAAGGTTGGTTTCTGTAAGATGTATCAATGAGGATCTCTACTCTATGCTGCAGACTACCATGGAAAAGGGAGAAGGAAACTTTAAGGGGAAATCCTACCTAATAAAGGTGATACACCAAAAGATTGATCCACTCAACTTGGAACCTTGAACACTGAACAAACAAGGGAAAAGGAAGACCTTTGATTTCAATCAATCACTTATGCATAAGTATTTCGTGAGAAGGTTCGATCCAATGACCAAAACATGAGGGAAAAACGATAGAGGTTTGATACAAGACACTTTACAGCCACCTAACATCCACTTACAACTTCAGCAAAAGACAAAGAACACTTAACATGACCTGCATAATATGGTAAGCTAGCAACTAGGTACGAATCAAAATTTGGTAAGGGAGAGAAATCTACCACATATGCAAATTGCTGAATGAATATACACTATCCCAGCGCTTGAAATTTGAAAGTACAGTCCTGTTGATTGAAGAGGTTACACAACTCACCTATGGCAGAGTCTGGTCTTGCGAAGAGGGATAATTTTTTATCAAAGCTGAAAGCCATTTTATAGAGAATTACAAAAGCCAAAGATTGGCGTTGAAAAAAGGAGAGATGGATCAACTTAGATTAACTCAAGGCTAACTTTGCCTTTCAATAAAATATGTTTTCCCTTTGTCTTTACATGAAGCTCCTTGCGCTTGAGGAAGTGAACTTGTCTTTGGTTTATTGAACTGCCCACCTCTTTTTGCATTGAAATCCACGCCAATGTCAATTTTAAACTCTACGTGAGCTGCTGGAACGTTTGAGAGCTTGAGATGATAATATCATGCATGAAATCCAATGCCAATGGCAATTTTAGAACTCTGACTTGATTCGTTGGAAGCCGAGTTGGAACGTTTGAAACGCTGAGTTGACCGTTTGATAAGCTGAGTTGGACGAAGAGATCATTCTCCTTTGCATGGAGAACTCCTAGTAGATGTGGCATTTAACGATTAGTCAATTCTAAATTTGGAACGGTCAACTCGACGTCCGAAATTGGAATTCCGGTTGAGCTGCTCTCGTTTGCATGAAAACAATGGCAAACTTGGATCGAGAACTCGGTTTGAAGCTGAGTTGGACCTTCAAATGCATGAGAATGACTAGTCAAATCACAAATAAAACAAATAGTCAACTGAAACTTAGCAATCCACCAAAAATAGCCCTTGTTTGCATGTATTTTCTCTTATTTTGGTCTGCCTGTGTCTTGTCTATTTTTGGCGGGATTCTATTTTTGGATTATCTTATCTATATTTGGTCTATATTTCCTCGGATATTCTGTTTTCAACTTTCCGTCAGATTATCTATTTTCTATCTTTTTTGCATAGTCAAACCTCCATTTCTTTCGGATTTCTTGTTGTCTCCTTGGCTTAATCCTTTCGGATTTCACGCTGTGGACTTTTCTGTCTGCGGATTTATTTCCTTTGGAATTTATGCTTTTGGTTCTCATCTCCTTCGGATCTTTTGTTCTTGACTGCATTTGCATCGGGTTTATTTTCTTGGCCCTGTCTTTGGACTTTCTTGTGGCAACTTTTCTGAAGGAATCCTTCGGACTTATGGCTCCCCACCTTTCCTTCAACCTTTATTTCTTTCGGCTTATCTAATTCGGACCTTCCTGTCTTTGGACTTCCCTCCGAATGATTTTCTTCGGACAAATTGTCTGCTTGAATTGTCCTTATCTTTTCCCGCGAGCTTTTGTCTCTGTTTATCCTCTGAAGTATTCCTTCGGACTTTTTCCCGAAGGATATATATTCCTTTGTTATTTCCTTTGCTCTGACTTTCCTTTGTCGGGTTTTTTGTCTTTTGTTGGACCTCTCCGAATTTCTTCGGACAAAAAGCCCGAAGGAATTAATCCTTTGTCTCTTCTGTTTGCCTTTACCTTCAAAATGCCCTTTGGAAAATGCACAAAGGTCCAGGCACTGACCAAGTGCCCTCTGCAAGGGCTCGTGGCTCTCCTCTGTGTCCTTTTCGGAAAAGTTGTAGGGCACTCGGGCTTTTTGTAGGGCACCCGGGTTTTTTGCAAATGACTCCCCTGAATTTGACGTGTACCTTCTCGAAGGGTAGGTGCCCTTCGAGATTGTTGAAAATGACCCTTCCGAAGGGTACCTTGCCCTTCGGGTTTCTTGTTTTGCCCTTTTCTGCCTTCCAAAGACACCCCTTGCAATTCCATGGACTTATAACAAGGCTCATTCATTCAGATTTCCTGAGTGTCCCTTCCAAATTTTGCAACGGTCTTTTGAACTTTTCTGAAGCTATGTGAAAACAAGCCTTCTTTGATGAACCATTCCTTCGGACAAAAGTCCGAAGGAATTCCTGTTGTAGCAAAGGCCCTCACAAAGAAAACAATGTATTCTTTCCCAATGTATTCTTTCTTCCTTGGATGGAGATGTGAATTTTTTGAATGGCAAGAGACAATCTGTCCTGTGGAAGAATTGTCAACATTTCTGGCGACTCAGCTGGCTCAGCATGCCTGCTATGCTTGAGAACTTAGACCATATAGATGCTATTTGAATTCCCATATGGTGAACTTGATTTCTGACTGAAAATCTCCTTTGATCGTGGCTGAAGTAACCTCCTTCAAAATAAGAAGGGAAACACATGAAAGTATAAAACTAACTAAGAAGCAAATGTGCAAACAAGCACTTATTGGAACAAAACTGAAGCAAACTACTGTGCTTGAACAACACTTGGAGGAAAGCAAAACAAATAAGGAACCTAGCTAACCATGATAAAGCATGATCCACCTGGATCAAATGGAAAATTCTTGAACTCACTCATTCGAAGAGATGGTACAAGTTGCAAAGCAGGATGTTTTTTAATCATGACCTTCGATGAGGTATTTTCCTTGTCTACGAACTGTATTAGCATCTTCTCAAATGAGTCATCAACATCAACAAAGACAAACTCATCAAGTACCTCTTGATCTTTTTCAGATTGCTTGTCATCTACCACCTTGTCAAGTGATACCTCATCTATGCATGGTTTTTGAGTGACCACATCCTTCTTTTTGACTGTTGCAAGTTCATCTAGCTCTTCAAGGAGCTTTGAGCAGACAACCCAATCTGTATTGAGACCTTGAATAGATGATTCTTGATCAAATTTCTCATAAGCATGCTCTTCAATAGCTGTCATATCCATACAAAGCTCATCAATCTCTTGTAGAGATTCAAGGTATAGCTGCCAATCATCTTTTTGTTCCTCATTTTGATCTATTTGAACTGAATCAGCTGTAACGCTATCTGGATCCTTCTCAATAGGAGATACCTATAACTCACTTATAACTTCAATCTGTATCAACTCCTCTTGAAGTTCCTCTACATCAAGATCAGTCTTCCCACTCTCAGTGATAATTGGATGCTCAATTACAACCTCAAGTGAAGTATCAATAGGAAATTCTTCCTCAAACATCCCTGAAGCATCCTCTACACACTCTGCAAGAACTTGTCCTATAGCTGCAACCTCTTTCTCAATACTCCAAAGAACAGGGTCCTCCTGAGGAAGGGGGATGGCGGGAGGGTGATAAAATTCATTTGTTTGAGAGGGAAAATGAAGCATGGGAGGTCGATCATGATCAGATTTTGGAATCTTGAGGGAAAAAGAATTATCTAGGGAGTTTTGGAGAGGAGGGAAAGAGAAACTCTTAAAGATGTCAGTGTTTTGTTCCTTCCATTTGGCCATTACCTCATCAAAGTCTGGTACCTGCTTGTCTTTCTGGACAACCTGAGCTTGAGAGATGATTGGTGAGGAAAGGGGACTATAGGAAGGTTTAGTCTCATGAATAGTCACTTGAACATGCTCTTGAATAGACTCTTGACTGCAACTAGGAAACTCCCTTGGCACACACTGGGCAGGGTTAAGAACTTCATGAGAATAAGAAGCACAATAGCCCTTTGTAGACAATTGGTTTAACTCGATTTTCTGCCTTTCCCAAGCCTCCATCTTTTCCAATATAAGAATAGATAGTCCATTTATCTCTTCTGAATCATTGGACACATTTCAAAATAGACCATTCATTTCCTCATATTGAGATTTAGAACAAACCTTTCTTGCATATGCTAGTATTCTGAGTTCTATTTCATTCATTCTTTCTTAAAGGCAAGACTGCTCATATGCAACATCATAGCCATATGGGAAAGATGAAATCCGGTCCTGAGACTGATATGGCTTACCAAGAAGGTAAGATTCATGCTCTTGATAAGGCTGATTATGAGAAACTTGATAAGGCTTAACATAGCTTTGATAATACTCTTGATAAGGCTGATTAGGCTCATAAAGAGGCTCATAGGTATCATGACCAGGCTGGTATGATCCATCATTAGGCTGATAAGGAAACATAGCATAGGAATTCTCTTCATACACAACGATCAAAATTCATTCACGATAATGCAATAAAAATAGACTTACATGGAAACTGTGCCTGAACTATTAGAAGCCATTGCTTGAGCTTGGAATCACCAAATACTTCTTGAAGAACATTGCTACAACTGCAATTACATTAAGACTAGCTAAAATAGGTCCCACCAGGCGTGCCAAAAATTGTTGTCAACCTGGAGTTGCGCCCTGAATCGAAGACGTGCTTGAAATGGCCAGACCTCTCTCCATTGTTTTTCCCTCATGTTTTGGTCATTGGATCAAACCTTCTCACGAAATACTTATGCATAGTGGTATATTGAAATCAAAGGTCTTCCTTTTCCCTTGTTTGTTCAGTGTTCTAGGTCCCAAGTTGAGTGGATCAATATTTTAGTGTATCACCTTTATTAGGTAGGATTTTCCCTTAAAGTTTCCTTCTCCCTTTTCCATGGTAGTCCGCAGCATAGAGTAGAGATCTTCATTGATACATCTTACAGGAACCAATCTTCTCTTGAGGTTCTTCTCACCATTGAAGCACCCAACCTCGTGAGAAGATCCCATTGTTTCAACCGGATAGAGGACTGGCCATTTCATGCACGTCTTCGATTCAGGGCGCAGCTCCAGGTTGACAACAATCCTCTCTATGCATGTGTGGAGACTATCCTTAATCTCCTCATCAGCCTTAAAGGATTTGAAGAAGAAACATTTGGGGTTTAAGTAGTAGGTCACTACATATATGTGTTGGTGGAGTTGCTTGTTCCATATTCAATCAATTATGCTCCAAACGGGTTCATGTTTTCTTTTATCTTCCCCATAATAATGTTGAATGGCCTCCTTGTCCTTGCCCATTGTCTCATATAGATAATCCATTGGGTATTTTGCCCATTTACCAAGCGTAAAACCCTAACCAAAGGTTCTATCACCTAAAACAAAATAGTATGATTTTTTAAAATTAAAATTAATAGAAATTTGAACGGTAACACCAAATAAAAATTAAATGATAATCTGACTTCTAAGATATAATAATTTGTAAATTTTACAAACTTAAAAAGTAATGGAGTTTGTTGCTTTGAAAGTTCGTAGTCACTAAGTTTAAAGTTACCTTAAGGATCTTGTTTGTACTCTTCGCAAACACATCATCAAAATTTGTCTTCATGACCATTTCCTTCGTGGCCTTCTTGGAATATGGAGATTCCAGCCACTGAGGGCTCAAAAACATGTGCTTAAGAGATGTTATTGACGCAACAATGCTCTGGGATGTGATGAAGTTTGTGGTTATTTGTGACTCTCGATTGCACAACTTCCTTTCCTTTGGCATGCAATCTCATCAAATTATACACCTAGAGTTGATTGTAGATGTATTTGGTAATATATTTTTCTTCTTCAATCACGGTTTTCACCCATCCTATTATTCGTCTGGCCCCAAGTAGGAAATCAATGCAATGGGCGATGCAAGGGCTCCAAACAATTGTAGGGTGCCTCTCTTCAAGATGTCTCTCTATTGCTACATATGCTTTTGCATTGTCACTCACAACTTGGACAATATTCTCAATGCCCACTTCCATGAGCATTTCCTCCCACATATTACAGAGTCTTTGAATTTTTTACTTTTTTTGAGGCATCAATGGACTTTAAGAACACCAAATCCGCATTGGAAGCCATTAGGAAATTTATCGTTTTGTGATTTCTGCCATCTGTCCATCCATCATAGAAAATACTACAACCCTTTTGTACCAAATTCTTGTCTAATCCTCACCTTTGTATTTTTTACAGCTTCCCCTAACAAGTGCTCGCTAAAAAATTATGACTAGGTGCTTTGAACCCTTTTTCGGCAACAGTCAATGCAATTACCAATGACTTCCAATATGGGCTTCTTGCCACATGGAATGTCATGTTGTTATACCAAAAAACTGTTGTAGGCATGCTCGCTTCATGATGCTTCCCTCGGTTCCATGTAGTACCTTCAAGTGAGAGTTGTGTACTAGGAGTATTGCGAGGAACCAATAAATCTTGTGAATGCAATCGACTTGGACTCTCACCATTGGATGAGCCCCAAATCGATGGGCCAAGACAAGAGCCTACTAATTCAATATCTGAATCAAGAGGGAATTTGCCACAACTGCAATTGTTGCAATTATCTGTTTTTTTCTAAATGTTTTATCCTCATAGCTCGCAAGGAGAGCATTCATCTCTCATGTAATTTCAGTTTCCGCATTAAGGCATACCTGCACATCTTGGCTAGGGATTTGAGGTGATTGATGCTTTTTCTTATATGAAAACCTCAATATTTGCATATCACACTTTGTGGATCGAACTCGGTTTGACAGGGTTCCAAGAAAGGTCAATGGACTTGCTATTACAACTACCCAAGAATGTCATTCTCATATGTCACTCCAAACTGCAAACCCTAGGAAAAAAAGAAAATAATCGGCTTTAATTTTCTGAATCCTAGCAAAGAAAAAAGAAGAAACTGGGAAAAAAGGAACAATAAGAAGCATTGAAACTGTAGAAAGCAGCTAAAATTAGAAAAAATTTCAAAAATAAGACCAAAATTAAAAAAAGTTAAAACTAAGCACATGCCTGCCAAATTGAACTCCACCTTTCAAACAGTCTTTCAAATTTGATGATAATCACCTGATGACATATGAAAAATGCTCAAACGTGTTAGCATGATAGAGTAGAAAGTGGGGAAAAAAATAAAAGAGACATGTTTTAAGTGTTGATTGTCTTTTTGACATGGGGAGTTTCTGGAACAGATTTGTGAGAATTTACAAGTTTTTATGTGCCAGACTTGATAACTGACAACAATTTACTAGTGGAGTTGCTGGCGAGTTACTAGCCGAGCTTGTTTGACTTGCGAGTCCTGCAATTACTTAGTGAGTTTTGTAGCTATGGCATTACAACCAACTCAAACCCAACTCAACCCCATTGTCCAATTAGAAGATTTAGTCAGTGCCATCATTCAAGATTTCCAATATCAATACTTACCTGAAGATAAACTTTCCAACTTTGTCAATGCAAATCAAGAAGACATTGAATGTGCACATGATTTCAATAAGTGATGGAAGTATTTAACATAAAATTGAGCATAACATGAGTCAACATAGATTCTCCAAACTATTTATCACAGCCCTAGTACTGAAATCACAATATAAAGTATGATCCTTCTCTAAAACCTTAGAAGAAGCATTTGACCAAGCCAAGTGGCAAGATCATCTCGTGAGACAATTCAAAAATCCCCAACAAAAAAAGCCAAATACAACCCTCCTCAAAAAAGAAAACTGGCACACCTCTAGTGATGGTGTCTCCGACACTTCCAACTTCAGCTTTGAGGCAAAACATACCATCAGTGCAGTCATCCCAAATACACCTCAAAACACTAGCCATTCCCAAACTATAATGGCAAATCATTTTTATCCAAATCATCAAGTGGTAGAAACCTCTCACCAACCTCTAAGCGACAATGAACTCAAACATAAACTACCAAAGCCGCAACCCAAAGAATTAGATCCTACTAAACACATACCTTAGTAGTTTGATCCTCAAAAATCATGTTGGTGACACACTAATTGGGGCCACTCATGAAAATTTATGCAACCTCCAAAATCTCACATACTCCTTATAATGACTTGACTTTGACCACAACACCATGATTGTTGAGGGGTAACAATAATTTCTCATTGCCATTGATAAGCAAGCTTCTAATGCACAAAAATAAAAGCAAAGCTATACATAGAGCTAACACACATCTAGTCATTTATATCAACTCACTTCTTGATCTTTCAAAAAGTACTCAACAAGCTCCTCCTTAATCCTTCCAAAACAATTTATTTCAAAACAACCAACCTCCGAGCGACCCAAGTCAATCAGCAAACACAATAGAAACAACAATCAATCTTGACATCCCAAACAATGAAGAAAGAATAGTCTAAATGCAAGGTACGAAGCGTAGTATTGCATGCAGCAACACAAGTTACCCGACCCAACAAACACCTAATAGCATTCAAAAACCTTATAAGGCTGGCAAAGCTGACCCCTTACCTCAACCAATCCTTGAAAATGTTTTGGAACCTAAAAAATCTGAAAATTCACCAAATTGTGAGTCACCATCCATGGCTTGTGATGAGCAGCTTCATAGGCCATGACTGGTGACAGTGAAAATGAGCAAAAAATTAAAAAACCAGATTTTGCGGGCACCAAAACTACCTTTGAGATTATCATGAAACCTACACCCATAGGACAACCAAAATTAGAGAAACCTAGCTTTGACCCCATAGCAGGGCTAAACAGTTTACCTATTAAAATACCATTTCTTGAGCTCATGAGAACATTTCCAAAACAGCGCAATAGGCTTATGCAATTTCTCGTTGATATCAACATTCCTCAACCACCACTACCTTGTCAAGAGGCCCCTATGCATGGATCCAAAGAGATTATTATGCACCAATATGAAGAACTATTGATTTTAAACAAAACTGTTGACCAAACCTTATCTTCGAAATTTCCTATCCAATCTTTGACCTTGATGAAATACTTTTTCGTGCCAATGATCCATTGCTTTTGATCCATGTCAAAATTAGAGACATGCATGTTATATGTGCCCTCATTGAAGAAGGCTTTGTCATGTGTCACCTTCCATGACTAAATAAAGTCACTTGGATACCCCACCCATAACCTTAAAACCAACCGGAACACTTGCCACAATCAAAGACAAAAACCTTCCATGGGTTGTATTTGGCTCCCCATTATACCTTACCCCCTAGAATCGTAGGGTGAACAATATATTTAATTTTCCCCTCATACAACATTCTACTTGACCACCCTTGGACTCATCGCACGAGGGTCATCGCATCCTTCACTTGCAAATGTGTTGAATTTCCCCACTTAAGAGACATATACAAAGTACAAGGTGACATTGGCCATTGGATTTTAAACATTTCCAAAAATGCAAATGTAGTCTACAAAATACTTGCACTAGAAAAATTACCACTTGTACCATCTGTCAAATACCAATGCTTTAATTTCCCAATATAAACACTTAGATGTTATAGTGCTCATCTCGAACTAGTAGCACAAACACCACCCAATCTGTTAGATTTTAACAATGACCCTGACGAAATCAACCTCAAAATAAAAACCATGGATTAATCCCAATATATCATTTGATCAATTACCTCTTGGCCTTAAACCTTGATCTTACAAAAAGATACAACCCGGCAAAATTCCTATGAAAGCATCCATTTAAAAGAGCATAACAAAAAATACTACACAACCTAATGACATAGTAGTGGAATCACTTGATGTTGATCTCACTACTCCCGACAACAATGATGGATATGCACTTGATGACCCCTACGTTTTTGGCTATGTCCAAGCAAGACACATGGAAATCATAATATACAAAGAGTCCCTTGAGAAAAAGCACTAACAATACATGTTTAACCAAAGTATTAAGATGATAAATCTAGTTTCTTTCTTTGAGAAGGCTAGTGACGATTTAACATATGATATTAGTTCCAATGATGACTTCCCCCAAAGAGGTTCTACCACCACTCTAGTTCCATTTGCCAACATTCTATCTACAAAATCTTCCTTGCCTAATAGCACTCCACTTAAGGAGTCTTCTCATGCATCCACACCCTCAAATTGAAGTAAACCTTCTTATAACTCCTCTTTACTTTGCTCATGGCACAATTCCCCTGGACATTCCATTGAAACATCCAAAGACACTTGTAGCACATGGCTTCGCAAGATCGTACTCCTGAGGTGGTGAGAGGACGGGCATGTCCCACTCTTACACATGGTCGTTCCAACCAATTTCATGGTCAGTGGCATCATTCCTACACACTCGACATTAGTGTGTTGAGCTTACCCACAACATTTACAATAGTCACCCACTACACGAACAGAGGACCAGCCTCCCCAAGAGCAGTCACAACATGCCATGAGCACTATGAGCGGCAAGAGAGCCCACAATCACCATGACCATGAGATACTCCTACATTATCAGTCGAAGCTATTCGAAAAGAAGTGTTTACCAAAATATTAGAGACAATTGAAGAGACACTAGCAACGACATGATATAAGTTGCCACGAAAGGTTTACACCATCGATGAATAACTATGTGATGAGATTCTGAGGCAGTTGTGAGATATGATATGTCTTGTCACACTTTAGGTCTATTTTGCCATATATTATAACATAGCTAGCATACTCTTATTACAACCATGCTTGGGTTCTCCCCTCTTTACTCATAATACCTTTTACTTAGTTTCTACTAACTCTCTTGGGTTTTAACATTATCCCTCTTAGGTTTTATCTTTATCCCACTTGGGTTTTACCATTTATCCCTTTTGGGTTTTACCACCTTATGCCTCTTGGGTTTAACTAATTTATGACAACCAAAGTCTTGCTTGTGCTAAACTAATCTGGATGACCTAAACTACTTAATGCCAATAATCACCACCACTTTCTCTTTATACTTCACTTTCGGGTTGTTTGGGCTTGCTATGACACACATCACATACATTCATTTATGCATACCTTCAGAATCACCTCCTCAGATAATTCTCAAGCAAATATATTTTTCCCCTCTCATGGTTACTAGGATGTTCCTTATTGTATTGCTCTCGTATATCTATGGACTGACCTTAGTCTCCATATGCCTCACTCCCTATTTGCTCTTTGAGGCACACTTAGGCTGGTGTCAAGATCGCACCTTTTAATACTTTTTAAGCCGAGTATCTAAGCGTCTAGGTATTAGGTTACCCTCTCCAAACCATGTGTAAGCCCTCTTAGTGTTGTCATCTTACAAACCAATTGTTGGCCGTACGAATCCTTATGGAGGAGGATAATAGAAAAATTAAAAATCTATAATGATTTTTTTTTTCAATAGCCATAAATTTCATTAAATCAAAGGGCAAAATCTCAAAAGCCAAATTACAACCACAAAAGGCGTGATCATATATATCTCTCATTAGCACACTCCCTACTTTAGTTGAAACCTCAAACTCTAGAGTGACCTCACTAAGAGATAAAAGGCCATTAGAGTGGTATCCCTGAGACGAGGGTTGGATGCCACACATAACTCATTTGTGCCGCTTGCCTTTTCACTCAAGTACCTAATCCTTGTAGTGGATGTTGGCTCTGACGGGTCTTAAGGAGTGGAGGAAAAGTTGTGGGTAAGTAGGCTCCTTTACTTTTATACGATGTTACCGGTTCGTTTTTGGTTCTGGTGCGGGTTCGAAGAACCCGGTTCGCTGGTACGATAATTTTTTTTCCCTTGGGTTCGATATTGGGTTCGTCTGTACAAAAACTATATCAAAAAAAAAAAAAAATAGAAATGCTAGCCCAATATATAGGAAATTAGTGCCATTGTCATTACCCACATAGTATGCATTTTGATAATCGTTAAACTACGTGGATACAAAGATTTTTTTGGGGTCTAGATACGTTTTTAGATACGGCTGTACAAAATATATATATATATATATATATATATATATATATATATATATATATACACGTCCGTATCTAAAAACGTAATCGTATAAGTAAAATTAACCACATTATATATTAAATCTATATAATTAAAAAAATTATATTTAAAAAAAATTTATAAGTAATAAATTTAAAGCTTATATATATATATATATATATATATATATATATATAATTAACCACATTATATATTAAATCTATATAATTAAAAAAATTATATTTAAAAAAAATTTATAAGTAATAAATTTAAAGCTTTTATATATATATATATATAACATAAAAATAATTATAAATATATTAATATTTTATAAATTATAAATATAGTAATATATATTAATATTAAATTATTAATATATAAATGAAATCGTGAAAATTATTATTAAAAATTTAAAACCTAATTAAAAATACTACATTAGATAAATTTTAAAAACTAAATATTATAATATACCTATTAAAAACTAAATATAAATTACGAAAATTGTATAAAATATTACATAGATGTACAAATATTAAAAACTAGGCTACATCAGCGGAACTACAGCTTCGACGGCGGATGGTGGAGTGCAGTGAAATATCCCCTGTTTCCCTTAAATTCTGAAACTGAATATTTTGGATTGCCTTACTGTATTTTACCCTTTTTGATGTTTTAGCATGAATGAAGATGCGATTTTGGAGATAAATTCAAATGAATAAATAAACCGCAGTCTAAACTTTCAACTGGCTAATCAATGATCTTATTATTCTTCTGAACAATTACAATATGAAGCCTCTATCATGCAAATAAAAATAATACAAATATGGTCTCAAAAACGTGATTTTTTTTGCAAACTGGAAATAAACGTTGGATCTGGTACGGCTCGAGTTGCTGTGTCAAAAACACAGTCGCCGATGTCGGTTATTCTACCGTCGTCGGTCGATATACTGCCGCCGTCGGTTTCCTGGTGTTCGGCCGATGTCTGCCGGTGTCGGTCTCTGATCGGCCGATGTCGGTCACTGATCGGCCGATGTCGGTCTCTGATCTGTCGATGTCGGTCTCTGCACTCCCCGCGGATGCGTACGGATTTGCACGGATCTGTATAGATCTATACGGATTTCGTACAACCGCAAATACAATATAGTGCACCCTGTATGCTGGACGCCTGATCTATCAAAGCGAATGACCGTTGAAGCCCCAGATCTGATCAATAAGCTTGATGTGAATTCCGTCACGAATACACCCCTGAAAAGAGCTAGGTTTTCGTCCAACTCTTTTCCAATCTACTGAAGGTTTTCGTCTTCAGAGATTTAGTCGAATTAGAGATTCAAGCTTTACAATAATGCATCAAAATTTTTAAGCAACAAAAGATAAAAATTGCTTTGCCCTCAACTTCTTTTAAAGGCTCCCAGGAATCTTCTAGAAGAAGCCAACTTATTTAATATTTTATTTTTTTCCATTTTAATTAAAATTAATTAATTAAAGTCATCCTATTGAAGAAATATTAATTTTTGGACAACTTAAATTAATTAAATTAATTAAATCACTTTATCATAATTTTGGGGACATTACAGTCCTCCCTTCCTGGAGATTGCTTGTCCTCAAGCAATTCACCCCTGATACCCAACACCAACTTCCAGGATCCCATATCATTCTCATAAATTTGCAAACTCTACCATCTGAAACACTATGCTTAGTCTTTGCAGAAGACTGCTGCGCTACTCTGATTATCATGCTCTCCAAATTCTCATAACCATCCTGTAACCATGTATTTGTGTGAAATCTCTGTGACATAGAAGTAGCAAACCTTGTCGGATACATAATAGCATGATGGATAACTGACTGCTGTTCCTGTAAGTAATTCCTCATACACAACTGAGTTGAGTACTTGCAGACTCTAGTTCCATCTTCTGTAGATGACAACTCTTCATCCCACAATGGATGGTCTAAGCCCCCCATCAATCCACATCGATGCATCAACCAATCATCTGCATGTGAACTAAAAGAAAGGTGATGAACTCTCCTCACTATGTAGTCATGGTAAAAGGCACCAACCTCCGTCAATAGTTGACCATCATGGCCTTGCTTTCTATCACCTGACATGGAACTAACCTTAGGGGAATCAAGTGTATTTTCAGATTCATCTCTTATTTGAATAATGTTATCTATCCTTTTTTGTCTTGCTAGGTTGATGAGATTGATCTTATCTTTCACTTTTTGAAGATGCTGTCTTGCATTGGCAGCCACTAATCTAGCCTCTTTGGCTTTTTGCAACCATTCTTCATTAATTTTTTTGGACTTCTTTACCTCTTCTATGCCAAAATATACAAAATCAGAACCTTTGTGGTTTGAATCCACAATATAGATCTCATGTGCAACACACTTAACCTGAGTACCACCATAGGAAGACTCAACAACCTCATTACCTTCATGTGAAATGGATGATACCACATGACTAGAACTGCTGTTGCAAAAATTAGAATAGGTACCAGACCTTGGAGACATGCTTTCAACACCCCTAATGGGCTGATCCATGATTGTAGTCTCTTTCATTTTGTGATCAACTTGATGAATCAATGGTGTGCTATGTGTCTCTTTCTGTTCTAGAGTTATTTCTTCTTTAGGATTCCCACATGATGACTGATTTTTGTTTTTCCTAGGCTGCAACTCAAATGATAACACATCTTCATGCCTTTCTTCTGCATACCCTGCAAGTGACTGATCCATTATGGTGTTTTTATCATGAACATGGATAGGTTGACACAAATCTTTTTTCTCACATGAAAACATATTATCAACTATGGCATGGTATTCCTTTTTTGCAAGCTCAACCTTATGACAAATTTTTGGATGCATGTCAATGTAATCTTTGAAATGAAAGTTCTCCCTAACATATTGAGGAAGAGTATTATACTCCTCAAGTATGCTAATTACTTCCGTTTTCCTGTCTAGTGGCAATGGATCCTTTCTAGAAGAAGATGATGATCCACTATCATGTCCAAATTTCCTTGACATAGAATCATTGAACTGCTGCAATTGAAGCTTGAATTTTTGTGGTGACTGTTCCCATTCTTTCCACAGGGTTATATCTCTTAAAATTTTTGCCATAATGAACTATCACGCTAACCAACTGAAACTAATATGAAAGAGCAAAAATCGACCCTGTACTGCTAAAAACTAACATGCAACGCGAAATCCCAACAGGCTGGCAGAATCAAGGCTCTAATACCACTGAAATATCCCCTGTTTCCCTTAAATTTTGAAACTGAATATTTTGGATTGCCTTAATGTATTTTACCCTTTTTGATGTTTTAGCATGAATGAAGATGCGATTTTGGAGATAAATTCAAATGAATAAATAAACCGCATTATAAACTTTCAACTGGCTAATCAATGATCTTATTATTCTTCTGGACAATTACAATATGAAGCCTCTATCATGCAAATAAAAATAATACAAATATGGTCTCAAAATCCTAATTTTTTCCGCAAACTGGAAATAAACCCTGGATCTGGTACGGCTCGGGTTGCTGTGTCAAAAACACAGTCGTCGACGTCGGTTATTTTGCCGTCGTCGGTCGATATATTGCCGCCGTTGGTTTTATTGGTGTTCGGCCGATGTCTGCCGGTGTCGGTCTCTGCCTGCCGATGTCGGTCTCTGATCGGCCGATGTCGGTCTCTGCACTCCCCGCGGATGCGTATGGATTTGCACGGATCTGTATAGATCTATACGGATTTCGTACAACCGCAAATACAATATAGTGCACCCTGTATGCTAGACACTTGATCTATCGAAGCGAATGACCGTTGAAGCCCCAGATCTGATCAATAAGCTCGATGTGAATTCCGTCACGAATACACCCCTGAAAAGAGCTAGGTTTTCGTCCAACTCTTCTCCAATCCGCTGAAGGTTTTCGTCCTCAGAGATTTAGCCGAATCAGAGATTCAAGCTTTACAATAATGCATCATAATTTTTGAGCAACAAAAGATAAAAATTGCTTTGCCCTCAACTTCTTTTAAAGGCTCCCAGGAATCTTCTAGAAGAAGCCAACTTATTTAATATTTTATTTTTTTCCATTTTAATTAAAATTAATTAATTAAAGTCATCCTATTGAAGAAATATTAATTTTTGGACAACTTAAATTAATTAAATCACTTTATCATAATTTTGGGGACATTACATGCAGAGGGAGGATACAACAGATCTCGGAGAACACAACAGATCTCGAGGATGCAGACAGGTTCAAGTTTGCGGGCAACACAAATGATGAGCAAGAAGTCCATGTTTGGTGTTTGATAAACGAAATTGAAAAAAAATTAAAAAAAAAAAAATTTAACCTCTGTTGACTTGTGTTTTCTGCGGGTTTGTGGCTCCAACGTACATGGAAGAACCTAGGCGAACCCGGGTGCCCAGGGGCGAACCCTGGGCATTGGGGTAGCGAATCGAACTGCGAACCTGAATGGGGTTCGTGCCTGGATGCCCAACGCCAGTGAAAATCTGCGAACCGGTAATGTTGCTTTTATATGTATTTTACACCCTTCATGGGACATAACTACTACTTCACTAGTTTGTACAAATCTAGCCCTATCACGTGCCATAAGTCCAGATGTCGAAAACTCATAGTCTTGAGGAATTGATAAGAGTGTCTTGCCCCTGACAAAGATCTAAATTGCCGCTTTGGTGACTCACACTATTTTCCTTCCCTTTATTTCATATGTGCTCTTGACAGAAATTATTATTGTTTGACCACTTTCCAATTGTCTTTATTTCCATTTCTCATGCTTCAAATTTGACTCCATTATTTTGACACCTACAAGTCGTGTGGGTTATGTATTGTAAGGCCTGTGGAGTCAACCAAGATTTCCTCACTAGTATCTATCACTCATGCTACCTATCACACATCCCACCATTTCATTACATCATTCTTGGCATAACATGTTTACGTTGTCCATTGAGGATTCTTAGTAGAAGATTAGATTACCTATTCATCTATCTTATTTACTACTTACTTTATCCATTTTTTTCCATTATTTTACCTTCCTTTATTATAATTAGTTTTACCTTGCAATCACAAAACATATCTACATGCTTATATTGCCAATGAAGGAAAAACAAACAAACCATATTTTCTAACATTTGACAGCATCACATGCAAAGCAAATATAGACATACAAGGACTACATATGAAGCCAAAATCAATATCTATATCTACACACACACACACAGTGTCTCATGTACAAACTGACATGAGAGGCACGGGGCAACACTTTGAGCAGATGTAGCCTCCTAAAAACTGGTAAGAGTCCAAGAAATGGATTGAGTTTATGACTACAATCCACTAGCCTCACCTCTCGCCTTTGCAAGATCTCACTCCAACTCACCAACACAAACATACTGCTCTGAGACTCTGTCCAGCCTCTGCTTCCTATCAGCAGCCTCTCACTTCGTGGTCACATGAGCCTGCTTCCCAGTCACTAGCGACTGTTGTTCAGTCGCTAGCAACTGCCTCGAGTCCAAAAGATGCTGCCTCAATGAATCCACGGTAGCATCACCAACCTCTACAGGAATGGACAAAGAAGTACTCACATCGTCTCTATACCTCTGCAGGACATCAACAACCACACTTACTGGTCTAAAGACACTTGCATGTCTATCGATTGATGGAGCTACTGGGTCCTGCTCGGAAGTAGTGTCATGTTTGGGGAGCCTTCCATCTAGAATATTGTGATATGTGGTCTCTATTGAAGACATCCATCAGCTACTGTACCTACAAACACAAACAAAGATATACTAGGTACCTTTTTTTTGATAAGGTCAAAAAATGGACACCAGCCCCTTTATTAAAATAATAATATAATAACCAAAAACACTGAATAAATCAGGAAAAACTGTACACTTTTATCCGCCACCTAAATATTAAAAGTAAAAAATCTTCCACGAGCACTGACAACAGCCATCCAGAAGAAGGAAATCTAATCCTCTGCATCTTCACTTGAGTCTGACACCATAACAGTAATTCCATGCTCCAACTCCTCATCCTTCAGGATCAATGCATTGAGAGTTGAAGCAAGTTGAGAAGGTGCGAAGGTAGTAAGATTAATACAGAGCTTGGTGCAGATTGCATCAATCTTCCTTGTACAATATTTTCATCAACAACCTCTTTTAGCAACTTCTAACACTGTTCCAGCCTATTCATTAGCTGAATTCCAATTGTTGCATGTCCTCATGAATGGAAAGAGTATTGTTGACTCCAAATAAAACAGTCTGCACTCCAATGAGTTGCGCCACCTCAAGAGTGTCAAGACTCGGAGTTGACTGCCCAGGATCCTTCATTGCCTGGAGAATACAATCAACCAAAACATCTTCTCCCTATCTGGCAGAAAGCTGGGCATGGAAAAAAATTGTGGCAGTACATTTCAAGAATTTTTCTTCAATTCCCTTCAATAGCACAAGCTTCCAAAAGTCCAAATCCTGCTCTGCACTCATCCTGGTTGTCTTGTTAAAGAAGACACCTGTATGCAACAATGGTCTGAGCTTAAGGTCCACCAGACCCAAGATTCATCGAGTATTCTTTTATCATCTCCTTGTTCTGCTCCTTAATGATATTTTTGGAAGAAGCTTTACACTTGTCCAGTGTTGAGCCCAAGCGTGAAGAAGAGTCTTCTCCATCCATTTGAGAATATTTCCTGGCCATTGAAGCACTCAAAACAACCCGCAAACACCACCTGCCAAAAATAATATTTCCCTTAGGAAGTATGCAAAAGCTCAAACAGGTGAAAGGAAATTGACCCAAAAACATACAATAAGATCTTTGCATATAATGAAAACATCTACCCTGGAAGCTCAAAGAGTCTAAATTCCCTAAAATTACACTAAAAAACTCTTAGTAGACAGTCATCACGTGGGGGTTTTAAATCCAAAATCAAGATTACTAGATCCTCAACAACCCAACAGTGAAATAGCCAAATCCCACTACCTAAGAATATAGCTGCAGGAAAATTTTCCCGATGCTCACCATAGAAGTAGCAGAATTTAAACATAGCAGTGAAAATCTCCAGACTTAGGGCATTTAATAAACAAGCAGAATAGAACATTTGAAAGACCTCATCTGCACAATGTTCTTGAACACACAGAGCTAAAAAGGAAAGGGGCATACCTGTGGGAGACCTTTAATTCCCTCAGCCCTTCTCGAGCATCGAAAGCAAAATGT
This sequence comes from Torreya grandis, assembly GCA_037957365.1. Classification (NCBI taxonomy): domain Eukaryota; kingdom Viridiplantae; phylum Streptophyta; class Pinopsida; order Cupressales; family Taxaceae; genus Torreya; species Torreya grandis. Next base: position 906,416 of record JARHVA010002903.1, read on the forward strand.
AGACAAGGGTGGAGGGTGTCAAGGATTTAAAAGGTCTCACATGAATAGGTAGCCACCTCCCAAGCCAATCACTCAAATCAAATAAATGCTCCCAAGATGGCAGCAATTGGTAATGATTACCAACAAAAATTATCACTCAACCCAAAGGTGTATTGAGACTTGTTGGGTATTCTTTTAAAGTTTTATTTATATTTGAATCCATGAATGGGGGGCGGCAGGGAGTTAAACATTGAACAAGGTTGGTATGAGAGTGGTTAAGACTGGCCACTAGATTAGCCATATGATCAGAAACTTCCTTCCGATCTCTTTGTGTGTGGGAAATAGAGAGCTTCTTGAACCACTTTGCCAATTGAAAGCAATCATTAATGATTGGAGTGAGTTGCCAATGATTGCTTGAATTGCATTTCAAATCCTCAACGATTAACACCGAATCACCATCATTTTCCAGACTTGTCCAATTTCTGTCTTTTGTAAGCAAAAGACAAGCAAAAGACTTCTCCAAAGAGCCATAACTTCTGCAAAATTGTTAGAAGCTTTTCCTAGAGCTTCGGAATTGGTAGGAGTTTGGGGATGTGAAGGAAAAAAAGAAACAGGTTTTAAAACAATTGGAGGAGGTTATTGCTAAGATACGAAATGTAGGAATGACTGCAGAGCTGGGTACAAAGGAAATTAAGTTAAAAGCTGATCTGCAAGAGTGGGAGAGAAGGGTCTTTGTAGGCAAAAGTCAAGAATATAGTGGCTTCAAGAGGGGATTAAAAATACAACATATTTTCATAAATCATTTCAAGCAAGAAGATCTTATAATTATATTAATTTCTTAAAAACAACGGATGGTAAACAGGAATATACCTTAGAAGGGATGTGGAATATAGCTAAATCCTATTTTTCATAGTTGTTTACAATGGATTTGCTAGATGGCAATGCTCAAAATGTAAGTCCTTCAAAATATTTCGAGGATTATTTCTGACCAGGACAATAGATGATTAAATGCACAAGTTACTGAGAGTGAATTGAAGAGGGTAGTCTTTGACATGAAGAAAGGGAAGACACCCGGGCCGGATGGATTTCCTATAGAATTCTATCAGGTGTTCTGAGATATTCTTAAAGATGTTCTTCTGGCAGTAGTGGAGGCGGTGAGAACAACCAAGACTGTATTGAGAGAAATAAATAAAACCTTTATAGCCTTGATTCCAAAGACTTCAAAAGTGGAATCCATCACAGGATTTAGGTCTATATCTCTATGTAATGTGATTTATAAAATCTTTTCCAAAATAATGACAAAACATATGAAGCCACTAATGCATAAAATATTATTTCACTGGAACAAGGGGAATTTGTTCAAGGAAGGCAAATTCATGATGAAATAGTCTTAGCCTAGGAAGCATTACATTCTATGGAGGTGTAGAAGTCTCCTTCAATGTTTATCTGACTTGATCTCTCCAAGGCATATGATAGTGTGGATTGGAAATTTTTGGTCCAGGTGTTGAATCATTTAGGATTTTCCACATAATGGACTGAGTGGATAAATGTTTGCATATCCTCAGTTTCCTACTCTGTTTTAGTAAATGGAAACCCAACTTGGATCTTTTCAGCTACAAGAGGCATAAGGCAAGGTGACCCACTCTCACCTTTCTTATTTATTATTGTGGCAGAATGTCTGGGAAGATTGGTGACGAAAGCTCATAAAGATAAAATATTAGGAGGTATATAGCTGACCAAGGGAGTGAGTCCAATTACTCACAGTTTGTGGATGATTCTACTCTTTTAGGTAAGGCTTAATAGATGGAACCTCACAATTGCAAAAGATTCTTCAGTTATTTTCTAGAGCTAATAGACAATTGAAAAATGAAGACAAGTCTAGAATTATATTTCACCATTGTTCTTAGAGACAGGAAATGATGATTCTGGACAAATATAAGTTTAGAAAAGCCCTGTTACCAATCACTTATTTGGGGCTTCCATTAGCAGAAAGGAAATTAAAGGGATGACATTGGGTTATAGATAAAGTGAAAGATAAATTACAGAAATGGACGAATAGATGGCTATCCTCAGGGGGCGGAAAGACTTTAGTTAAGACTATTCTTCAAGCTTTGCCCATTTATGGTGCCTCTATCTTGAACACCCTGATTAGAATATTGAAACAGGTGGAGTCTCTCTGTCAAATATTTCTATGGAGTGGACTTCAAGAGAAAAGGAATGGTCTTTAGTGAAATGGGAAGCTCATTGTTAGCCAAAAAAGGAGGGTGGATTAGGATTTCGATCATGTATACAACAAAATAGAGCACTGGCAGCCAAATTGTACTGGAGGTTATTGGCAGTACCAGATGAGTTATGGGCAGTTAATATCAAAGCTAAATATGCGGAGAATAATCCTCTAGAGCAGATAATTAGATTGACTTTACCATGCAAGGGTTCCCTAGTTCTTTTGGTGTTGCGAATAGGAGAAGAGATCATAAAGAAACAATTTTTTTGGATAGTCAACAATAGAAAAACAACAGAATTCTGGACAGGTTCATGGGACAGATAACCGTCTATAATATCTCAATTTCTTGATATGCAGTCGGTTATGAAAACTCTTCATGCACATGGATGGATAAAGGTGGGTAAGTATTGTAAACCTGGTTGGCATCAATGGGAGGTTGGAAAACAATGGATACCGATGGATGAATGGCCCATTAGATTAAGGGAGGATCAAAAACAGGTTGTTGAAAACATTTTACAGTCAATAACTCTTTCAAGCTATGAAAGCCCTGATGTTATTGGTTGGGGGAAGAAATCTACAGGATGTTACTTTGTCTCAGATGGATATGATTTGATTAGTAGAACCACTCATCCGTTAGAGGATATATTAAAACATATTTGGCAGGAATTCCTTTGGCCCAAAGTGAGTTTTTTTGTTTGGTTGTTATTGAGGAAAAGAGTTCTAACAGGAGATAGGTTAATGAAGAAAGGATTTTATGGCCCAATTAGATGTCAGATGTGTTTGGAGAATGAAGAAACAGTCAATCATCTTTTTGTAGAATGTCTGGTTGCTAATCAATTGTGGCAATGGTTGGCCAGGTTATTTGAGATTCCGGGTTTAGGCATTCAATATCTGGAAGAACGATTTCGAGACTGGGGTATTCACATCAAAAAAGAGGAAAATCTTTTGCAGGTATTATGGAGTGGGATTAGACTTTTGTTAAGGAATCTTTGGAAAGAGAGGAATAGAATAATTTTTCAACAGGAAAGCAGAGATACTTTTTTTATTTGAGAAAATACTAGAAGAAATATAGCCAAAACCATCAAATATAAAATACAAATTCCACAAGATCTTTCTCCGAAATGGCTAGCCTTACAAGGCTACATATTGAAATGCCTAGGAATATTCAGCTGGATTGTTCAATAAGGAGAAAAGTTGTGTTAATGGTAAATGGATAAACCACCCTCCTAGGGTGGGTAAGCCGAATAACATCCAGAGGGAATCTTAGAAATGCCAGTATAGGGGGGATAGGAAGAGCGTCTGATGGCTTTGTTGTCTTCTTCTTTTTAGAAAAGTTGGGAATTGGTACTAATAATTTGGCTGAAGTTAAGATTGTTGCTAAAGGTCTTCAAGAAGCACTGAAAGTGGGTTGGAGAAGGATACGAGTGGAATCATATTCTTTACTTATCACTAACCTTCTAACAAGGCCCCTACAATGGAAAGGGGTAGCAATTCATAGATTTCACATGAGGTGGAAAGAGTCCAAAGGATGAAAAGTAAATTTGAGGATTGCCACTTTAGTCACGTCCCTCGCTAGCAAAATAAAGTGGCAGATGCATTGGCTAATTGGCTTCTTGATAACAACATTATTATGTGTTATGGCCCTCCACTGAAATGGTGGTCGTCTAAAGTTTAAGATCAATTTAGTCAAATTTTAGCTTTGGATCATACTTAAGGCTTAATGAGGCTTGCTGGTGCCATGATCACATTTGTGTCTAATGCCAAGGCTTGGAGTAATAGTTTCCATGTGTGGCATAGCAGAATATGTATATTTATAATATTTTATTAATAGATATCTTTTTCGGTTTAATATATGTATGTATGTATGTATATGCATATTTCACTCGGACAAGCCCAACACGGGTTTCCTTTAGCTGCACCATCAACATTCATTTTAAGGGAAAGCTCTTGGTGGTGCTTCCACAATGAACTGCTTTCAATTCTTCTTTTGCTTGCCTCATTATTAGGGACATATCAGGTACATTTTCATTTCTATCATTTATTTCAATCATTAGCATTTAAGCTTTCATAGCCTACTCATTTTGACCTTATTATAACACAATAGTACAAAGAGCTGCAATCTCCCAACCACCCCTTGCCACATTTGGAACATGGTATATTGGACTTTTAAGGCATGCATATTTTTTTGGGTCCCTCATGGCCTTTGTGATATGAATCCCTGGCTCACCCATATATCCTCCTCCCAGCTGCCATAACATGCAACCCCACATTTGTGGAGCTTTTGTCACTGTCCCCTTACCTTTGTCAGGGGCATCGCCACCTCCCTTAGCATCCACGTCCATGGGATACTCATTAGGACCCCCTCCCTCTACTACCACTTGTTGCATGGGAGCATGTATCTACACTTGTCTCTGTGCCTGTGTTAGTATTTGTCCCTAGACAAATGCTTGGTCCACCCTCTATCTCTGTCTCCACCCATGTGGTTGAGGTGCTCTCTATTGCCATAATAATGGAACATATAATTGTAGACCTACTCTTCTTGGTCCTGCCTCAAACATGCCTTGCCTGATAAGGGGAAATGCAAGGGGCAATTGCGGGATGAGGGAGCCTAAACTTCCCTGGGATGGGCTCACAAATATAGCACTCTACTTACCATGAAAAATGCCCAGCAAGCTTCATTTGGGCACGTGCCACTATCATAGTTGGCCATGAAGCCCATGTCTCCATAGTGCTTTGATAAGTCATCCATGTAATCTTGCCCCAAGGCATTGTCTGTAACCTTGAATAATCGACCTTGCTTCGAAATGAAGGATCTCAATCCCACAACTGTACTTGGGGCACATCCATTGCCACTACCACTGCCAATGCCAATGCCAAAGGGGTACCTACAGGTCTATACATAAGAAACCTCTCATAAATCCATGAACTCAACAGAGTAATGGGCCCAATTACCCGGTTATCACGTGCTGGAATTGCATAGAGATCTTGGTACAACTACACCATAGTTGTCACATCCAAAACATCCACAACCCCCTATTCGAGTGTTGTTGATAACATTACTAGAACATACAGAGGACTGACACCATTTAATTTTGATTTAAGACCCGTGCTACCATGAGACCAATAGCTATCATCCGAATTTCAAAATGACATCAATAAATGCATACCTCGGCTGCACAATATTGTGACTTATTGTACAAGTCTGAGAGTGTACCCCATTGAGCCATCCCACACATCTCAGTGTCCATAATCGAAATATCACAAACCATCTAAACACCCTCTATAGGAATTCGTAAAATTGGATGCATGTCCTCCAACATGATCATGCACTCAATCACATTGCTGCCATTGATCCATGAACACAATCAAAAGGTATGACTCCAAAGGCACCCTGCACATGCACATGATACCCCAAACCCAAGTCTACTCAAAATCCCCTTGTGTGTATTTGATAGGCCTGCAATCAAACAAGGTAACCGTCTATCTGACTACGTGTCACTTACTATCTCAAAATTTTTCTTTTCATTGGCAATTAGACCATGCGTTACCGACCATCTCATAACATTCTTCAGCATCATTCATTGGACGATGTGTCATTGGCCATTTTAACTACTTTGTACATCATTGATCAATGGACCACAAGTCATCGCCCATCCTTTGACATTTATCACTTTTTCACATCACAGATCATGGCTTGTGATGTCTTGCAAATCTGAATATTAAATTCAGCCCGCCATATCAACACCGACACATAAAAACCTTCAACACCGACACATAAAAACCTAAACTACCCAAAACCCAATTTTATCTTTATCTTGATCCACATTTTGACTGTCTTTGGGTCAAATCCTACCATACGGATTTCCGTGGGGAACATTTTTCTATTTCTAAAGATACAACCAACCTCAAATTTAGAACAAAACCTACTTGTCCTGTATCGTTGCTTGACCTTGGGCCAACACCGTATGTCGTCGGTACCTCATAACTCCAAGCCTCATCTCTTGTTTCGTTGCAAATGGTAGCTCTGAGCTCTATTTCTCTCTAAATTCTAAAAATGCAATGTAACAAAGAAAGGATTTTCATCCCTATATATAGCATCCAAAGCAAAACTATAAAAAGTTAAAAAACTAACCTTCATATTCCATTCGATGACCATAATTTTGCAACTATTGACCCTATCAACAAACCAAAAGAAAGGCTAGAATGCCAATGCTGAAAGAATTTTCATGGTACCAAGAATTATTTTTTTCAATTTTGTTGAAAAATTAACTATTTACATGATCTATTGGACTTGTCCTAGCACCATGCAGCCAAACCCATCCTAGCACCATATCATTGGACCTGTCCTAGGACCATGCAACCAGACTCATCCTAGCACCACATCATTGGGCCTGATCTAGCACCAATATTAGCAACAATGATTGTTCTACATCGCCTAGAAAAGGGAAAGTACGTAGTTTATTTATTTACTTTCATTTATCTACTTTATTACATCATTTGTTATATGTTTGGCATAGAATTTTCACGAGGTACCATCCCTCGTTACATTGTTTGACAAGTCATGAGCTTCATGGGGGCATATGTGTACACCAAAAAAACATTTTACTGACATTTTATTTTGTCAATGACTCAGTGGTGCATTATTCAGCCATATTTGGGTTGGGATGACTCGGTTTTGAGCCAACTTGTGAGAGGTGTCGTGGTTGCCTATTACCACTTTCATTCCACCTTCATACCCTCCAATTTGTCTTTCTAGACCTTATTTGCATCTGATTGACGTCACTAGCCATGGCCTTTGATGCATTGTTTTTACCTAAAATCTGTCCATGGCCGGTGATGTTGGCTATGGGAAGTAGTGACCTAAGAATCCATGCCACTATTTCTAGGGTCATTTTATTCATTTCCAAAACATGAATTTGACATTTTGACCCATGCTCGCAATTTAGGATTCCCTCCTAGGCTTTTTAAAGAGGAATAGGGTAAAGGATTTTCATCAAACGAAGACAAGTTGTAACAAAAGGCCTTGGAGATTCAAAAATAAGAAATAAACCAAATAAGAATACCAAGTCTTTGGAGTCCCTGAGTGTGGTTTATTTAGGGTTTCCACTATCCATCCTGACTCCACCTACAACTGTCTCTCACAAAGTGTTCAAAGTGGAGAGGGAGATTAACGCGCCAACCAATCGACTTAAGGTAAGTGCTACTTTGCCCTATCTCCCTTTATTTTGTGCATGGTTTGATTATGTATGTTGAATGCTTCATTTCATTTATATTATTGCACATTCTTATTTTTATTTATTATACTAGTTTTCCTTTATCAATGCGATCCTTGTCTATTACAACGGTCTTTGACCTACTTACCATAGCCTCTTAAAGCCCATTCTAGAAGGTCCTCTACCTTCTTTCTATTTAGAGGTCGGATGTGTAGAAACCTATTCCTAGACCCATCTCGACCTTAGTTCAAACTATTTTTATTAACTGCCTTTAGCTTGCAGTTCTGTCATTATTTATGTGGTTGTTTTAGAACGGCCTTCTGCCTTTTACCTATTTAAAGGCTTGTATATGTAGAGATCCATTTCTAGGCTCAATACAGGTTAGGACATGGTCGGCCCTGTTGGCTTGCTAAAAATAAAAAACAATCATAGAGATTTTATTGGTCCAGATCGAATGTGTTACTAATACATCAATGACAGGTTTGGTCTTGAGCTGAAACGGTATCTAGAAGGTTAACAAGGACTAAATGAGGTCATATGATATAAAAAAAGCTACATGGCATGCTGGGTAAGGACAACATGAGGTGAACGAGGGTGCCTAAGCACGCTATGACACACACGACATTTAAGTTTAGGGGCAACATAGTTCCTCTAGCCGTGCCTAGCCTGCGATAAATCAATGAATGGGAGGTGCAATGCGGCAACAAGCCCCTTGGCAATGAAAAGTGTTAGTATCCAAATTTATATGTTTACATATGCCCCCAACATACATCACCTTTCCACAATGTGAAGCAGGTTTTGTTGCCTCATGAATATAAAAATAAGCTGAAATAAAATGAATGAAACAATGAAAAGTGAGAATATATACCTCGACTTACTTGTCTGACAAAGCAATGAGTAGATGTGCTCTAGACAGCTACACAATATGTTAGCATAGGGACTGAAACATTTATGACAATTTCATCATCAAAGATTCCCTAGAGAAGGCTGTCGATGCATAGTTAGTGGTGTAATGCAATGGAAATGCACAAAATAATCCTATATATGACAGATTGAAGCCAAGTGACTGCATGATGTGGGATGAATTGGATGGTTTATGACCTCACATGTTCTCTTCGTAAATGCGTGTGTTTGAGAATGTGTGTATGTTGCTTTGACTGTAAATGGTGCCCAAAATGTACCAGATTTCATCATCCGCTGAAAACCTGCATGTTATGTAGTTTTTTGACAGGTTCAATAATGACTGAATCTGTTACTGATGCATGGGTAATGGTTTTGGGCAGGACTGAACTCGTACATGTGACTGCAAATCCTGCTGAAACTTCCAAAAGTGATGTTAAATGTGTATGTAATTGCTGTCTGCTCAAGGAAAAAGTTCATTTGTATGCCTCAAGTCTTACAATCTTACATCCAAGAGCCTCCTTTTCATTTGATGTGCTGATAAAGTTTGAGGTAGAAGGAATGGAGAAAAGGATGAGAAGAGGCGGGAAATGACAAGATAACAAGCATGCACATCAAGGGGATGGAGGCGCCACTGAGGCAACATTAATGGAAGTAAGACACCTTTATCAATTCCTCAAGCCTAAGGAATTTCAACATCCAGATTTAAGACACCATTCTCGACTAGATTTTGATTGACAAGTGCTGTTGTGAGCTATGTCCCAGGATGGCTGAATATGTGATTATGTGTAAAGCTGAAACTCACTGATGAGAGATGTATAAATCTCTAAACATACTTCCCCCACTCTTCGAGACATAAGAGCCGATGAACACCATGTAGATTGGATTTGTCTGAGAGATAGATGCATCAAATGAAGCATCCAACCCCAATCTATTTGCTTATGAGTCCTTGAGACCTCAGGCCCTTAGGAGACCATTCTATGGAGATTTAAGTGTTGAACTGGAGCATGGTGCGTGCCTAATGCTTTTCCATTTGCACAAATTGGATTTTGTACTGTACTAAACTTTTTTTGTTGGTATTGAGTCGTCTTCCATATGGTTTTAGAAAGCATGAAAGCTGTAAATTGATCCTCCTCAAGAATTTGGATGTCCAACTATGGGTATGAAAGATGACAAAACAAGTTTACACTTAGCCATGATAGTTATCCTAAGACATAGATGCTTAGATGCGCCTAGGCCCTATGTCATGTCCCCTTCTAGTTGACATATTTCAGAGTTGATGATTAGCCTATTATGCGACCCTCGTAGGCTGATAGGATGGATAGAGGGTCTTGATGGAGCTTGGCTTGGCTTCGACTAGCAGAATTTTTCCAGTTGGCGTTCGTTCGGGCTTTTTCGGACACATTTGCCTGAGCTCTTATTTTTTAGGGATATTTGACATGAAGCGGAGCACCCCTGTTTTGGTATGGTCATGTGTGGAATCACTCCCTTGTTCACCAGCTTCAGACGGTTCGAGAATCGGATATGTATTGAGGGAGATAGTAATATTTAATTGATTTGATTAAATATTAATTATTTCGCGTAATTTAATGACTTAGGCGTTTTGACCCAAGGGGAGGGCTCATTATGAAGGGGGCCATTTTAATTATATTTTATAATTAAAATTGTGTCTTTAGACTATGGAAAAATTAAAAGAGAAGAAAACCCTAATTTTTAATTATGAAACCCTAATTAGGGCAAGTGCCCCTTTTTGAAGATTATAAGGGTTTCTCATTGGAGAGCATATTCATTCATGTTGAAGACAAATTTTTGCCAAGTATTTTCTGAGAAGACTGAGCCAAGGGTTTCCAGTATTCTTTTGCATTGAAGAACGTGCAATCTTCAGTGTGTGTAATTCAGAAGTTGTGAAATATCAGCTGATCTATTGCCGGGTTGAGAGATAACTTCACACAGGTGTTATCACAGAGATTCACAGGTATTTATTTCATCAGGTTTTTGTTCAAAAATCGTTTAGATAAAGATCTTCAGTATTAGCGTAATATTTCTTGAGACCAGGTGTCCAGCATATAGGCCGTACAGTTTTACTACTGATGTACGAAATCAGTACGGTTTTGTACCAGGCCGTACAGTTTCGAAAAAAAAAAGCATGTTTCAGCAGTCACAGGTGCAGGGAGCGCAGAGACCGACATCGGCAGCGTAGAGACCGACACCGGCCGACATCGGCTGAGTAGAGACCGACATCGGCAGCGCAGAGACCGACACCGGCCGACATCGACCGACTCCTACACCGACATCGGCAGATACGGCAGTATAACCAACCAACGTCGGCGACTGTGTTTTTGAAACAACAACCAAAGAAAAGCTAGGGTTTGCAGAAAACAGGTTTTTGAGACAATATTTTATATTATTTTGTTGCATGACAGAGATTCACTATTGTAATCATTTGAAATGAACAATAAGATCTTAGATTAGCCAGTTATAAGTTTTACTGCTTTAGTATTTATTTATTTGAATTTATACGAATTTATGTTGCAAATTCGCATTCTTCTTTATTTCATGCAAAAACACCAAAAAAATCAAAATACACAAAAACAGTCAAAAAATATACAGTTTGAGAAATTAGGGGGAAACAGGGGTTTCTACACCCTAGACATGCACCATATGAAGGGGTTCTATCTTGAACCAACCCTATTGTTACAAGAATGGATGTATAATAGGGGGAATTGAATGGTGGCCGAGTTGCCCCAAGTAAAAAGTGAATGACGGAGTGGTACGATGACAAACAAGGTGAAATTTGGTCAAAAGAGAGGAGAATGTGGAATGGAATGTGGGGGAATGCTTTGTACTTAATCCATTGACTTGAAACTTTTGTATTTTATTGGTTGGGTAGTATAATGACGGGTTTGGTCTTGACCGAATGTGTAACTTGGGCATCAACGACAGGTTCAGTCAAGTTTGAACCTGTAATGGAAGACTGCAAAATTACAAAATTTAGCAAAAATATAGCCATGCGAACTGATGTGAGAAATTGGTTGTAAATAAAGTTTGAAAGGTGTGTTCTGGCAATAATAAAGCTTGAGAGGGTGGCTGTAAAAATGATAGCTCATGGGGAAAGCCTGGTTGTATTCCCCAGGTCTTGCAATCTTACACCCATGAACTGAGCTGACTGTAATAAGTTTATTGTAGAAATTTGGCTGTAAAGAAGATCCAGTACAAGCAAGATTGAAAATGTAAATTGTTGTAGATATATTGGTTGTAATGATGACTATAAGCATGGCTGAAAATATGATTGAAAATGTATGACTGTATGCTATTAATGCAAGTGAAGTGAATATAAAATGCAATAGTGCCCAACTATATGAAATAGCAGAATTGAGTATGCAATCCTAATGGAAATGACAATACACAACTTTTTAAAAAATTGTGAGTTTGCTAGTTCATTAAAGCTTTCTGCCTCTAGTGTTTGTAGTTGATATGTACCTGATCCAAAGACGTCCTTGATGATGTATGACCCCCACCATTTTTTGGGCATGCTTGCCTTCTTTGTTACGTGTGTAGTCTAACTTGAGCACCATGTCACCAACTTCAAAGCTGCAATTTTTGACCTTCTTGTTATATTGTCTGGTTGTGAGCTTCTTGTAATTCATATTGTGTTGCAATGCTTTCATTCACTTTTTGCCTAAGTTGTCAAGAGTGTGTAGGCGTGCCTCTCTATAGGCATCATTAGGAATTGGTGCATGGAGTGAGATATGAGGAGAGGAGCTCAATCTTCAAACGTAGGACAGCTTCAGCTCCATATAAAAGTGAAAATGTCGTTGCTCTAGTGGCTGTCTTGATGCTGGTTCCGTAGGCCCATACTGTTTTATTGTAGCACCCTCCCAGTACCAATAACTGTAACAAACCAAAATAGAGTTCAAGAAACCCAAACTAAGTTCTTCTTGATATAAGTTGTTTAGTGTACAACATAATGCACCTATGCCAATAACTTCAACAAAACAAAATAGCGTTCAAGAAAACCCAAACTAAGTTTTTCTTGATATAATTTGTATAGTGCACAACATAATGCACCTATTTAAATGGCAAAGGAATTTATGCAATTTCAAAAGCTGTTATTATATTCACTACTTTGAAAATACACAAGAATTGGATCTTTTCCTAAATTATACCTTTGGTCCACCCAAGGCTTCAAAAAACATTTCCAATCAATCTGACATCATCCAAAAACATAGTAAACGACTATTCATTCTATTAAAACAGAAATTGGCTGTCAAAGTTACATCCTAAGACCTAATGCCAGATCTTGAAATCTTGAAAACTGGTCAAGTACTTAGCTCAAAGGATTTGTGAGAAACATTTCCTTCGTTATAGCTTGTGGAGAGTTGAGACCACTTTCAAACATCCTGAACAAAAACTGTTTCCTTATATTTACTTAAATATTAATTTTGTAAATATGACAATGCATCGGAAATCATCTCTGAGTTTTACCCTTAACCTTCACAATACCAAAAACCACTGCAAGTAAGCTAAAGCAAAAACCCTATTTGCAGTCCTGGTTCACACTTCCCTATCTGACCAAGGCACCTATGGATAACTTTGACCTAGGAGAGCTAAGGTATGCAGTGTGAATTCCAAAATTTGACTGTGAATTAATTACAAACCATTTCTGTGCTCTAAAAGGTCGATCCACGGTACCAAAAAGGGCATTTTAAAAAGTTGACAAATTAATAGACTTACTTAAATGCTTCATGATCTCTCTATTGACTGTGAAATAACAAAATTTACTGCGAATTCTTAGAACTCCAATGCAAAGTTTGTCTATACAATTCAAAAATAAGAGAAGCAACTTATTCAATTTTTCACTTGATTCATTGATTGGGAATTGAAAATACTTACTGATTTCACACTCCATCTAATGGATTCCAATCATGGCTCATTTCTTTCTAACAAGATAGTAAATTTGATTAAGAAATTTTATCATATGACAAGGAAGGAATGCAGATTTATTTCTTTTTTCACACACTCAGCCATATGTACAAATTACAGTGACAAGTGAAGTAACACTATTGCAAAATTAACTATTATCTGTCCATCTAAAGGTTCTGATTGGAATGCTATACAATTTCATACAAAATAATTAAGGAGAAAAGTAGATTTTAGGTTTTAGTAATACATAGAGATTCCTATTGGGCTATTCTAGCAATTCCCTCTTATGAAGAAGTGTAAGATAGGAAATGATTCACTTCAGAATTGACAATCCAAACTATCTCATCTCCTTTACTAATATCAAATCCATAATGCTATTAAAAAATTGGAAAACATGTCGATTCTATTTGTCTTCAAAAATATTTGTGAACTGTGAATACCCTCTCTTTGTATTAAATTTCCGGCCTTAATAATTAGTGATGCATAGATTAGCAACCAAGTATGAATTCATGTTAGGGATTTCATGCACACACACAGAGATGAACATTTGGACTTCACAGTTTAGTTTTCATAATGCCACTTGTCAATGTACACAGATTGAGAACAAAAGATGTTTTTATTCCTCTAAGCCTATGGATGAATATACACAAGATATTGCATACTATTCTATTGGCTGATTTCAACTTCACTTTGACTCTTTAAGTGTTCTGAATGAATGATACAAGTTTTGTATGAAATTGAGAAACTATATCATGACAACTCATTGTTGTCTCTATTCTGGAGCTTGTACAGGTTACCCACAAAATATACCAGTCCCTAACAATTGTGAAAAAACTGAAAATCCAATCCAATGAAGGTTCTATATATGAAAATTCAACTGCATACCCATATCTTTGCAATTGACTAACCCATGGAAGTATGTATATATGAAACACATATGCAAACTATATTCATTTATCCGCACTTAGAAGCAACCACTAAACAGTTGCTTTTTTTTAGGAATGCATCACTAAGAAATGAAAATCAATTGATATTTATCATTTTCATTTGATTTAAATTCAGCAAATGATTGAGTGAAGGAATGTGTGCATCAATAACTGGTGGTTGAATTGTGAATGATGTTCTCTATCCATACCAAAAATACAAAGTGCCCTTTTGCTTACCAATTGTTCACCCTCACAATGGGTGCATTGGTCCATGGGGTCAAAGAGGATGTCTGCTCATTGCCTCTCTGGGAAACTATGATATGTAGTGCCATAACAAAACAACATGTCCACTCTTTCCCACTATGAATATTCATCAGACATACAAAACACACTTCTCTTATGCCATAAGTCTTAAGGGAATTTGATGATAACATAGGGCTGTGAGATCAAAAAACAATGGAGGACAAAAATCAAATAGATTCCAGGAAAGAGGAAAACATAATTGATTTTCAAATTATACTATTGCAGCTACTGGAACAAATAAGGCTCTAAATTGAAAATTTATAACTTTAAGATTGCTCACAATATTCTAGTCATAGGATTATTCCCTTTCTCTAATGAAAAAATAATGAATTACAGGTTATAGAATCATGCCTCTCTTCTATAATTGGAAGAATCATTGAAATCTAGAGAGTATAAAGTTGTCCTCCCTTATATCTGAGAAAGTAGTTAGAATCTCTAGATTATATAAATGCCCCCCTTTCCTATACCTGTAAAAGTAAACTGAAATCTACAGAGTATAGAATTGTTCTCTCTTATAGCTGCAAGAGTCAGTTGTTAGCCATAGAATTATACCCTATCTCATTACAGGTTATAGAATCATGCCTCTCTTCTATATTTGGAAGAATCATTGAAATCTGCAGAGTATAAAGTTGTCCTCCTTTATATCTGAGAAAGTAGTTAGAATCTACAGATTATATAAATATAATTGTCCCCCTCTCCTATACCTGTAAAAGTAAACTGAAATCTACAGAGTATAGAACTGTTCTCTCTTATAGCTGCAAGAGTCAGTCGTTAGCCATAGAATTATACCCTTTCTCATATGCCAACATATGAACATTTAACACATATAACTCAGAAATTTTTATTATACAATTTCCTTTGATGCAATAATAATCCTAGCACCTTCTCTACCTCTCATCGATCCCTCCTTACTAAAGAACATGAGTTCCTCATGAGTTCCCCACAAGGAAGAAAGGCAAGAAAAAAGATAAATATAAAGAGACATATACGTGCACAAACGAGCTGGGTAAAAAAAAAAAAAATTTTAACATGTAAAATGTAACCACAAAGACTTACTAGTTTGAACATATTTCTGGGTGAAAATGGAGGACAAATGAATGCAGAGCATGCCAAACTACTTCCAATTCAACTTGGCACCTCCAAGCCCTCTTTTTTATTCTCAGATCTAAAAATATGGCTAATTTCTCTCTTTAAACAACCTGAATGAAAACTCTTCAAACAATTTGAATACAAAAGCAACATCTTCCAGCTTCTATATCCTAAATTCACTTATAATTTCTGCATTTCTCCAGAAAGAGAGTGAATACATTCATCAACACATCTTTTAAACTCTTCTTCCAATGACTTATCCCACAAAATCTGAGCTCATTGTATTAATTGGAGGTCAATGGTCTCTTCTTATTACTCTGACATAAGTGCGAGCTTTCAGTCTCATTGGTAGAGTGATGTATCTCATCTCCACATATTAGATTTGGTTTTGACTTCTTGTTCCTTTGACATAAATGTGAGCTTTCAATCTAATTGGCAGAGTGATGCATCTTATCTCCGTATATCAGATTTTGTTTCTGTTTATCAGTAAACATAATAATTTAAAAACATTTTACTTTATGTTTCAACTTTACCCTATGATCCTTATATAAACCAGCCTTTATCACTTATAAAGTCAGTCTTTTAATATATATTGTATTTAGTTTCCATGCCAACATGCCCTGTAGGTGCCCAATCACCATGTGACATTTCCACGGTACCAGGTCATCGTTTATAGTCAACCGGGTTAACCCAATTTATTGAAATTTCATTTTCTCGGAATTATGCCGTGTGACCAGTCGTTCGAAAGAATTTTTCATAATGAGTTCAATTTCAAATATTTCAATACTGAAAAGTGCCATTTGTCTCTGTAGCCACCTCAAATGCTAGGTTGACTCCTTCAACACCTGTGGAACTATGCACACCCAAAGCCTTGTATAGTCATCGTACTGATCTTGTAATTTGCACATAAACCAGATGGATCACGGTACTTCAAATGTTACAAGGTATGCTATAAAATTCTGATTTAAGCATAGTAAGTTCATATTTTTAAATCAATAAAAAATGAAATAAATGATTAAACAAGCTCCGGATAAATCTAGTTGATAAAAATATCATTTCATGATAAAATTTGTGTAGATGTCCAAAAATATCATAGAAGTTTGCAATATAGTTGAAAACATAGTATGTTTAAATGTTCGTTCCAACAAAAATTACTAATATTCAATCCAATGTACTCGAAATATATAAATTCTAAATGTCTAAGGATGCCAGAAATGAACATAGTCTAGAGATATAACAGTCAGGTTTACAAAATAGGTGCTACTAGGTGCGGTATTGCATGGATATAACTTTATATGCATGTCTGTCATTGATTCCGCGATTGTCTACATCAAAATTTTGTTTGTTGACTATACTTTCCCATTGCATTGAGCATAACATGGTGCTGAAAACCCGTGTTGTAGTTTGAACATATGATATAACTCCTTTTCTTAAATTTTAAAGGTTCCACCATTGTCAGAGATAATTGTATACATTTAAAATTGCTCACTTCGTTATCGTCACTAATGTTACCATTAGTTGACACTAATTATAGCATCATAATACTTAATGCGATTTAATGTCCTATTAACTATCCCCTTCACTTGGCTAATATCCCCTTCATCCTTCATATCCTAAAATAACCTTACCCCTTATGTCAAATAATCATCCTATTATCATCTTCTTATCACTCCATTTAGTCACTAATCATGTCCTTAGATATTTGTGAATTTAAAATTCACTCCTACCTACCCCTATCTACTTGCTACTAGTTTCTCCTACAAGCCCAGTAACTAACCTCCATTGTCATTTACCAAAACCTAATCATCATAAGACACCTATAATGGAATATAGTCTTCTACACTCTAGAATCCTTTTACAATCTTCCACACTCTCTATAGAGTTCTTCTCTAGAGTCTTCGAAGGAATTTTAAATTCCTCATCCTCTCCTATATAAACAGTCCATTCTCCATGCAATATCAAATCTTGAATCTTGAAAAGAAATCATGCCAAACTTGTCTGTTGTCTTCAAGCTATCATAATCCTCTATTTGTGTTGTCCATGCTCTGAGTCACAAGGCAGTCCAACATTCTATATCAGGGATCAAATAGTCTACTTGTCATCTTGGGGCACAACACTCAATTTGGAGGTAAATTGGTTGCATATTGAAGGCATGACTGTCATATTTTCATTATTGTTTGCATAATTTTTATTTACCTTGCCTAGTCTTAGTATCTAGTGTGAATTTGAAGTTGATTTGTAGTCATTTGGCATATTGTTATAGTTATCGGCATTTGAATTCTTGATTCCAAATCTTATTTCTAATGTTCCCAAATTGGGACAATGATGAAAAAGAGGGTTTTTTAACAAACCCTTAACAAACCCAAACAAAAATGAATTCTGAAAACTTAAAACCGGCCAACCCTAGCTGGAAAAATTATAGAATATCCAAGCAAAAGCACATCCAAAATATCTCAAGTAGCTGAAAATTATTAGGGAATAAAGTACCTTTTTTGGATCAAATAAAATGGCGAAGTAGTTGAAAATACCCCTGTAAATAAACTGATTTTTACTTGAATGTACAACTTTGTTTTTTTACACTCAACACTTGAAAAATCTTCACAAGTGGGTCGCCACACCTCAGAAAAATAAGGGAAATAATTCTGAAAATTATCCCTTGGAATTTGCCCCCCAATTCATTTTTTGGGACTCTCCAAGCAAGTCATTCAAGTGCCAAAAATATTATAATAAATTCTAGAATATTTTAGGGCTTAGATTGTCCTACGCATGCAAATTGATCCACACAAATCACCAAATGATTGAAATAAATTATGAAAATTACGTCAACTTTAGAAGAGAGTTCCAAGTATCAAATTGACCTCTTGTGAGGGGTTGCAACCCTCCCAAAGGAAGTTGCCACCCGTGAAATGGCTTGCAAACTTGTCCTAGGCTCTTCCACCAAGTTCGTACACCTCCTTGACCTGCAATTTGAATATTTTCAGCTTTTCAAAGGATTATATTAATTCTTTGATGAAGGTGGTGTTCAAAGACCACTTTGTAGAACCTCTTGCATACACTTGTGCACAATTATGGCGCAATTACAGCCCTTGAATAGAGTCGCCCTGGTAGAAGAATATATATTTTCGTCTCCAAACTCCTTTGTGCACTTGAATCTTTTCTTCCTCTAATCACTTGTTCAAGCTTGACATATTTGTACAAGATTTTCAATATCAAAATTGCATAACCTTTTCAAATGAGCCTTCACTTTCGTTTTATATCCCTCCTCCAAATGTGGCACCCAAAATAGAGTGGGATATTTTACTTCAAAAATAAAAATAAAAAATATATATATATATATATATATATATATATATATATATATATATATATATTACAAGTTTCTTTATAAAAACACTTTAGGCCTTAAGTGCCCATAACCCTTAAAAAGGCCCCAACTTAAGTGGAAATTAGATCATAAAGTGCTTTTCTATTAAATGCTTTTGAAGTCCTCAAATGTCCCCTTTTCCTCTTCTTCCCTTAGTCTTTGTAGGAACAATTCAAGGCTAAAGACTTAAGCAAGTTTATACCAAAATGGAGGACTGTACCCAAAATTGTTTGTCCTCAATGAATTGCAAAAGCCACATGGCTGTCCCAACCCTTTTTACTATGCAAGCTCTCCTTTTCAATGCCTCCCATGAAATGGAAGCTCCAAACCAAAACCTTACCCAGCTGTGCCTCTGTTTTGGGGGCTGCCCCCAAGAGCTAGAGGTGTTCTCATAGCCCTCCAAAGGCTCCATATGTTCCTAATCAACCATCCTTTTAAATACCGAGTGGATGATAGGCAAACTCCTTTCCCTTATACCTTCAAACGAGGTGTTATGTGATTCAAAATTGCAATAATAAACATGAGAGAATATGACTACCTTGTTGCCCCATGGGCAAAGACCTTCCAAATGCTGGGCCACCACTATCCCAATATGCAAAAAAAACCAAACAAGGTACCTATCATGATGTGAGGCCTCTAAAACATACCACTCACCATATATAGGCATCTTTGTGCAAACTATGTGCCTTCCAAAAGGCTGCCCCTTGTCAATCATCCCATGCATGCATAAGACCCTCCAAAAGTTCATCAATAGCTTTTCAACACTTACCCAATATAACTGTACTTTCTTCGTGTATATGCTTCCTCTATCATCCACCAAAGGTGCCAACATATGCATTTTTCTAAGACCTTGCAAGAGCTGGACTGTATTAACAAATTCAGTCTTTCTTCCCTTGTAATATGGCTGTACATGCATGCACATCTTTGATTTTTCAACATGAAAAATTTGAAATTGATATATGCATACTTCTCTTCATAAAATTCAGAATTTCTCCCCTCTTAATATGGCTGTGTTTGCTTTTTCAAATCTGACTTTTCTGAGAAATAAATTTCAAAACTTGCACTTACCTTCATCCCATCAACACAATCATGGGCTCTGGAAGATGTCAAATTGTTGTCCTTACTCATCCCTCTTTGCCTCGAAGAAGACTCTCTAATGTGCAAAGGAGTAGCCAAAATAATTATTAGGTACAACATACCTTTGAAGCAACTCATCACCGTATGCAATCCACTATGAGTGGTCCCCATCATATGCAAAGCATGTTTTATCCAAATCTGCCCCTTCTCATGACTACTATGTAAGTATGTGACCTTGTAAACATCAAAGGAATGTTAAAAAATAAACAAGGTACACTGCTGTTTTATACTCACAAATTTTACCCACTTCTTGTGCAAACCGTGGTCTCTAAAGATGTCATTTTCTGCACTAAAAAACAGTTGAAAGTAAACAATTAAATCAGTCATGTTGTTCTCATAAGGGGGCTGTAGTAGAAGCAAAAAATTTGATTTTTCTGATTGCACAAGTCAAAAACACAAGGAATAATATCTCTCCTTGTCATGAGTATCAAGGTACTTCCAAAACCAATTTTTATTTGTATACTGGGTAGCTGTAATGAATGACACCACTCTGAATTTTTAGAGACAAAATTCTCAAAGTTCTTATCAACAATTTCAAGCTTCTTTTTTGGCCACCATTTACAAAAAATTGCCGTTTTTGAGGGGTCAATGACCAAGATTGTTGCCAACAATTTTCTGAATTTTCAGGAAAGGAAATAGACAAATTTTTCTTCACCAATTTACCTTGCCAACTGCTGCTCATGATTTGAGCCTTTGCCCAATCTATTATAGACTTTAAACTTTCTTCCATGTTTACTATATCATCCCTTCCAATTAGTTGCCCATGTATGGAAGCCAACTCATTCCTTGCATTCCCTGTTGCAAGGGGTCTCCAAAATAAATCAATTTCATGATGTGTTTGCATGCTTTTTGGCATGCCCTTCACCTTGTCTTCACCCTTGGCATGATCCTCATATCCTCCCAAGTGATGTAGGAGCATGGTAGAAAGGTTGTGCACTGACGAATTGCCAAAAAAATAATTAAATGGCTTACATTTATCTGCTGTTTTGGAAATTACAGGAAGTTGATAGTGATCATTAGCCTTGGTGGTGTGGACCTTGTTCACCGATTTCCCTTCATCAATGTGCAATATTGATTTCTGTTTATCTTTGGCATTATTATCTAGGTATTTAAGAGATTCACCTTCGTCTTTGAACTTCCTTAAGTGTTGCCTAGCTAGGAAGGCTATCATCTTTGGTTCCTTTGCCCTCCTCATCCACTCATCACACCTTGCTTGTGTCCTTGACATAAGGGCACAATTTTCGTCTACTTGGTTGAGTATATTTTCTTCTCCTTTCCTTGGCATAGAGAGTGTCTTCATAGTGTGTCCACTTCCCTTGAATTTTTATGGCTTCTTTCATGTGAGTCCTCATGAAGTTTTGCTCTACTTTTCTTTCCTTCCTCTTGCATGACTTACTTCTTATCACAAGTGGCTGCCCCACTTGATCTGTAATATCCCCAAATGGGACAATTATGACAAATCGGGGGTTTCCAACATACCCCAATACAAAATTGAAAATAATATAAATGTTGCTTAAAAAATCAACAAACCCTAGTAACAATAGATGTTCAAATTCCAAGCAATAACACTCCACAATAATCCCAATAATTATTGAATATGCAACTACAATAAAATACCTCTTTTTGTGGCAAGATAGAATTGCGATGTGGTTGAAATTTTTTTGCAATAATTCTGATTTTTATGATCTTGTTATAGTTGCGTTTTTCTTCCAATCAATTTTGAAACCCTTGCATAAACTCACAATATGTCAAAAATCCCTGCAATTTATTAGGGCTTCCCAAGAACAAATTGGGGCTGCCAATAGTCAATTTAGTCCCTGCAAACAAATCGCCACACATAAAAAAAAGGAGGAACAAATCTGAAATTCAAACCCTTGTTTTATCCCTTCCTCAAGGTCTCCAAGTTCCCCAAATCAAATCATCCCACTTAGAAAAATATTAAAATAATTTTCTGAATATAAACTAAATTATTTTCCTTCAATATTAGAGCCCAAAAACACTCTAACAACTTGTCCAAGTGAATCGCTCCACTAAGAAAAATTATGCAAATATTTTTATAAATTAATTCCCTTATTTCCAGTCCTCAATACTTTATTATTTGCTTTAATCAGCTGAAACTTAAAAAATTTGGATGTTTCGGAATATTGGGAATTTAAATGCAAATGTTAGCTCAAAATAATTACAAAAATAATAGCTTTCAAACAAAATTAGAATCAGAATTTTTCTTACATGGGAAGTCCTTCAAAATTAATAACAAAGTTACAAAACCTTAGTTGCAGCCTTAGATTCTTTTAAAATCAACAAAACTTTTCAAACCAAGTTTGCTCACCTCTTTGACCAACAAATCATTAATTTTCAGCTCTTTAAAGGGTTTGCAATAATTATTTTATGAAGATGGTGTCCAAAAACACCTTTATAGATCCACTTGCATACAACTATGTAAAATTGAAGCACAATTACAACCCTTGAATAGAGCTGCCTTATGTGGAAAAGTGAAGGTTTTCGTCTCCAAACACCTTGGTGCACTTGAAGGTTTTCATCTTCAAGTCACTTGTTCAAGCTTGACATACTTGCACAAGAATTTCAATTTCAAAAATGCATAACCCTTTCTAAATGAGCCTCCCTTTCCTTTTATATTCTTCCTCCAATTGTGGTGCCCAAAATAGCGAGTGAGTTACTTTTTCCTTGTAATAAAAATATATATTACAAGCTTGCTTATAAAAACACTTTTAGGACGACCCTTAAAAAGATCCCAAAAATTAAATAATAAAGTACTTTATCAAAACATATCCTTAAAGCTCACCAATGTTCCCCTTTTGCCTTTAAAATCCTTAGCCCTTGGGAACGCACAAGCTAAAGGTCTCATCCTAGTGACTAGTTCGAAAAGGGGGACATTAGAGTCTTCCTTACTCAAAATTGCTTGTCCTCAAGCAATTGCAATATCCACAGGGGTGTCCTGACACTTATGATGCACCGTCTACTTATAACTTCTTCCCATTGAAGAGAAGCTCCAAACGGATCCCTTATACTACTATACCTATGTTTTGGGGCTGCCCCCAAGTGCAAAACGTGACATAACAGCCCTACAAAGGCTTCCCATGTCTCCATGCTACCAACTCTTTCAATACCGAGTTGTAGATGATGAAGCTCCTCTCTTCTATGCCCTTATGAAGGGCACTATGTAGCCAATAGTAGCAAAAATAAATATATCCAAGAAATGACACCTTGCTACCCTGGATGAAGACATCCATTCACTCTTCATTTATTATGTGCATACTACGGGGGCCACCTTTCAACAAACTTTTGATAGCTCCTACATGCCACAGTAAACTCATCCAAGCTTGTAACAAGAGAAGAACAAAAAATTCTTTAAAGGACACACTTTGGAAACCACTTTCCGCATCTTGCCAACCCCTTGGAATGATTCTCTTCATGTGTGCCACATGTATCATCATTGGCTGCCCTTCCTCCATACTCCCATACCTATGTGGATTCAAATGTGGGAGAGTGTCCGATGAGAGAGTGTTGTGCTATTCCTTCATTCTTCACCTTTTCTTTATGTAAGTTGTACCTTCGAACATAGGTCTTTTTGGTATTTGGTAGCAGGTGCAAATGGATAAAAAAATCAGATCCTTCACCCCTATGAAATGACAGTACTGGTGCTACAAATTCTGATTTTTCCAAGTGATAAAACTCAGACATGATGGGTGCACTTTCCCTTGTCAATGTGGGCTGTACTTTGCCCAGAAATCTGATTTTTGTGATCTCAATAGGTGGCTGGAATCTCCCTATCAACTCAGAAATTTTTGAGTGAGAAAAATCAGTTCTTACACATGCATTTTCAAACTTGATTGTGAGTGGGTGCATGCATAAAATTTCAGAATTAATATGGTTAATTCCAGAATTCACTGTACGCTGTAAGGAACCAAAAAAAGTAATTTTCCAGCCTTGATCATAGGCTTGTCCTTGTCCCATCAAATTTTAATTTTCTGAGTGATAAGACTCAGATTCCTTATGTGCCTTTTTGCAAGTGGTTGCTTGATAGAACGCTCTCAAAGTTTTAGCATGTGTACCTGTGAATGATGGCAGTTTTGGCCACTCGAACTCAGAATTTTCTGAGTGCACCTTAGATTGATTATTCAAATAGGACTTCCTTCTAACCTTCCCCTCCAATGCACAACAAAAATCAGATTTAGTCTACTTACTTATTTGGTAGGAAGCTGAATTTCCATGGAAGTCATTGGCTGCCCATAGTCAAAATTTGCAGTCTCTGACCATGGCCCAAAAAACACTTGCATCCCTTGACCGTTTTGCCATCATAAGTCGATTTCCCGTCTCTAGAAGTGCCCGTTGACTACCTTTTAAGGAGTCCTTGGCTGATTCTAGCTCAAAGGTGAGCTCCTCCACCTTATGCTTCATTGCCTTATGTGCATTTAAGGCCTCATCTGTAGTTTGATGGCCACATCCTTGTTCTTGATCATGTGAAGAAAATCTAATTTTGTTGTCTCCATTGCAACTTTGACTATGTGTAAGTCCATCATAGTGACCCTTCCCTTCAAGCGTTCTCTTTTCACATTGTGCATTGATTCATCAAGAAGCCTTTTTGTGCCATCCCATCTTGTTAGGGCTTGTACTTCCCTTTCACTTGTGATTAACAATTGTTCTTTCCAATTTTCCTCATCAACTCTAGAGTCATGTAACAAAAATGAACAATTATTATAAGCATTGCAAGAATCAATATTACCATCCACAACATACTTCTTCGTGGTATTATTCATGAATATTTTGGTCTCTGACTTCTCCAAAATCTTCTTCATGGAATTCATAATTTGGGGTACTAGGCTGCCTCAACATATTTAGTTTTGCTACATTTTTGTTTATCATGTGCAGCCCTCTTTGCTGCTCCCAAAACTCAGTTTTTTGATGCTTTGAAATTTCCTCTCTAGGCTGTCCCAAAGTGTTATTTTTTTATGGTTTACCCCATTCCTTTAAATCTGAATTTTCTGTTTTATTGATTCCTTCATAGGAACCCACGTGAGGGGCTGTCCTTTCACTCTTTTTCACCAATTTATCCAGTAGTTCTGTCCTCTTTTCCTCTTCATGTTCTATTATCAAGTAAGGCCTTAGCGTCTCTTCACAATTTTTTGCAACAACTTCAAACATCATATGTGTAGCTGGAAATTCACTTAGATATCCTTGAACCACCTCTATGGTGTTGTGTGAGGGGCAAACCTTCCTAAGATCAATACATACCATATGAACAAAAAATCATAAGGGAAACAAACTGAAAATGCAAAGGACAACAGTCACTATGGTCCTAGGACCATGGTTACCCTTGTCTATACCCTTCTTTATATTGGCCGAACATGACATAGTAGCAATGTTACCTTTGTAGCGTTCACCTAGATCCCATATCCATGATGGATACTTGTAATGTTCATTCACTTGGAAAGATTCTCTTTCCCATTGAGTGCCCTTCACCTCAACCTTAGTGATAGCACAAACTTTGCAACCAAGATAATGAATGAACCAAGCATGAATAGAAATCAATGAGCACTTACCAAGATGACCATTCCATTGCTTACCCAAACACAAATCTGATCTTCCTTCTTCCAAATACAAAATGGAATCTTCTTCTGTTCTATTTGGCATTACTCTATCAAAGTACCCCTTTGCCTTGTCCGATCTTGTTAGGACTTGTGCTTTCTTCGCAATTGTTAATTATTTCTTCGAAGCTTCCTCTTGAAATCTGAATTTATGCAAAGAAGGTGAACTGAGATTAGAAACAATACAAAAATCTTCTTTTCTAACACACTTTTCCCTTGTAATTTACTTATCACTTTCCAAGCTTTCTTCTTGATCCTTTGATTGATCATGAAGTTGTTGATCAACTTCCGCTTGCCTAACCTTTGGAAATTCCGATTTTTCTTCTTTTTGATGCAAGCATTCCAGCTCCTCAAAGTAATGTTTGGGATTACCTCAATCAAATCTTCGAATGAGCCACCTGTTGAATTCGTCATAGGTAACTATGAGATGGTTCTCTTGGGTTACCAACCCACGGTGCCACCAATCATAGGCAACCCCTTCTAAGTGTGATATAGTAAATTTCATGGCCATACCTTCCTCCATAGGAAGAAGTGAAAGATATGTGTCTACCTTATCAACCCGGGCACTAGCTAAAATACCTATAGAACCGTCAAATATGGAAATAACTAATTCCCCAAAGGCATCCTTTACTCCCTTTTGTCTATGTCAGTCCATCCTATGATCATCTCTTCCTCTCTTCCATAACACAAGCTCAATGAGATTTAGGGCCTTTCAGATAGAGGGTGGAAAGGTCATGTATTCTTCATAGGTTTCCATGAGATCAATCTGAATAGAAAGCTGCCCCTTCATATCTTCCATGTCATGTAACCCTTCAATTCCCACAATTAGCCAAGATGTTGGCTTTGATACCACTGTAATGTCTCCAAATGGGATAATTATGACAAATTGGAGTTTTCTAACAAACTTTAATTTAAAACTGAAAAATAATATGAATGCTGTCCTAAAAACCAACAAACCCTAGCAACAATAGATGTGCAACTTTCAAGCAATAACACTTCAAAATAATCCTAATAATTATTGAATATACAACTACAATAAAGTACCTATTTTTATGGCAAGATGGAATGGCGATGTGCTTGGAAGTTCTTTACAATAATTCTGATTTTTAAGATCCTGTTACAACGGCATTTTTCCTTCCAATCAGCCTTTAAACCCTTGCACAAACTCACAATAAATATGTCAAAAATCCTGGCAATTTATTAGGGCCTCCAAAGAACAAATTAGGGCTGCCAATAGTCATTTTAGCTCCTTTAAACAAGTCGCCACACTTAGAAAAATAAGAGGAAAAAATATGAAATTCGAACCCTTGTTTTATCCCTTCCACAAGGTCTCCAAGTTCCCTAAATCAAATCACCCCACCAAGAAAAATTTTAAAATAATTTTCTGAATATAAACTATATTATTTTCCTTCAATATTAGAGCCCAAAAACACTCTAACCTACCCAAGAGAATCGCTCCACTAGGGGAAATTATGCAAATAATTTTATGAATCAATTCCCTTATTTCCAACCCTCAATAATTTATTATTTGCTTTAATCGACTGAAACTTCAAAAATTCGTATCTTCCTGAATATTTTGAATTTCAATGCAAATGTTAGTTAAAAATGATCACAAAAATAACAGCTTTCAAACAAAATTAGAATTAGAATTTTCCCTTTATGGGAAGTCCCTCAAAAATAGTTCTGAAGTTAAAAAAATCCTAGTTATAACTCTAGATTCTTCCAAAATCAACAAAACTCTTCAAATCAAGTTCGCCCACCTTTTTACCCTGCAAATCATGAATTTTCAGCGCTTCAAAAGGTTTGCAATAATTCCTTGATGAAGGTGGTGTCTAAAAACACCTTTGTAGATCCACTTGCATACAACTATGCAAAATTGAAGCGCAAGTACAACTTTTGAATAGTGTTGCCTTATGTGAAAGAGTGGAGGATTTCGTCTTCAAACTCCTTGGTGCAGTTGAAGGTTTTCTTTTACAAGTCACTTGTTCAAGCTTGACATACTTGCACAAGAATTTCAATATCTAAAATGCATAAACTTTTTCAAATGAGCCTCTATTTCCTTTTATATTCTTCTGGCAATTGTGGTGCCCAAAATAGAGAGGGAGAGTTACTTTTTCCTTTTAATAAAAATATATATTACAAGCTTCCTTATAAAAACATTTTTATGATGACTCTTAAAAAGGTCCCAAAAATTAGATAATAAAGTGCTTTATCAAAACACATCCTTGAAGCTCACCACTATTCCCCTTTTGCCTTTAAAATCCTTAGCCTTTGGGAACACACAAGCTAAAGGTTTCATCCCACTGACTAGCTCGAAAAGGGGGACATTACGTGATCCTTCTTTCATGGTGTGTTTAGATTTCATCTCTTTAGGTTCATCCATCCTTTTGGAGGTCACCAACATGGGTGTTCCATTACTTAAACCATGGAACACAATTTCCTTGTTGGCTGCCATAAATTAGAGTTTTGATTCTTGTAGATTACGAGTGTACTCATCAATGGATTGAAACCATTAGGCTCCAAGCACAATATCTGTCTCACCATGATCAATCACATTGAATTCTTCTTCAAAGGTATATCCACCCAAGGTTAGTTTTAGCCCCAAAGTGATGGAAATGTATGAGATAGAGGAGCCATCCCCCATGGTTACCTTAAATTGCTCATTTACTTTAGTGGGCAACTTTTGTCTTGCAACAATTTTGGCACTTATAAAATTGTGAGTGGCTCCATTGACACAATTATCCCTTTGCCACTAACGGTTCCCTTCACACGGAGAATATGGTGTCTATTGGCGCTTGGTAGGGTAGCAATCATCTCTTCCCTTGTCATATGTTGGCTGTCCACTTCTCGTTGATGTATTTGCCCTTCGATTTCAATTTGGTTTACCTTCACATACTCATTTCCTTCCTCCCAATTTTCAAATTGTTCTTCCTTAGGTGGCTCCCCTTCTTATGCCCTTTTTACATGCCTTTGACTCTTCTGAATTTTCTTCCTTTAATCTCTGCGGATTGTTTATTTCTTTGGGTCCATCATTGACCAATTTTTGATGCTCAATCATCAAGGACATTTCATTTGGTGGCTGCTCTTCAAAATCAGCCTCACTTACCATTGAGTTTTTTGAATTTTCTGAGTTAGTTCCACGCTGTTCACACGTCACAAAGGACCTTTGTTTGACTGATTTTTGGTTATTGGCAAACTTGTGGAGTGGCAGCCCCTTATACAATTGAAAATTAGGTTCTGTTATTTGTTTTGATGGCTGCCTTTCATCCGATTGGAGTTCCTTGTTAT
Source organism: Torreya grandis (assembly GCA_037957365.1). Taxonomy (NCBI): domain Eukaryota; kingdom Viridiplantae; phylum Streptophyta; class Pinopsida; order Cupressales; family Taxaceae; genus Torreya; species Torreya grandis. The sequence continues at coordinate 935,368 of JARHVA010002903.1, forward strand.
GTGCCGTTATTGATTTAGGTGCGGGTGGTTCCCTCTTCCTTTCAAACTTATCAATTATCTCTTCCAACAATTCTTCACATGTCTCAATCGTGCTATGCCCTTGTGTCACCTCTCCATGATGCCACTATTCATGGGTAGCCCCATCCAAATGTTGGATAATAAAAATTAATGTCACTTTTCTACCTCTAGGCCTCAAGTCAAGATCCTCAATCATCATATTAACCCAAGCTCTTATCGGAATACTTGGATCACCATCAAAAGTTGGAAGGACTATCTTCCCCAAATCATCCTGTGTATCTATGTACCCATGGTGCCTCTTACCATACCTTAAACCTAGCCAATCTTCAAAGCTTTCCCCTGCGGAATTTAGGTGCAAGAGTCAAGTACTCATCATAATCCTCCATGAGATCCCAACAAACCAAAGACTGGTTCTCATGATCTTGGGTCTGTGTAAAACCTTTCATCCTTCCTTGTTACTGTTTGATATAGACCTTGAATCCCACAAATAGACAAGATATGGCTCTGATACCACTGTAGTGTTCCCAAACGAGGACAATGATGAAAAAAAGGGTTTTTCAACAAACCCTTAACAAATCCAAACAAAATTGAATTCTGAAAACTTAAACCAGCCAACCTTAACTGGGAAAATTATAGAATATCCAAGCGAAAACACATCCAAAATAACTCCACAAGTAGCTAAAAATTATTAAGAAATAAAGTACCCTTTTGGATCAAATAAATTGACAATGTAGCTGAAAATACCCCAGTAAATAATCTGATTTTCACTTGAATGGACAACTATGTTTTTCAACCCCAAACAGCTTGAAAATCTTCACAAGTGGGTCACCACACCTTAGAAAAATAGGGGAAATAATTCTGAATATTATCCCTTGGAATTTGCCCTCCAATTCACCTTCTGGGACTCTCCAAGTAAGTCGCACAAGTGCCAAAAATATTATAATAAATTTTGGAATATTTTAGGGCCTAGATTGTCCTTTTACGCATGCAAATTGGTCCACACAAATCATCGAATGACTAAAATAAATTATGAAAATTACCTCAACCCTAGAAGAGGGTTCCAAAGACCAAATTGACCTCTTGTGAGGGGTCGCCACCCTCCCAAAGGAAGTCACCACCCTTGAAATGGCTTGCAAACTTGTTCCAGGCTCCTCCACCGAGTTCGACCACCTTCTTGATATGCAATTTGAATATTTCCAGCTTTCCAAAGGATTATACTAATCCCTTGATGAAGGTGGTGTGCAAAAACATGTTTGTAGAACTTCTTGCATACACTTATGCACAATTATGGTTCAATTACAACCCTTGAATAGAGTTGCCCTGGTAGAAGAATGGAGGTTTTCGTCTCCAAACTCCTTGGTGCACTTGAAGGTTTTCGTTCTCAAGTCACTTGTTCAAGCTTGACATGCACAAGATTTTCAATATCAAAATTGCATAACCTTTTCAAATGAGCCTTCACTTTCTTTTTATATCCCTCCTCCAAATACGACGCCCAAAATAGAGGAGAGTTTATCGTTTCCTTTTAAAAAAAGATATATTACAAGTTTCCTTATAAAAATACTTTAGGCCTTAAGTGCCTATGACTCTTAAAAAAGCCCCAATTTAAGTGAATTTAGGTCATAAAGTGCTTTTCTATTAAATGCTTTTGAAGTCCTCAATGTCCTTTTTTTCTCTTCTTCCCTTAGCTTTTTTATGAACAATTCAAGGCTAAGGACTTAAGCAAGTTTATACCAAAAAGGGGACATTATTGTATTTAATATATAATGGTGACCACAGTAGGAGCCCTCATTTGATTTGGTGTTCTTGAGTTGTTGTCAAGCTTGCAAGACAAATTGAAGGACAAATTTGAGGCCAATCTCCCAAATTTTTTTGTGATTTTCACCTCCAAGAAGTTCCGTTACATTGCTTTGCGCAAATGCGAATTTGGTCTATGCAAACATGACTTTGTGATTGATCGCCATGATGTTGTTCTTAACCATTGCACTTGACCATCATGGTCTAGATAATTTTGTTTTCTTTTTGCAAATGAGCTGCTATTTTGTTTTTCTAAACTTGCAATTTTTCTAGCCATAACTGTGATTTTGTTTCTATGTGTGAGCTCATTTGTGCAGGATCAAACTCGTGCCTGCATGACTGTGACATTGAGCTCTGTAGGCGTGACATCATTCATTCTAAATGTGACATTGTCTCTTTATGCGTTCTGATTTTTGCAATAACAAACTTGCAGTTGCATAGTCGTGACATTGCAAATGACAAACGCAACATTTTGATTGGAAAATGTGATTTCGTGTTCTGGTCTTTTCTCATCAAATTTTCAAACTCTGGCTGCAAAAATGCGGATTTACTAACCTAAACTCAGATTTGTTGACTACAGACACGAGTTCGCGCTATGACTATACAACCCATCTTTCGGAGGCCATAAATTTTGACTCAGGTATCCATTTGACCTAATGTTTGCGCCAAAATGAAGGTATTGAAAAGACGCATCCATTCATGTAAAAATATTTGGTTTTTTTTAACAACTGAGATCTCATGTTTTGCGAAATATGGCATTGTTAATCTGAAGCGCAACATCGTGAAAGTCATCTATGACATTGTGCATGAATAAGATTTTTTGGTTTTGTTATCGTGTCCATTTTCAATATCATTTTTTTGATTCCACGAATTTGTTAATTTAGTTGCGATATTGTCTCTTTGTGTCGCAATTTTGCTGTTATCTGATTGTTTTCAGCTAACCTTGTTTTTTTAGCATTGTCGCACTTGTGCATCCACAACATTGGACTGTGTAAACGCGACATCGTCTCTTTGACCCGCGGTATCGTTGTGAATATAAGTTTTGGTCTAACACTTGTTTGCAGGTTTTGCCCTTGAAGAGGACAACTAAAACTACTAATCCTTTGTTTTGCAAGCCGTTGTGTCGAAGACTTGGCATATTGAAATCAATTTTTGATATAGTTGTTTATAACATCTTAATTTGGGATTAATTAACTTGTTTTCTTGTTTGAATTTATATTAAATTAGCATAGTTTTTGGCTGCCTATTTGTCACCCGAAGCTACGATGGTGTATGCTCTCCTCTTGCACTCGAAGGGCGATTCCTGGGGATTAGAAACCGTCAATAAAACTCCACATTTTTATTGTGGCAACGTGACGTGGAATTGATACCCACACACTTGCCATAGTTTTAAGGAGATTGTGACATGGATTTCATCACCATGCACAAGACCACACTTTGTGTTCCGGTGGAGTATAAATATTAGGGATAACTGTTGCTAAGCTAAATATCATGGATAATTGCCGCTAAGCTAAGTGGAACTCCCCTTACATGATTTCGTGAGGTGAGGAAGTAACACTCCAACAACAGGGGTCAGACAACACCCTACATGGACTCAGGCCCGACGTACTGAAAGGTGTTTAGGGGGACTCCCTTAGATAGCCTGTCAAATCTAGCATAAGACTCCTTGGCTGCAACATGCATCTGGGGCAGGGAAAACAACATTCCTGGAGACTACTCATGAGGTATAGACGGTGAGAGGGGGTTGGGTGACACCAATCTAGGTACCTCTCATCGCGAGTCATTCAGTGGGCTGGGTGCTGAGTTGCACTCCCATGTTAGTCATTAATTATAGGTTTGTGAGTTGTTTGCTCTTGTTTGTATGTTGAGGCCAGTATTGTTTTCAAACCTTATACCTTACTCACAAACCAAATACCTAGTCCAAACTTAACCTTAGGTCAATCATCATCTCGACACTTGTCTAATCTTTACTAGACCGTCATCATCTTGTTATATCACCAATCATCACTTCATCCTATATTGCCTTAGTCAAACTCTTGTCATTTCATCGTGATCCTATCACTCATCATCTTGTATAAAGCTTTCCTTAATCATCATCTCATCTTGTCTTAGTCAAAACCATACCACCCATCATCTTGTCCTAATCCCCCTTTGTCAAACTTATCATCCTGCACCATATCTAAAAACTCGCCTTAAATCATCACCCTAGATCGTCGTCTTCGCTTTATCTAGCTTGCCTAGACACCAAGTCATTCCCCTCTTAGCCATAACCTGTACCCCTCTTAGTCATCCCTATTGACAAAGTCTAAACCCATCTACCACCTAGTCACCCTTGTCCATTAGTCAAACATGTTTGTCTACCTTGTCTACCTTGACCAATCTTGTCTACGCCATCACCTTGAGCTAATCCTTATTGAGATTCGCCTTTATTAGGGATACCCTCCCTTAGTCGAAATTTGGTCTAGACCCATCATTTTGCTGGTTTAAACCTTGCACGCGTTGGTTTATATCCCCTCATTCTGATAGTTTGAACTTGGCACCTGTCATTTCTCCGTCATTCAACCAATTTTGGCTGCTGTTGTCCTCTTGCTAGCACACGTCAGTTTGCCGGTTTAAACCTAGCACCTATCATCTTATATCCTGTCATTTTGCCAGTTTAAACTTGGCACCCGTTGTTACCCCATCATTATCTTATCATTCTACCGATTTGAACCTGGCACCCATCATCGTTTTGTTAGCACCCGTCACTTTGTCAATTTTTGGCACCCGTCATCCGCTTTCTAGCACTCGTCATCTTGCCAGTTTGAATTGAACACCTATCCTCGACCTTAATCAACATCATCTTGTCTATCGTAGTTGAAACTTAGGGAGCCATACCCTATTGTCATCTAAACTAATCCTACTAGCTCCAATCTTATAGACCTCTTTGCTCAAGGACATACCCTGTCATAGCCCTAGTCGTCTTTGACATCATACCAATCATCCTAGAGACAAGCTTCATTTATCATTCACCTATCCAAAACAACAATCCACATAACGTCCTTATACCTAGACATTCCATCCATCATCCCAAACAAGTCATATGTCCACCTTAATCGTATTCTAAACATTCAATTCACCTAACGCCCCCCCTATATCTTAACATCCATTTGCGTCCCTTAGTCCAATCATACATCAACCAATGCCTCTAGTCCAATCCCATCATTACCCTATCAAACAATATCATCCATAGCCTAAGCTTGTCCATACTCGTACTTGTCAGCCAATCATCCCTAATCTCGTCAAGTTTGCAGTTCTACACTTACCTTGGTGCATGTTGGCAGTAACCCTTTCACCCGGCAAGGTCACCATCGTAAGCTTGCTTGCAACTAAATCTAATCAAGTTTGAATCACAACTCGTCTACTTAGTCCAAGTTGTCCTAATCCAACTTGAGTATATCATTCAAGTCTTGAGCTAGTCTAAATCAAGTCAACCCCGTCAAAGGTCATTCATGACCTAATCATGTCTCTTTGGCTAGTCAAGCTTATTCCTCGTCTTAAGTCAAACCCCAGAGCTTGTTGTAGCTTGTCGTTGTCAAACATCAAGAAAATCAAGTCTAATTGCTACGCTCTTAACCGTTGGTGTGTCTAGGGATATGTGTAGCCAACTTGTGGCTTGCATAACCCTTTTGCATATTATTTTACATTTCTCTATGCTCTCATATGCTTAGTAGTCTAGCCTATGGGTTGTCCATGGCCTTGGCAGACTATAAATAGGAGGTAGGGTTAGTTGTTCATCATCATGTCAGAGTATTCATTTCTTATTGCAAGCATTGGGGTGGTTGCCCCCTCGAAGTGGCTTATCTATTATTCATATTTTTTGCTATATTTCCATATCATTGTTATATATTGCTGTTATTTTGCTTATTTGGTGAAGTAATATCATTACAAGTGGTATCAGAGTGTCAATCTGGGCCATAATCAGGTCAAAAACCCTAGATCTTGGAATTTGGCTATATCTCGCAAACGGTTGCGAATTTGCACTTTTTTAACTGGAGGTGAGAAATAATTCAAGTAATCTTCCATTAAAATTTCAGCGCATTTGGATATGTTTTTCAAAAGTTATCGCCATTTTAGGGTTTTTCATAAATTCGCTCCATAGCTCGCATTTTGTAGATTTTTTCAAATTTATTTATAGTTTTGGAAAGCTTGGAAAAAATTAGTTTGGGTCTATTTGATATTTTTGATTTGAGTTGGACATATTTAAAAAAATTTCGTGGTCAAAGTTGGGTCAACGGGGCAAAATAAGGTTCACCATCAAGCCTTCTTATGGTTGGTCCTAACACTCGCGGATGGGGAAAAGGGCAAGATACCCCTAAAACTCTTTTAGGGGATGACAAGGAGTCTGAAACCTCTGATACGATGTCTTCGGAGATGATTTATCAAATTCAGTGGAATATACATGCCCTGATGCAGAAGGATGTGCAAGTCCAAACGCAAATGCCAACAAGGCAAGGGGAACTTAATGGCGTGAACAATCAGTTGCAGCAGATAACAACACAACTGGCTACCATTTCATCTCATTTGCCACTTAAAAACCCTCCACTTTTTCCTTTTGGTCCTCTCAACACTAACACTGCCAATACGAGGGTTAAACTGAGGTTGCCAAAAGTGGACTTGCGCAAGTTTGATGGTAAAGATCCACTCAGTTGAATCACTCAAACTGAAAATCTATTTGATCTTTACCAAACTTTTGGCTCTCAAAAGGTGGTTATGGCATCTCTGTATCTGGAACTTGAGCCATTCATTTGGTATTGTTGGTTGTGTGCTCAAAAGAAGACTGGTGCTCTTGTTACATGGTCAGTATTCTCTGATGAATTGATGTCTCACTATCAGGGTAATGTTTCTGAAAACTACTTCAGGGAGTTAGCCAAAATGCGATAAACAAGAACAATGAAGGATTATATTTATTAGTTTCAGAATCTATCCTTACGTGTGGAGGACATCACTGAGGCAAATCTGATCGACCTTTTTCTGGGTGGACTAAATGATAGTATTCAATTCGAGGTTCACATGTTTAATCCCACAACTGTATCTGAAGCTATACCAAGGGCACGCTTAGCAGAAGAAAAAGAGAGGAGTAAACGTCGCCCTTTCACTACTAGCTGGTAACACACCTTCCCAATTCCATCACTGCCTCAACCTACTAGATTGACACCGTAACAAATTGAGAAGTGTGCCAAAGGGTTGTGTTATGGTTGCGACAACAAATGGAGCAAAGGTCATCAATGTGCTGAAAAGAAGTTATTTTACATTGAAGGGGCCAACGAGGATGAAGAAGATGAGGCCTCTAATGAGGGTTTTGAAAGACTTGAGGATGAAGCCGTAGATTCTCAACCTACTATTTCTTGCCATGCTCTGCAGGTATTCCTACTCAGATTCTTAAGGTGGTGGGTTTCCTTAAGAAACAAAAGGGCATGGTGTTGATTGACTCAGGTAGTACACACAATTTCATCAATAGTATGTTGGCTGCTCGTTTGAATTGTTTCATCTACCCAACCCCATAATTTCAAGTCATGATTGTAGATGGTGGTACACTTTTTTTGTTCTGGAAAATGCCATAGTATTAAGTTAGCAATGGGGGACTATTTGCTAGATTCTCCTATGTTATTCCTATGGGCAGGACTGACATTGTTTTAGGAGTACAATGGCTCACCACATTGGGTATTATTGAGATGAATTTTCAAGAACTGTTCACGCACTTTCAATCTGAAGATAAGCCAGTGGAACTGATGGGATTAAGATTTAAATCTCCACAAGTGGTTATTTCACATCAGAGGACCAAGATGCTGAAAAAAGGTGTTGAAGGATTTGTGTCTCGCTTGTTTTCCATTGATGTTCAACAAACTAAGGAGTCTACCCATCTTGTTCTACAACAAATATTGGATGAACATTCGGTTGTTTTTGGCTCCATGCTAAAAGGCCCTCCTCCTAGCCGTACCCATGATCATGCCATCAGACTCATTGTTGGAAGTACACCATCCAACATCAGACCATACAGATATCTTTATGCCCAGAATAGTGGAATTGACAAAATGGTACAAGAGTTATTGGAGGCAGGAACCATTTGCCACATCCAAAGTGAATATTCTTCTCTAGTAGTCATGGTGCGAAAGAAGGATGAAACTTGGAGGATGTGCTCAGATTATAAAGAGCTCAACAAGTTCACTATCAAAGATAAGTTTTCTATTCCTGTAATTGATGATTTGTTAGATGAATTACAGGATGTTTATTTTTTCAAATTAGATCTTCGCACTAGGTATCATTAAATTCGGATCCGTGAGGAGGCCATTTCTAAAACAACTTTCCGTTCTCACGAAGGCCATTATGAATTTTCGGTCATGCCTTTTGGTCTTACCAATGCACCATCCACCTTTTAGAGTTTGATGAATAGAATTTTTAGGCCATTTTTGAGAAAGTTTGTACTTGTGTTTTTTGATGAGATCTTTATTTACAGTAAAAATTGGGAAGACCACTTGTAGCATGTGAAACAGGGACTCTCAGTTCTCGAGCAAAATCAGTTGTATGCTAAACCGTCCAAATGTGCTTTTGGAGTCTCGAAAGTGGTATATTTGTGTCATATTGTACTATGGAGTAAAAGTTGACCCTAAAAAAATCCAAGCCATAATGGAGTGGCAGATTACCATTACACTCAAGCAACTAAGGGGATTTTGGGGGCTAATTGGTTACTATTGCAAGTTTGTCAAACACTATGGTAGTATTGCAGCACCACTCACTTCTTTGTGGAAGAAAGACTCCTAGTGGATTGATACAACTACACAAGCATTTGAACAATTGAAAACAGCTCTATGCACCACTCCGGTATTGGCTACTCCATATTTTTATAGAACTTTTGTGGTTGAATGTGATGCATTTGGATATGGTATGGGTGCAGTACTCATGCAAGTGCGTAGGCCTATTGCCTTTGAAAGTCATCAATTGAAGGGTAAAACTCGGCTCAAACCCATCTATGAGAAAGAGATGATGGCTATTCTACATGCAGGGAAATAATGGAGACCTTATCTATTGGGTCGTCACTTTCACGTAAAGACAGATCATGATGGCCTTAAATATTTTTTGGACCAACGGTTGTCCTTTGAAGAACAAAAAAAATGGGTGATGAAAATGTTAGGCTTTGATTTTGAAATAGGCTACAAGAAAGGAAAAGAAAATGTGGTGGCCGATGCACTACCCAGGTGAAATGAACCAGTTGAGGCATTGTTCTGTGCCATGACCATTTGGCAGGCAGATTGGCTTGAGGAAGCAAGGTCAGAATGGGAGGATGACAGTGCTACCCATGCATTGATGCAGAATCTGCATCAGAGTTCAGATGGGATTGAAAATTTTACATGAAAGGGGAATGCATTATGGTACAAAGATTATATTTGTGTTAGAATTCTCTTCTCAAATAGAAAATCCTTTAAAAACTTCATGCATCTCCACTTGGCGATCACTCAATCTTTTTAAAAACCTATCATAGAGTCAAGAAGGATTTTTTTGGGAAGGACTCAAGGGGGATGTACAGAAATATGTGGCTGAATGTATGGTCTGCCATCAAAATAAAGGTGAAACCATTAAAAACCTAGGTTTTTTACAACCCTTATCCATCCCTAGTCAACGATGGAAAGAGGTGTCTATGGATTTCATTACTAGGTTACCACGATCTGAAGGTAGAAATGTTTTCATGGTTGTTGTGGATAGACTCACAAAGTATGCTCATTTTTGTTCTTTATCTTAACCATTGGTGGCTAGTACAACAGCTTCTGCCTTTCTCAATACAGTTCATAAATTGCATGGTACTCCCAAGATTATTGTTAGTGATCGAGATCCCATATTCACTAGTAATTTTTGGACATAATTATTTGCATGTTTGGGAGCCCAATTGGCTCATAGCTCATCCTATCATCCTCAATCAGATGGACAAACTGAGGTAGTCAACAGGTGTCTGGAAGGGTACCTTCGTTGCTTTGTGTCAGATAAATATGATAAATGGGTTCAGTGGCTGCCCCTCGCTGAATGGTGGTATAATACTTCAATGCATAGTTCATCCAAAATGTCTCATTTTATGGCATTGTATGGATACCATCCTCCACCCCTGACTTCACCCTTGAAGGCCCACCCAAAGGTGTGTGCAGTGGAGGAAAACCTTCAACATCAATAGGAAGTCCATGCTAGTTTGCATGAAAATTTAGCTTTGGTTCATAATCACATGAAGCAACAGACAAATCAGCACAGGAGTGAGACATTTTAAAATTGGTGATTAGGTCTTTGTTCGCTTGCAACCATATAAACAGATGTCCTTGAAGCAACAAAAAAAGGATAACAAGCTATCTCCCAAGTATTATGGCCCTTATTGGATCTTGCAGAAAATTGGTAATGTGGCCTACAAGTTGGAATTTCCTCCATCCACTCGCATTCATCTAGTATTTCATGTATCTTGCCTTAAGAAGGTCATTGGACACAGAGTTACCACTCAATCCGAGTTACCAGAATTAGATGAGGAAGGGAGGGTTATTCTTGATCCTGTAGCGGTCCTTCAAACGTCCACTAAGCAGCTATGGTCCAGAACGATTATAGAGTATTTGATCAAATGGAAGAATCTGCCTTCTGAAGATGCTACTTGGGAGGATGAAGCTTTCATGCAACAACATCCGAGATTGCTTCAACGTTGAGGACAACGTTGTTTTGAAGTGGAGGGGCATGCTACGCCCTTAGCCATTGGCATGTCTAGGGATATATGTAGCCGATTTGTGGCTTGCATAACCCTTTTGCATATTATTTCACATTTTTTTATGCACTCATATGCTTAGTAGGTCGGCCTATGGGTTGTCCATGGCCTTGGTAGACTATAAATATGAGGTAGGGTTAGTTGTTCGTCATCATATCAGAGTATTCATTTCTTATTGCAAGCATTTGGGAGGTTGCCCCCTCGAAGTGGCTTATCTAAATTACATATTTTCTTCTATATTTCCATTTCATTGTGATATATTCTTGTTATTCTGCTTATTTGGTAAAGTAATATCATTACACTAACTGAACGCTTAGCTAGCTCACGTCTTAACTTGATTTGCTCAATCTTGTCCACTTGACACTAATCATTATCTGTCAAACGTCTCACATCACTTCTCGTCAAACATTTGACATCACCAAGTCAAACTTAAACTCAAAATCAAGCAAGCCATGGCCTCCCAAATAGATTTGGATGTCATGTTTGAAAAACATCTCTTTGCCAACAAGGATACACTCTTGTTACGGCTCCCATAAATGGGTACCCGCCTACTTGCAGACATCGACCCCATAAAACCTAAATTGCCTCATAGGCAAGAATGCCCAATCCATTGCCATCAACATCAGCCTACTCCTAGCCCTCATGCTAGCCCGTCACAGCGAAAATCTCCATTCACCAGTCATAGCCAATCACAGTCAAACTTTCCATCTACCAATTATTGTCTTGGTCATGCCATCCCCTAGCATACTAGCAAAGGGAATTCTCTCATGGCAACCCCATCTAATAAGAATTTGTCCCCTAAGCCATGTCAAAACCACGGATCTGCTATATCATCGAATTACTATACCCTGAGCAGTTATTTGATTTCGAGTCAAATGCTTCCATGCCCAAGAAAAGTTGTGAAGAGAGATAGTGTACTCTCCCTATATCGCTAGAAGCCATCTTTCATCAAGTAGTCGCCATAGACATGATCGTCTATCCCCACACAAAGCATCTTGATCCGACCAAACCTAAGCCCTCCCGGTATAGAGCAAATCAATACTGTCAATATCATAGACCCAAGGGCATACTGTTAATAGATGTCGCAATTTTAAAAATCATGTCCAAGACTTCATTGACCGTGGCGACATCAAAATCGAGATTGAACCAAATAAATCCTCGTCCAAGGGTGAACAAAAGGGGATATGCCAAGATTTACTTCCTTTTAATGATCAAGCTCTTCCACTTCCGAATCAAAGCCAAGACAACAAACTTGTCTTTGCAAAACCCATATTTGATAACAAACCCATCATTCATCAACCATCTACCTTTTATCCATTATATCAGATCTCCCATTCCCAAATTTCACTTTGTCCTAAAGCCTCCATCACTAAGTGAAAGGTGAAGAAGGTATTTGCAGACAACATTATCCAACAGGGCCTCCTTATGGCTACAATGAAAATGTCATCCACCAACAAAATCACATCATCAACGTCATCTATGTTAGAGAAAACAATAGAATTAGCATCAGAATCAACATCATTGTCATCTGCATCAGGATCATGTCCAACATTATAATCCGAATTCATTTTAGATTCCATGTCAGAATTATCATCCCTTACAGATGTTGAAGATCATGCTGATACTTACATCTTTGAAGACACCTTTAATTCAAATATCAACCAACAAGGCATGTCTCTTTATTTGTGCTAGGATGATGAAGTCATAACGAAGTTTTTGAATGCTTTGTCAATTGCCGATCATCAGAGTGAATTTGATCTAGCCTCAGATGCATGTCCTACAAAGGGCCTTAGTGATCCTTCCATAAATCTTGAGGATGCTTTGACGTCGAAACTAGGTTTTCGAGGAACATTTACTAGGATCACACGACCCACCATCCACCTATCGATATACCCAATCCATTCTCACACATCAATAAACACTTCCTTACACCCCTCAATGGGAACAAATAGAAGCATACATCGTTGGACTCCTCCCAAAGCAACATATCACGTGCCAAAGCTACAAGGATCCAAGAGAGTATTCAGTCCATCAAGCATAATCAAAAAGTCAACTTTGATCCAATAATAAGTCAAAATCAAGATAAGTCAAATACACAGCTAAGTCAAAAAACATCTTCCCCTAGTGAAAACCTCTTTGAGGTGCTAGGGGACCGTCCAAGTCAAAAGTATCATCAATCAAGCCAAAAATCAAATTTGTCTGGCGAAACCTTTTTTAAGGCACTAGGGGGTAGTCAAAGTCAAATCCAGTCAGCAAGTCAAAAAGATTCCATGGTACCCATTTTCGATCAAATCAATGTCAAGATGGCCGAAAATCTTCCAAATATTTCGATCAAAGAACAAAAAAGTCAAGGGGTCTTGGATGCCTTAATAGCGCTTGTCACATGGTATAAATCACGAGCGGCACATCCAATGTCTCCAATGATGTGCGCGACTGTCAATCCCAATTTCCATTATCCTGACAATTATACCTCCCATCACGATCTACCATCCATCCAAGTCTCATACACCACCATTAAGCCTTAATCCAATTTATACCGTACATCACCTTCCTGAGCGACATTTTGTCTTGTAGGGGCTATGAAGACCCCTGGTTGAGATGTCCAAAGGAATCGAAATCAAGAGTCAACAAAGGTCACCAGGGCATCAATGAATCCAATGTCAACAACATGGTCCTAGTGGCACATCTATTCAGAACATGTGTTGGCTGAAGATCAGGAAAGTGCCAACATCCCTGCATCTTGTACCCCTCCAATAAATCAAGATGCCATCAAGTCAAAAAAGTATATAAAAAAAACATTCGTTTAATGGTGAAAATGAGTGTTCTAGCACCTTGGGCAAGTACCATGATGAAAACAAGTCTTTGATGTCATGGTAAAATAATCCATTGTTCGCAGGTACCTCAACACTTGTGGGCCAAAATCTGCTTCATCCCTCCATTTATATCCTCAAATCCCTTTTCAACCCCATTTGTGTCACATTCCTCAACTACTAACCATTCTTATCTATCCTATTTGTCCTAAACATCCAGTTCCATCCTGTTTTCCATCCTCTCATATCCAGTTCCATCCTGTTTTCCATTGTTTTGTATCCATTCTTTCCTCTTGTCTTGACCTTTGTAAGGGAGTGGAAGATGTCCTGAAATATGTTCTGGAAGCATCTTGGCATATCCTCCAAACAACACTTGGGTGATTAGAAGTCCGGTTCCCATGCAATGTGGTTCTTGGAGATCCATAGTCCATTCAATCCATAGTCCATTCCTCATCGTCCCTCATCCCCTTTAAGCATCACCCAAATCCTTTCATCCTTTCATCTGCCATCATTCCCTATCGTGGTTGCTAGGCTTGCTTTTCCCTTTGCTAGTGACAAAAAAATTATACATACACATCCCAAAAAATCCTAAAAATTATAAATAGCTCAAAAGACCAAAAATTTAATAAAACCTAGGAAATACGAAAAAAACCCCAGCCGTCTTGTCTTGCATCCTACGAAAAATCCAGATCCTAATCCAAATTTACATCATAACCATCACTTTGTGATTCGATTTAGTCCAACTCATTTCCTGTCACTCATCCCAATCTGATAAGCTTGCTTAGTGTTCAAATCAAAGTCACTGCATAAGTCAACCTCACTATCAGTTCACATTGTCAACCCCACCATTGTCAACTCGTACAAACTTGAGCAAATCCCGTCTAATTACATAGTTGAGGTAGTCTTATCAAATCAAGCCATGGTCAACCATGACAGTCAAATCACATATTTGTTGGTTTAAAACCTAGCCCCTGTCAAATCAGGAGCTTGTCTTAGCTCCCCGTCCAAGTCAACAAGTCAAATTTTAGGGTTACTTTTACCCTATCCCGTCTATCAATTCACTTCTATACCTAATCCAAATTTGCTCAAACACACCTTGTCCAAATCTCGTCACTTATCACATTTCTAGTCCCAAACTTTGATCAAGGCAAGATTATCAATCCTTATCCAACAAATCATTGCAATCATCCATCATATTTACCCTCATGTCTCATATCATTGTCACTTTGAATCATCACCCAACCCCTCCTTTTGTAAGCTTTCATCAGGACAATAGACAAGACACTGATAACATAATCTGCATATAGATACTTGTGTGTTTTACCTGTATGATCTTTGATGATGTTTGAATGTCTTTTATCATGAATATATCTGTGTTTAGTCTGTATGCTTATTTGCTTGTCTGCATCGGTGTCTTTGATTAGGCATTTTGTGAATATCTTTGTACATATTTTGTTTTATTGTCTTTATCGTATGTGCAATAACATACGACAAACATGTCATCTTGGTTCCTTATACCAATGGTGCATTACGCTACTTGCTACTTGTACACTTTGTTTTTGATCTTTGTGTCAGTCCAACATGCACTCTGGCAAAAATGTTATCATGACTACATGCATGTCATGGTGCATATTGCTTAGTGCTACATTAAAAAGGATTGCTTGGACTATGATGATCAAATACTTGTAACAACAATAAAGAATGGATGGATGTTTGAAGACAATAGATGTCAATATCCTCTAATCATTCATCTATCATTTGTCTCATTGTCAACATCGAAAATCAAGTATCAATCAAATCATCAAATTGAGCATCTAAGTCCAATCATATATCCTGTGTCTAATCATATCTAACAATCACAATCGTCACTAATCTAACATTTCTGCTAACATCCATCATCCTCGCCAATCTTGATCCGTTGCCCTGGGGCATCCTTGGGGCATTGTCATCATTTGATTCTATCTTATCATCTATTGTCTTCTAATTCCCTTCTACGGAGAACATCAGTTTGAGGTCTTCTCAGACTATGTAGGCAACGCTCAGTCACATGGGGTGTCTGAGGTCAACTTGGCCCTAATCATGTCAGTTTATGTGATTATCCATTATCTTCGCACTCATGTCAGTTTCTGTGATTATTCATTATCTTTGCACTCATGTCAATCTAGTCAGCTATCCACTCCTCTACCCAACCCACTTCATCCCATCCAATCCTTTGTCATCATGAATCATCATCATTAGTTCATGCATTCGTCAAATCCTTGAGCTACAATGTCTATCAATCGTCAATTAAACAATCATCTAATCCAAGACCCGCAACTCTCCCAGGGATGCATCCTTCCCTGGGATACGTCAAAAGCTTGTGGCTCTCCTCATCATTCAAAGTTTATGGTTTGCTCCCTTGATTGGGGCGCATCTCGGGTCCCAACATTATCATCTGTCATTCCCCTGCATGTGTCTTTACTAGGGGCATCGTCAATATCATCCACATCACCAATATCGTAGCTCATCGTTTGATAGCATTGCAACACATCCATCATCATCCATCACATCCAACATATCCTTTTTATACGTTCATCTTCTATTATCTCAATGTCACCTTCCATCATTCCTTTTATTGTCATCTGTTTTTCTTGTCTAACTTCCTATTTAGGAAGAACTACATCGGCCCGAGGTCTTTTGAGACTATATAGGCAGCGCTTGGTCACATTGGGTGCTCAAGGAAAGCTCAGCCACACTAACTCATTCTTCCCCTTCGTCCCTTGGTCACTCAATCATATTATTTCTCATTTATTCACCCATGCTTTCTTTATCACTTGACATACGCTTTGAGCTATACTTGTCAAATATTCAATCAATCTTGTTAAATCATTGTATTATGTTGACTGCAACTTTCCCTAGCATGTGTCCTTGCTTGGGATACGTTGAAAGCTTGCGACCAATCATCCAATATAAGTTTGCAGTTTTCCCTGGCATGTGTCTTTGCTTGGGATACATTTAAAGCTTGTAGCCTTTTATCATCATCTCGTTATGGCATGTCTCCATTTGGGGCATGTCTAAAGCCATGACACCATTATTTTCTCTCCCTCGCATGTCTTTGCCCGGGGCATTGTCAATTTGTAGCTTATTGTTTGCATCAATGTCATTCTTCATCCATCATTTTTACAGTATCCTAATCCCTCTTTCATCTATGCACACATCTTGCCCCTCGTTTCCTCTTTTGAGTGGCTCTCTGTCTTGTCTCTCTTCGCATGTCCCCTGGAGGGGGCACCATCCATCCTAATTTACTAACATCCATCCACGACTGTCTTTCTTCTTTGAAAGACCATTACTCTTCTTCTAATCACAGTGCCCTTTCAAATAAGGGCAAAATGTATACATCTAAAATTGCTCACTTCATTGTTGTCACTAATTTTACCATTAGGCGACAATAATTTAGCATCATAATACATAATTCGTCCTAATGTCCGATTAATTAACCCCTTCTAAACACTTGTCTATTATCCCTTTCATCCTTCATATCCTACAATAACCTTAACCCTTCGCATGTCAATTAATCATCCGATTATCATCTTCTTTTCACTCCATTTAATCAATAATCATGTCAAATATTTGTGAATTTAAAATTCATTCCCACCTACCCCTATCTACCCACTACTAGCTTCTGCTACAAGCTTAGTAACTAACCTCTATTGTCATTTTTCAAACCTAATCATCATTAGACACCTCGAATGGAATCTATAGTCTTCTACACTCTAGAATCCTTCTACCATCCTCCACACTCTTTAGAGAGTTATTCTCTTGAGTCTTCAAAGGAATTTTGAATTCCTTAGAAATTCCTCATCCTCTCCTATATAAACAGCCCATTCTCCATGCAATATCGATCTTGAATCTTTAAAAAGAAATCATGCCAAACTTGTCTTTTGTCTTCAAGCTATCATAATCCTTAATTCATGCTGTCCATGTTCTGAGTCACAAGGCAATCCAATATTCCATATCAAGCTTCAAACATTCTACTTGTCATCTTGGAGCACATCACTCAATTGGGAGGTAAATTAGCTGCATATTGAAGGTATGACTCTTATTTTCATTATTGTTTGAATCCATTTTATCTACCTTGCCCAGTCTTGTGTGAATTTGAAGTTGATTTTCGGTCATTTGGCATATTGTTATTGTCATTGGCATTTGAATTCTGGATTCCAAATTCTACCTAATACAATAATAGTAGGTGGAATGCGAAATTTGCTGATATTTTGATGGAACACAAATTTTGAGATAGTTATGCCTAAAATAAAAGTCAAAGGTATAGCTTCCACCCACTTGGTGAATGAATTAGTGGCTGTAATGAATTAGGTATGACCACCTTGTATCCTTGGTAGCTTTCCAATCAAATAAAGACCCAACATGGAAAAAGACCAAGTTGCCTCTATAGGATATAATTATGTGGATGAAGCATATATGAGGGCCCGATGATATTGGGAAGGTTTGCCCCGTTTATAAAAATCATGTGAATCAGTCTCCATAGTAGTACAATAGTAGCTCATTCTCAATAACTTGCTTGAAGTGGAGTGTTTTCTCCGATGTACGCCACAAATGCCATGTGAGCCTGCTCGAGAAGAGGAGGGACTTCATCTTCCGTAACACATCTCAAGAGTGTGCCTTCCCAACTGCAATAGCATGGAATGCCATCAATGATGGTAAACTTGAATGCATTCTTTCGGATTCTCGTGTGTTTGTTTTGATCAGCTTTAAGTGGATAAGTATGATGTTCCAAAAACTGAATAACATCGTTGTACCATGGCTTTGGCAAATAAAGGCTAGCTCAATGACGCATCTTAGAATCAACAGATGAATCTGAAATGCAAGATCCATGGCGTATCATCATTATAAATTCCTGAAGGGCTTTGTGCAGGCTGAAAAGTGAGGCTGAAGAGACCAAGGATTCAACTACAGTATTCTGCTCCCTAAGAATGGACTCAATAGTGAAGAATGCAAACTCTTTTGTCAACTCAATGGACGCTTGATGATATGGCTTTAACTTGTCACCGACTTGTCTGCAAACTAGCTGTGAATCAACTAGAACAAATAAAAATGGAATATCCACCTCATGAGCAGCCTTCATGCCCAAAACTGGGCCTTTATATTCAGTGATATTGTTGGTGACATCAACATTCAATTGAAATGGAAGGGAATTATGCGGCCATAAGGGTTACTGAGAAAAATGCCTACCCTTGCCCTGGTTTTGAAATAAATCCCATGAAAATATATTGTCCTTGTATCTTCATGCAGCTCTGTGGTGATTTTTTCTTGGATTTTTGTCACAAGGACGAGTTCGGTTTGGACCGAATTCCTCTCTGATGAATTGGTGGTAGGTTCTGTCATGGTTGCACCCATTGCTAGAGTGTGCAATTCTGCTATAAAGTTGTGGAAATAATCTGCAAGTGCGACTGCATGTTATGAACCCTCAATTAGCATCATATATTTATTAGAAAATCTTTCCTAAACGTCTTCTTTGACTGTTATTGGTGCAGTGGAAAGTTGGTCAGCAATAATTTGTCTTTTTATGGCTTTTTGGCCAATGAATCTCAAGTTGCACTCTTGTAACAAAGGTGTCCATTTCCCAATTCATTCTCCATGTATGCATGCCTATTGAAACAAGTGGCGCAATGGATCAGTTCGGACAATGAAAAAATAACCCTGGTAGACAATGTAGTGTGGTAGTTTGTTAGTGGCAAGCTAGATAACTAGAAAATCCTTCTCAGGGGGATTATATCGTGTCTGATAGCAAAGTGAAATGCAATTGATATATTAAATAACATATTTTGTTCTTGATTCCTCTTCTTGTGGTAACATTGTACCCATTGAAAAGGGAGTGGCTGGAATATAAAACATCAATGGGCGCTTGGAGGAAGGTAGATGCAAAGCAGGGATATTTAGCTACATTACCGGATACGTTGCTACATCCCTTGGGTATAGGTATGGGCCATCCGAGTATGGGTACATGGGGCAATATGCTCAACAAACGACCAAGGTACGCCCCAGCCCCTACGGGTACACCTGGGCACATCCTCAGACATACCTAGGCGTACTCATAGGGGCTGGGACGTACCCTAGCTGTTTGTTGGGCGTACTGTAAAAAAAATGTTTTTTCATTTTTTCCACTTATTTCACCGGTCAAAGTCAAATATGGACCTCAAAAAATATTTAAAAATATTTTAAAGTGCATTTGCAACCCTAAAAGCATGAATCGCACTCACTTTATCAAAATATAACAACACATTTACCTTTCATTGCATTTTTACCTTCCATTGCATATTTGTTCACCCTTGCCCATTTTTTCAGTTGCATAAGCTCGAAACTCTTTGTGCTAAATCTACGCCATTACCTCTACCTATTTGGCAGCAAAGACCTTTAGGAGCTTTGCAACAAAGAGGATTCTTCATTCAAGGTACATTTTTTTCAATTTTGTAGGTTTTTTTTTGAAGTTTTTCTTTAAATTTTTAAATGTATGTTTGTAATTAGTTTTGATTTTTTTTGTTGTTTTGATAATAAATTTTAAAGATTCTGTGAACAAATGCTAAATATAACAATACTAATTATTATTATAATTTTATCAGGTGTTATAGGGACTTTTGATTTGCCAAAATGTCTGCTGATGCAAATGCTAGTTTAGTGGGCAAATGGTTACCCTCCAGACCCAATGCTTGAGCCCCTCTTTGGAAGTATGTGACGTTGCTTGAACAACTACCAGGTGGAGGGTGTTTCTGTTGGCAATGTTTAGAGTGTGGCTATCAATACAAGAGCTCATATAAACAGGTGAAAGTCCATTTGTATGCAATTCCAGGCGAAGGAATCAAAATTTGTGGTGGGCCAAGTATAAATGGAAAACTAAGAAAGGGCTTGCCACATTGAAAGGTTCTTGCATACATCAAAGAGCAAGAAGTAGGTGCTCTTTTTGATAAAAGACAACCATCATTTGAGCAAGAAAGGATCGACCCTTGTGGATATTGATCATTCTTGTCCTAGTATGGGTACCCCATCACACCCATTACTTGCTACACCTGACATGGCCATAGGGAAAGATGATTCATCTTTTGTTTGGAACAAAAGATGTAGGCTCATTATAAAGGTCATTCTAGAATGAGTCAAGGGACATGGCAGAGTAGTGTTTTGCACGTTGTCTCAATGCATGTGGGCTGCCATTTAATGTTGTTAGATCACCATACTAGCAGGATATGGTGAAATCTATCAATGCTGCCCCTAAAGGGTTCACTGGCGCAGGGTACGAAAATGTGTGAAGCACCTTGTTGACAAAAAAAAAAAAAGTTGAAAATGCATTGAAGCCCATCAGGGATTCGTGGATTGAGACGGGGACGTCCATCGTTTCCAATGGATGGAAATATCAAGAAATAGACCATTGATTAATGTGGTCGCAGTGAGCCCTAAAGGGGCAATGTTTTTGAGGGCCATTGATTGTGAGGGGCAAGTGAAGGATGCACAATTTATTGCCGTCATCCTGATAGAGTCCATTGAGGTGGTGGGGCCTCAAAATGTTGTCCAAGTTGTAGCGGACAACACTTAAAATTGTAAAGCTGTGGGCATGTTGGTTAAGGAGAGCTACAGGCACATATTTTGGACACTTTGTGCCATTCATTCCTTCAACCTTATGTTGCAAAAATTGAGCACAAAAATTGATGGGATCAAACAATTCTATGAGGAGGCAAACGAGATCCAAATGTTCATATCCAACCATCATTTGTCTTAAGGCATATTCAGGGTCTTCTCGAAATTGTAGTTGTTGAAGGTAACATATTATTTAAATTTTTAAGTTTTATTCATGAATCACGTATATTTTTATTTTTAATTTAATTTTTAATTCTGTAAGTTTGTAATTTGAACACTTTTTTAATTTTAATTTGTTTTGATTTGGTGGTAGGTTGCCGAGACTTGGTTTGCTTCACACACAGTGATCTTGAGACGACTTGTTAAAGTGCATGAGGCATTGAGTAGCATGTTCATCAACAACTTTTGAAATATATGGGGGCAGACAAACATTGATAGGGCCACAAAGGTGAAAACATGGATTCTTGATGATGCATGGTGGGAACATGTGGAGCATTTGATGAGTTTTACTAAGCCCATCGTCGACATGTTGAGATATGTGGACATGAATCATCCATATTTGGGTGAGCTTTATGATGGAATCGATTCAATGATTGAGAACATTAGATCCATCATAAATGCCAAAGAGCAAGATTCCATGGAGAGGTTCTTCAAGGAAGTGCAGTCACATCTCATTGAAAGATGAAAAAAAATGACCACCCCATTTTATCTTCTTGCTTTTGCCTTGACACCCAAATATTATAGTACATAGATCCTTTCTTTGCCTAGGAGGGTTGTACCATATAGGGATGTTGAGCTTAACAAGGGATATAAGGCGACATTCTCTAGACTCTTCTCTGATCCAGAAATCGAAGACCAAGGTAAGGAAGAGTTTGCACATTTCATATCCTCCGTGGGTCACTCTCTTGGCGTCATCCGTGACAAGTACAAGAAGGAAGCTCAATTTTGGTGTTACTTCCATGGGCAAGCATACACCCACCTCCAACCACTTGCTATTGGAATTCTATCACAAATAAGATTTAAAAAAAAAAAAAAAATCTCTACTCTTCTAGTTCTAGTTTTTTTCTACGTTTGATTTACCTTTTTTATTTTTATAAATTATGATTTAAATTGATTGTGGCTTGCCTCAATAGGTTGCATCTTCCTCCTCCGCCGAGTGAAATTGGGGTACTTACAACGTTATCCATTCAGTGAAGCGCAACAAGTTGGTAGCAAAAAAGTAGGATTTGGTCTATGTGCATTCCAACTTGCATCTTCTTTCACATGAGCAATCTAACTACAAGGAAAGGGAAACAAAGTGTTGGGATGTGGACCCAAAAACTACCGACTTGGATGCCCTCGTTGCCTATTTTTCATTGCTTGATATAGATTTGGAGGGTGCTTCACAAGACCTACATAGTGGAGCTAGTGGGAGTGGCACTGTTGTTGCTTGTGGTTCTAATGAACCATATCATGATGAAGACATCGCAGCCAAAGATGATTTTTAAAAAAATAATATAGACTACAGCGAATGTTGAGTTGTCTTTATTGTTTTCTAGACATTGCAATTTGTAACAATTGCATTATGTACCTATTGTAAATTTATAAAACTATTCGAAGTTCGACCGTTTAATATTATGATATTTGCCTTTGGCATTGAAATTATGAGTATGTTTTGTGGTTATTTAACTTATTTTGTTTCCTCTATGCATATTATGTGCTTAATTTTGCTTCTAGGACTATATTTTTAATTTTTATATGTATTTTTATACGGTCATACCTGCCATACCCAACCCCCCCAAAAATCTCCGTATCCACATACCCGATACTTGTATCAGTACCCGTATCGGCTACTTAGATATTTAGTAATGACTTTTTGAGAGTATCAAAGGGTTTTTTGATGGTTACCAGTTCATTTGATTTCAATACTCTTCTTTAGAAGACCGTTCATAGAGAATGATTGATAAGAAAACTCAGGCCCAAAGTGTCTAATATCATTCAATTTGCTTAAGGAAGCTCAGATTTGATATACTCTTTGAGGTGGTGGCATGTCAATGGTGGCTTTGATCTTTGAAGGATCCACGTTGATTCCTCTCTTAGGCACCATGAACCCCAACAACTTGCCAGATTTTACTTCAAAAAGACACTTTTGACATTGAAACAAACCTTGTGGTTCTGAAGTCTCTCATATATGACTCAAATTGTTGGAATGATCTTGTCTGAATCTAGATTTGGTAAGTTGTCAATGCAGGACACCACAATCTTGTGAATTGGATCATGAAATATGAGTCATAACTGTTGATATGTTGCACTTGCATTTTTGAGGCAGAAGGGCATGACCACATAACAATAAGTGCCCTACTTAGTCGTAAAAATAGTCTTATGCTAAACCTTTGGTGCAGTTATAAATTGGTTATACACTGAGAAACCATCCATGAGGGAGAGCATGTCATATCAAGATGTAAAATCGACAATAACATTTATGGAAGGCATTGGGAAGCTGCCTTTAAGACAGGTTGTGTTGATATTTTTATAGTCTATGCAAATAAGAATCACCATGGTGGTCGATTCTCTGATAGGAATCATGTTGGAGATCCACTTGGAATAATATACTAGCTTGATGAAGCTAGCCTTCAATAACTTGTAAATTTATGTAGCATAAACCTAAATTTTTCTTAGGGAATTCTCTCTGTTTTTGGATGCATGGTGTCGCATCTTCATATGTGACAATGTTACGAACAACGATTTTTGGATCCATCACTGGCATGTTAATATTATCCCAAGCAAATACATTCTTGTATTGCATGAGTAGGCCCCTAATTATTTATTGCTTCTTTTATGAAAGTGAAGGCCCAATCTTGATGATACGTGGCTGATCTTTAGTTTCAAGATTGACATAAATAGTATCTTCAGCAAGCATGGCGTTTCCATCCTCAAAATTGTAAGGAGTTGGTGGAAAATCCCGTGCACTCATCTTTTGTATCCAAAGTGGTATTGAGCTTCTCAAATATGTCTATTGCATCTCCAAAAGTGACCTCTTTCTAAAAACCCTAGTTTATGATGTTGACGAGGTAGTTGTGCTTCTTGGGCTTTGTTACCTGATCCTTCACCCTAGACCCTAGGATCTTGGTACGAAATGTTTCGGAGCCTAATACATCCAGGATCCTACGGGAGGATTGTGGATCTTGGATACTTAGTCCTCTCGTAGGACCCTAGCCCTATCTAGGCAGGATCCACGGCCTAGGGCATTTTTTTTTAAAATTTCACTTTACAAAAAGTCAAATATGAACTTCAAAAAAAAAAAAATTAAAATAAAGTATAGGGGAAACCCTAAAAGCAACTTTTGCACTCATTTTATCAAAGGATAACAACACATTTACCTTTCATTGCATTTTTACTTCTCATTGCACATTTGCTCTCTCACCTTCATTTTTTCAATTGCTCAAGACTGAAACTCCTTCCTTTTGCTACTCCTACGCCATTAAAACTACCCATTTGATGCGAAGGAGTTTAAGGAGCTTGCAACGATGATGCTTTCGACGAAGACATTGAAGACCGATATGAGTATAATGAAATGAATATGCTTATTTGTCTTTATTTTTGTCCATACATTGTAACACTTACACTATGTACTTACTTGTTCCAAGACTAATCTAAGTTCGACCATTGAATATCATGACATTTGGCTTTGAATTATCAATATGTTTTATGTGCATTCATTTCTATGGATGTTTTGTGATATCCACTCTATGCATCATATTATGTGGTCAATTTTTCTTATATGGCTATATTTTTAATTTTTTTTATGTTTTTTTGTATGGATGTATCCAAAAACATATCCAGGCCCCAAAAAGAATTGCTGTATCTGTGTACGCGAATCCCATATCTGTATCCATAACAGTACCAGGATTGGCTACTTAGTTCTCGGGTATTAAGGAGCTCTAGAATAGCCTAATCACTAGAGAGGATGAGCAATGGGTTCTCATACTCTATGTGAACTTCCAAATTGATGTATCAAGCACCTGAAAGATTTTTCTCTTTGCTAATTTCTCGATCATGTGTGACCTGAGCATGTATCTGGGTTGGTTAATGACCTGTAACTTTTGGAACGGGTTGTGTAGAAGCTATTGTTGGTTCTGAATGCTGTTATAGGGTGTTCTTATTTTCAGAGACGGATTTGGTCTGGGCTGAACTTGCTATCTGTGTCTGTGCGAGTGATCCAGTTTGGACCAAATCCATCTCTTTGACTGTAAAAGCTGAATGACAGCCTTGAATATCATTCTGAGCTGATATGGATACCTTCCAAATCTGTTCTTTTGTGTCTGGAATGATTTGTGAGCTAATGCATGAAGAATTATCTATAAGAGAATGAATGGGTGCAACATAAGGTGGTTCTTGGACTTCCTCATCACGGCTGCCATAGTGTGGTCCGTTTGCATAAGTCGTAAGCTGAACAATGTTTGTTTGTCTGTTAAATGCTTGTTGCTGCTTGACCTTACAGAGCTTTTCTTTGTACGTCAGGACCTCCTGTCTTGCTTGAGCATTTCCAAACCAGCATGGATCATTAACTGTATAGCCATCATCATATTCTTCTTTGTCATAAGTGGCATCAATGCTGCATGTGGGTATGGACATGAGCTACCGCTTGGCAGCATTAGCTAGTTCTTTTACACATACACCCAAGTGACTGAAAGCTCTTTGGTCGAAAGCATGAGTGGATCCTGTAAAATATTAGCAACGCCCATTGTCCTCACAATCATACATAGAATCATCATCAATGTCCTTGGGTTCTTGTGGTTTCAGAGACACATGAATGGCAACATTTTGGATTTGTGTGTCTTCGTCACTGTTATTGTCATCTTCTGAAAGAGGCTTATGGCTTGATCTTGGTTGCACATTAGGATTCATGTAGTCCACAGTTTTTGGGCAGCTCTGAAGTATTGACTTTAGCTTGTAATTCATCTGGTTCATTATCATATGAGTTCACCAATTCTGGATGTCCTTTGTATTGTTGCAGGTTTTTAGTCACGTTCTTAACACTGTATTCTGAAAATGCGTTGAAACTTGAATGAGAGGAGCTCAAGTGTAGGAATCTTATAGACTCCCTTTTGCTTGTACATCTCAAGGCTCCAAGGATTTGTTTTAGAAGGTATGACACAAATATTGCGTATGTGTGCAAATTAGACACATTGAACACATATGATGCTACAACTCTCACGCGTGTGTCGATGGCCTGCCAACAAGAATGCTATAGGCCAATGGAGATTCAAATATCATATTGTTTCTGACTCTTATCACATTTGGACTAGCTTTGATAGGTAAAACAATGCATACCATGGGGATTGCTTGTCTTTTGTCATATTTGCGGCATTTTATTCTTGTGGCTTTGATGCTGTCTTTGGAATATCCAAGCTTCTTAATGAAATGTAAAGATGCCACACATGCTTGAACCTTCCTCCACTATTGCTTTCTTGATTCCCACATCGGCAATCATGACATTTATAAAGAGGAAAGGATTATCTAATCTACACATGATCTCATTTAAAATCAGATTGCATTTTGGGAAGCTCAAGGATGCACTCTTATCAGTAGTCCTACCTATCTCCATGGAGAGAGCTTGAGCTTGGAATCCTTGGTTTTCAACTGACCGTGATAAACTATGTGCTTCCCTCTCTTTGGGAGGTGGAGGGCAGTCCATTTATTTTAGCTTTTTCATGAGAATGTTGTGGTGATATGGCTATGTTCGCATGAGTTCTAAAGATCAGAATCGTGTTAGGTGTGTTATTAAGCTCTTCAGTAAGATCCCACTGAGCATTCAACTACTGGAAATTGCCATATTTGTATCCTGGCTGGAATTTTTGGTTGTTCCCCCAGTTCTGATTTGCATAATTGTGTTAAACAATACTTGTTTAAGGAGTTGTCCAGACTCTGTACAGAGACAGGTTCGGTCTGGGCCAGACCTGTTGCAGATGTCTCAAGGACACATTTGGTCTGGGTTGAACACTTCTGATGTGTTGGTGGATTCTTGTCTTAAGGGTGATCAGGGCTTTATCCTGGGGCTTCTCAGGTTGTTTTCTCTTATAATTGATCTTTTTTGCATGGATGTGAGTGGTGTTGGTGAATTCTTTCTTGGGTAGACCATATTCAACTTCCAAGAATAAAATGATTCATTTAGCCCCCTTGGATGAATACTGTTCTCTCTTGTCCTGATGAGCTGCCTTGCGTGTATGGTTTAGTTGTATCTATTGTTGCGATTGGTTGCTGAATTGGGAAACAGATTGGTTGTTGAAGTGGCTGACCTTGCTGAGAGATTGGAAAATGGATTGTTGTTTATTTGAAAGTGGGCATTAGTTTGATGGATTGCTTGCCTCCTATCTTAAGCTTCTATAGCTTGTTTCACTCTTACATATTCATTGTTTCTCCCTGTTTCCATAGTTTCACAGTCAAAATTACACCCAAGGGTAATTTCTGCCACGAACCTTCTAAAATCTCTGAAACTTTAAGTTGAATGTCCCTAGTTATGTCCTGTCACCAACAATTTACAAACGCTGGGTAGGATCATAGCAATTAGGTGTTGCTTTTGTGGGATCCAATATATGTGGTCTGGATGGTGGCAATAATATTTTAGGTTTTCTAAATGATAGAAGCTGATGTATGGAAGACAAATCTTGTGGATGTTGTACAATTTGCCGACTTGATGGAGCTTGGAACGATCTGATTGGCTGTACAAGATCTTTTCGAAGGTCCTGAGACCCAACTGCATTGATAATGTTTCTTGGATGATATTTTGATTATTTGGTGTTATTGATGCTGTCTCATACAGCATGTTTGTTTCTATTCTTCTAGAAAATCTTTGGTACGTCGTACATGTTCATGAGGCGATCTTGTTTTTTGGCATGTTGTAGTTCTTCAAGTCTTCAGACTTAAACATTGCATTTTGTCTTTCAACATTGGTTTCAATGCCGTCAAGAAATGCTGAAATAGAGACTGTTCATCCATATTATGTTTGGCTTTATGACCTAGGATTCCATTGTTTGAAAAACTCATGCAGATTCATGTTCTAGCTGTTTGTAATTGATAAATACGCTGATGGCATGTTTTGGTAAAAATTGTTTTGAAGTTCTTGTTTGGATGCATCAATCAGGCCTTCGGCTTCAAGTTTATGAATGGAACCATGTCTTAATTGGTTGTACCATTCAGGGGCATCTTTGGTGAGATTCTTGTGGAATAATTTTGTGGCTACGTAGTGGTGCTTGTTAATCCATTCTTTATTCATGTAGCCAAAATCTTTCATGTGGGCTATCAGGTCACCCCTAGAATAAAAATTGACTGTAGGTGAGATTGCCTCAATGTTGATTTTAGCTATGCAAGAAGCTAGGGGTTCATTTTGTATTGTTTGAATATTTGTTGTTGATAAGAAGCCCTCTTATTATTCACCTTGTCAAGAAATGCTGAAATAGAAACTCTTCATCCATGTTATGTTTGGCTTTATGACCTAGGCTTCCATTGTTTGAAAAACTCGTGCAAATTCATGTTCTGGCTGTTTGGAATTGATAAAGACTTTCATGGCATCTTTTGGTATAAAATGTTTTTAAATTCTTGTTTGAATGCATTAATCATGTCTTCCAAGTATATGAATGAAACCATGTCTGCATTGGTTGTACCATTCAGGAGCATCTTCGGTGAGATTCTTGACGAATAATTTTGTGGCTATTAGGTCGCCACTACTGTTAAAATTGGTTGTAGGTGAGATTGCCTCAACGTCAATTTTAGCTATGTAATAAGCTAGAGGTTCATTTTGTAATGTGTGAATAACTTTGTTGTTTATAGGAAGTCCCTTTATTGTTCACCTTGCTATATCGAAGAGTGGTGGAGGAAAAGGATAATGTGGCAGAGCTGGCCCCCAATATGGCAGATAAGTCGGTTGACGTTGTTGTTTAATTGCTATCTTAACAATTTGATTCTATATCTGATTCATTTGGGATCTATCCTATTTCACAGTTGTGTCATGTGATTATGCATTTGATTCACCATTTCATCATGAAGGTTTGTAGGTCAGATTGTTGAAGTGAAGGATCTTTCTAAAGTGGTTGTAAATTTTAGGAGTGAGTTATTTGAAGAGGTTTGGAAACTAATGGCTAGGTGGGTTTGGCTACTGCTAAGCAGATTTGGTCCGGGCCAAGTTTGTCGCTAAGGTTGCAGAAGTGTAGATAGGTTGAAATGGAGGTTTTGCCATGTTACCCCTTGCATTGGACAATTGTACTAGCAGTGATCCTTACCACATTTCCAACATCCTCTAGCTGGCCCTCTTTGTTGAAGCAGAATTCTCTTAGGTCTTTTTTCTTTAAAATTATGGGCTACTAATGGTGGTGGCTTTTGGAAACCTTGAGCCTTGAAGCCTCCTCTCTGGTTTCTCACTCTCCCAAAAGTACCACTTGCCCTATAAGAACTCTTCCTCGACTTTGTAGTCAGTTGAATTGTCATTTATGAATAAGTATTGCCAGCATGTTTTGTTAAGTCTCTCTTTAGAATTTGGCTTGGTTACACCAGTTATGACGGTTGGGTTAACTGCGAACCATTTGGTCATACCCTTTATGAAGCATAGTGAATGTCAAGGAAAGGGTGCTTATATTAGGTCCTCTCTGAACTGTTTGATTCCATTAAGATTTATCATTGAGAAATACAAAGCTGCTTTTTTGTGGATACTCGTACGTGGTATGTTCTGTTATTACTGTTCTATATTTGCTTCTAGTTGATAGTCTAGTATCTCAATAGACTTTATTTGTACTAAATTTTGGCACTGTTGTATTAGAAGAACTTGGATCATATAGAGTAAGTTGACTGACAATTCGATTGACATTCAATCCTATTGACAATGACATGGAGAACTAATGGGTTAACCCATCCAAGAAGTGGGTGAACAAGAACAAGAACTCAACAACGACCTACAAT
This sequence comes from Torreya grandis, assembly GCA_037957365.1. Classification (NCBI taxonomy): domain Eukaryota; kingdom Viridiplantae; phylum Streptophyta; class Pinopsida; order Cupressales; family Taxaceae; genus Torreya; species Torreya grandis. The sequence continues at coordinate 965,308 of JARHVA010002903.1, forward strand.
ACCAATGGGACCTTTCTGTACGAGAACACATCAAGGTGGAATCCTAACAAAATCAAGTGGCAATGGATTCCATTTGAAGTACATTGGCGGTTACAGAGGAAGTAGAATGTCTCCTTGACCACCTCCCACAATTTATTTCCAGGCATTATATTGTATTACAAAACCTTCGTGCTGAACGTGACCAAGAGCATCACAAACAACAAATCCTACAAAGACGCACACAAAGGCAAAGTCGTGAACAACAAGTGACATCGGAAGTCCAATGTCGGCGTCATTAAACCCAAATAAAGGGGAACAAAGAAAATGTCAGGATAGAGGAAATCAAAATAATAAGACCAACCAAACTCATGGAACAACAAGAACGGAGAAGGTTACAAGCAGTAACCACTTCGAAAAGCTAGGAGTGTGAAACCAATAGCTGAAGTCAAGGTCGAAGCCCAAGTTGAAGCATAAGCCCAAGCTGGAGCATACATTGGAGCATGTCAAAATGGGGAAAAGGTTTAATTGGTGCCGAAACAAGTAACTAAACATACTCGATTACTCTACCACATAGTGGGAGGAGATTTCTAGGCATCTTCTGCTCTAGATATGGTTGGGGAATTCTACAACGGAATCCATGGGTCAAGTACACAGACATGCTGGGAGCAGAGGAAAGATAGTGTGACTAAGACCATCCTAAGGAGAAAGACCATATTCAGAAGACCACCTCAAAAGCACATGGGTATCTTGACCCCATCATCGAAAAAACAAAAGTTACCAAATTTTATTGGTGATAGATTTGAAGATTTGGTACGACACTGTCGTACATGCATCACTATCTAGACTAAAAATGGGCAAACAAATGAGCGAATGTGGTTAAGATGTTTTCTCGCTACCCTTTGGAGAATGACTATAGATTGGTACACTGATGCATCAACTATTGACAAAGTATCATGGGCAACATTAAGGCAAGCATTTGTAAAGGAATTAAAACTCCTGAGGGATGACAACAACATTGCCCCAAAAATCTACAACATCAGACAAGGTAAACAAAAGATGGTTCAGGGTTTACAATAGGAGACTCAAGGACTTGCTTGGAAAACTTGAGAAGGAACCAGCCAATGGGCTGAAAAAGGGGTGGTTTATTGAAGTGTTGGTTTTGTCACTAAGGAAAAAAATGAAGGTAGTCCCACCTTGGTAATATGATGATGCCTATAATTGAGTGATGGACATTTGAAGTGAGAATAAAACATCATCCTCACACACAAGAAGATGAAGTCAAGATGAGTACTTGGATTTTGGTGACAACGAACCATGATCTGCTCAAGCTCTTTGGAAGGACATGCTCTGAATGATGAGACAATTGAAAAAATACCTTAAGGAAGAAAAGAAGGATCTATGGTCCATTGATTGTAAAATAAAAGGGCACACCAAGGTGAATTGTTAGAGAAGTCTATTTTGTGATATCTGTCAATTCAATGGCCATGATATAAAAAGTTTCCACTACAACTTAAAAAACAAGGGTGCCCAAGTCCTCGTTACCCAAGGAGAATCGTCAACACCAACTACCACCAACAAAATTCCAAGGTAATGCAGAAGAATCTATGGGTGTATCCCCTAGCAGATATAGAAACCAACAGAACAATATGATGCTAGAACAATACAGGGGGATGTGGAATCCCCATCTAGTTCAATGAGCAAGCTCTACCGATGATTCAATGTCGAAAGTGTAACCAATGGGGCCATGTTGCAAGAGATTGCCCCACTAATCAAATTAACACCAAACACCTGTGTAGATGGTGTGGACCTGGAGATCATAAGGATGTCGATTGCCTGAAGCAAGCAAACATCAACATGATTGATATAAGAAATGAAAAGTGCGATCTAGGAATTTGACTCAAGAGAGGATGGTTAGTATGGTGTTAGTTCCAAAATGAAAACAAAATGAAATAAACACACTAATAACATAACATCTCTAGGCCTAGACACTAGGGAGAGCTTAGTTAACAAAAATAAATGACAAACACAACTAAAAAGTAAAGAATCAAACACAAGAATTCCTTTACCTTCTTGGATGCTTCAAATGCCTCTGTAGTAGTGGCTTGCTTGGCTTGTGCTCATGAAGTCCTTGGCAATGAAAGCTTGGCTACCTCCATCTCTCTTTGACATCTTTGGCTTTGGCTTGGAATCAATTTGGCATGGTAACACTAGTTTCATGAAACTTTTGGAACCAATCCTGCATTATAACTTTGCACAAATTAAACTTAGAAATGATGTTGTGAGGCCTCCTATTTATAGATTTTTGGATTTGATTAGAATCAACCTCAACCGTCACTCTCAAGATTGAGATGTGTGGTTGAGGATTAATTCAATTTTTGGAATTAAGTTTGTAATTATCTTCATCATGACATTGGAAGAAAGAGCAATTACAGGCATGGAGGGCATCATGGAGGGCATTGATGAGGCATGGAGGGCATGAATCCTGATATTTGAGGCATTTATGGCCTAGGGATGTCTTCCCAAGAAATGAGGTCATTTGATGATGCAGATATTTCATATTCATTTTAAAAAACAAGTATTCAACAAGTTTTCATGAAAATTATTAATGAGGCCTTGATTTGGGTTAATTAGCTCTTAAGCATGATTAAACACATTGTCCACAAATTATCCAAATTGATCAGAATGCCTTGTTATTGGTCCTAAATTTGATTGGATTGGAATTGGAAGGCGCTGTCAGATGTGTTGGAACCGTATTCCCATTTAGGATGTTACCAACAACAAATAACAAAGGCACGCATCTTGTGCAGAGGATTTGATAGGAAAGAGCAGTCCAGAGCACGCAGCTGCAAATTTGACATTTTGACTTGAAATGATCTGATCAAAGTTAGCTGGCCCATAAATTGCATTACCCCATTTAGTGATACTCTGGCCAAAATCGGCACTTGAATATGTCAGTTTCACATCATTTTGCGTGTTTTTAGGTCAAATTGCCCATTTTAGATGGAAACTAGCCAAAACCCTCATTAGAGGTTATCGGTGGCCAGATTTAGGTGTCTACAAAAAGGTGATGGCAATCACTAGGGGTCGGGCAAAGAAAATAAATTACCTCGACCCAAGTACAAAAAGGGAATGGATAGCCGAGCCAAGAGCTGAGGTCGAATGAGCAATGATGGAAGAACAAAGACATCTCAATGAATATTCAAGTATGATAACCAGTTGACCTAGGTCGTACAAAGAAATTGCTAGACAAGTTCTGCAGACCACCATACTCATCAAAGTAGTGAAACTCTTATATAGCATTCCAAGACTCAGGAATGTAATTCCCACGACGGTACAAGAAGATGATCACAACACATAACAGGCAACACACCTTGTGTCAAAAGGAAAAATATTGGAAAAAAGGACAAATGATGAGAAACAGAGAGAGCCATTGTTGAACTCCTATGGCTAGGAGATTAAGTAAATGATCTGATGCTCTTAAACAATGAACTTAGCCCAATGTCCAATAGTGGTCCACAAGGAGATCTTAGGCTTGAAGCTGAACCTGACTAGTAGCATTATTGATGGCGGTACTGGTGTGAATGTGCTTCTGGAAGAAACTTGGAAAAGTCTTAGAGAACAACTATTTGGCTGCCAACTTTCCAATTAGTTGGCGCTGATCAAAGTGGAATTTGGGTGTTGGGAGTCGTGATGGCTCAAAATCTAATTGTCGGTACCCAACCTTTCATATTAAACTTTGTAGTCATGTATTTAAAAAAGAATCCTATGATGCATTATTGGGCCGAGGATTGTTAATAGCAGCCAAGGCATATCTCAATTAGAAAAGCAACATCCTCTCAATCGAGAACAAAGGTAGTAAGTACATCATAGATGTAAAGAGTTAGGCAATCAATGAGGAGGCAACCTTATCAGATGACTAATTAGATTCTGATAGACATTATGGAAGAACCCTCACAACATTTGAACCAAGCCAAAGTGTAGCCGAATGAAGAGGGACTATTGGAATTACACTCATGCTCGGAGGATGAAACAATCTCCCTCAACGGTTTGTTACATTGGAAAATGGAGGACTATGAAGTTTTCCAACTTGGGTGCAACTTTGTCGAGATCATGGAGATAGAATAATGTGAAAGTTTTGAAGGAGATGGGTAAATGTTGACAAACATTCTTGAACCAAGGGTGGGTTAATCTATAGTCTCCAATGGATGCCTTGAAGACCTTGAAATTGAAGAATGGTTGAACCAATGTGGGGAACCAATTAGTATGGATTTAGACATTCTAGAGAGCCCTTTGGCCCCATCATCACCAGACCATACTTGAAAAACTCATATTCCTTGGTCACTTTGGAAGCAGGTTCATCTGAGTTAGAAGCACCTGAGCCTCATGATTATGAGGTGGTGCCCTTGTTGGTCCCGAACCCCAATCCGGATAGCCCGATGAGACCCTGTGTCAAATTTTTCAGGCAATGGAACCCATGCTTCAAACACTTCAAGGCATCCATGATGTTGTGGGGCAATTGATTGCGAATGGTGGGCCATCCTAAATTCGGTAATCTTGGATGCTGTAGTTCTACTATAAAGGTTTGTATAGGAAGATTGTCCTTTCGAATTCACCAGGATCTACATTAATCATAATTGGCTAGATGTCAACACTTCTGAGTTGCATGTAAAATGGCTACCTATGTGGGCTCCCGCTTTGGTCACTTCTCTGCAAAATATATTAGAGTCCCTTGTCACTATTTAGGACACTCTTTGATATTAGTACTTGTTACTCCAGTTAGGCCTGTACAAACAAAGGCAGTTGGAGGCCAAATGGGACAAAGCTACTTCTCAGACAAAGGAGGTTTAGATGTAGTTGGATGATCAATGTGGCCAGTTTTAGGTGTAGTCGAGGCAACAAACTCAACATACTTAGGTATAAATAGATAGGGTTGCCAAGGTTGAACAACAAATTGCTCAAGGGCAGGTCAAGTTTTAGGAGGCGGTGCACAATATCAAACGTTTGTGGGAGTAGGAACTTGTTGCCATCAATAAATTACAACACTGTACAAGGGAAGTATATGCCCTTCGTGCAAAACTTCAGCAACTGAAGTTGGGGCACACCGCTTCTGCAAAACTTTAGCAACTGAAGTTGGGGTACACCGCTTCTTCTGGATCTCCTTTAGCTGGTGTTTCTTTGTGCTCTCCTCTAGCTTGTCTTCTTTTGATCCAGGGACGTCTTCTTCCCTTCTTCCTGCTTCTTCCCGAGCTACTTTTTTCTTGTTATAGATGGAAGGGACTCCAACTTATCTAAAGTGGGCGGGGGGATAATGTAGTTTGTTGAATTGTCATTTATGAATAACTATTGCTGACATTTTTTGTAAAGTCTCTTGTTGACATTTGGGTAATTAGTAGAAAATATTTTAGTTATGTCGGTTGTGATGGTTGCGTTAACTACCAACTATTTGGTCTTGTCCTTTACGAAGTGTAGGGAATTTCGGGAAATGACACTTGTATCATGTCCTTGAACTGTTCGATTGTACTAAGATTTATCATTGAGGAATACAAAGCTGCTATTTTGTGGATTCTTTGTTATTACTGTTCTATGTTTGCTTCTTGTTAATAATCTAGAATCTCGGTATCCTTTATCTTTACTACAACCTCAAACTTTTTGAAACTCTTTGATGTGGTAGACAAATCTCTGTTTCACGTATAAATTATGCTCTTGAACTCTTGCATGATGTCCGCACTAAGGGGGGGGAATGTTGGAATATTTAGTATTTCATAGGCTTATACTTTCTATTAGTGTGTGTACATGAGTTGTAATAACAACTCAGTATTAATTTGGGATGTGTGAAGAGAAAAAAGGATATGATAAAAACTTGACTCCTATTTCTTAGGATTAAGCAATTGCCTAAAGGAACTCTCCATTATGAAATAATTAACTAAGTTATTCGAGTATAATCCCAAAGCCTTTATGTCATTATGTCTAATTGAAGCCCAAGTTTGAACATGGTTACCTTCCTTTCTTCGTCTCTCATGTAATCCATGTACCAAAGGAGACTCAAGAACTAGTCTCGTATTTAGTTACTATCATGTTTCCTTGTTGGAGAAGTTGAAAGTCAGCCAAGTTTCATTTCGTGTGAGACGCCGAGAGATACCTCTTCCTAAATTGCCTTTTAAACTCCTCTCAAGTGAGTGTCATAACATCATTCCCCTTTAAAGAGCTCAAATGCTCCAACCAGAGAGATGCATTGACATCAAGTTGCAATGTTCAGATCCGAGCTAGATGTTGGAACTCATCTCGTGTAGTTTGAAATACTTATTTAGGCTAACTAGCCATGACTCGACTACATCCGACTATATCTTTCCCTATGATCTTGGGTAGAGGCAATTTCTTACTCTCCCAAATGAAGGGATGAACCTCCAATCTCTAATGAACATCCCCAACCTCAGGGTCTCCTTAACTTTTTGCCTTATTCTTCCTACAAGGAGTTAGAGCTTGTTCTTGGTTCTCAGAACCTCCTTTGTTTCCTATAGCACCCTCCATTTGTTGGTCAATGCCAAGGTTATAATTACCTCCTAATCCAACCATTAAAACTCCCTGGGCCTCTAACTATGCTTGGATGGTTTCGAGCACCCCAAACACTCCAATATGTACTTTATTATTCAGGGCTGGTGGTTGTAGTGCATTGTTTGGAATGGCCTATTGTTCCACCTCTCAACCACTACTTGTTCTTGCCATTCTGGAATTGAGGGAAAAATGTTAGGTTAAGTTTTACCCGAAATTTCTGAGTAGGATCCTAGGCTTTGATACCATATCTAACAACAAAAAATTTGAAAATAAAACTATCTTTAAAATAAGCAGAATAAAGTAAGAATTTGGCTTTCAGGATACTTTATAGTTTCTAGTTAATTCAAAAGTTACCTTTAACAATCAAAGATTCTATTTTTTTAGTTGCAAGTTTTCATGAATAACATGTTCTCTTCCATGTTGCTTTGAATTTCACCATCTATGCTGCTTCTCATTCCTAGTCCCCCACCCCTTGCACTGTGCCCCCCAACACCCAACCCCCAACACTCACCACACCACGATCCACTTCGATAATGAGTTCACCATTGACTATACTTCCCGACTTTCCCAACTTATGTCCAACAACAATTCCCTTCCTTTTCACACTATAGGGTCCATGTATATTTTTTTACACAATATCCTTTGGGATGCAACACTTGACTCTTGTCCCTACATTGTGCACTCTTCAAGTTCACCTTGCCCCCAACGATCCTGCTCTGTGAACCATTGGTACGATGATGAGTGTGAATTCTTGCATTAGAGACTTCATGTTTCCTTAACCCATGACCCTCCCTCTACGCCCTCCACCCATAGATATTACCATTGTATTCTCTGACAACATAAAATGATTTTGTTACATATAAACGACTTGCTCTCCTTGCTGCCTCCATTATTCCCCTAAGACTTATTGCTGCACTCTTATAAGAAAAACGCTTGCTTTGGACATCAACCCCTAGGCCTGGGTCTCCTAAGCCACTTATATTTAGATGAGATTGTTGTCATTGTCTCCACTCAACCACCATCTTATACTTTTTCTTTTATAGGTACAGTCAGGAGGGCTATTTGGAAGTTGTGCACCAACAAAGCAGTGGATTGTGAGGGCCTCAGTTCTGCAAATATGGGGTGAATTTCCTTGATTCCTCATTGGCAAAGCTCTTTTAATGAGGTTGTTTGCTTGTGTTCTCCTTGTTCTTGGTCCTAGCACAGAATCCATCCCATTATTAGTTATAGGTATAGCTCCAATTCTAGCACGCATAGGATCATTATGATTACGTTTGGCAAACTTTATGCCATGGTGTTAGACATGCCACTTTCTGAGCACTGGGAGAGAGGTAATCTTAGAGCAAGGGGGCAAGCCAGCTTCAAGAAAGAATACTAGAATAATGACCGCATCTTTACACTCTAGGCTATTATTGAGGAGGCTCATCATTGGTCTTCCAAAATCCTTTCTTGTTTTCTAGACTTCAAGAAGGCCTTTAACTCAGTTCCAAGTCATTTGCTTTTTCAAAAGCTAAGTGATGTTGGCATTCCAAATTATCTCATTACTATTGCCCAAAGGTTCTACGAGACTATTGTTGGATAGTTTTGTACTTCTCACAGCCTTTCTTGATGTGTGAAGGGTACCGTTGGGGTCAAATAGGGATGCCCTCTCTCACCGACCCTCTTTAGCTTTTGCATTGATGAGCTAGAGGGTTTTATCTAGCAACATACCCATGATGATGATAGATGCATTATACATTATGTGTTGATCGCCATACATGTTTTTGCTGATGATGTTGTACTCCTCTCTTGCTTTGCTGATGGTTTATAGAGACAACTTGATGCCCTTGCTCATTTTTGAGCTTTGCCAATTGATGGTCAACTTCAAAAAAACAAAGATTATGATATTAAACACCTCTGAAGGTTCTCTTTCGTGGATCTAGTTCTTCTACAAAGGGGAACTTGTGGAAATGATATCGGCCTACACGTATGTGGGGATTCAATTCTTCAGACTGTCTTTTAGTATGAAGCCTACCTTTTGGTCATGCCTTTGCAAAGGATATGCCTCCCTTTCTATCTTGAATCACCAATGTTTCTACTTCCACTTCCAGGATATCCCTTCGAAGAGGCACATCTTCGATATAGTCATCAATATTATTGTTCTATGTGGGTTTGAGGTTTGGGGACCTAGTTGGGGTTCGTTGATTGGGCTCGTGTTGAGAGGGTCTGACATATAGATTGTTCCCTAGTGCATCGTCCAAGTTGAGTTTTTTGCTCAACCTTTTCGCCTTGAGACTATCATCAAGCCTACTTTCTACATTCACAAACTCAAAACCTTGGGGGATTTAACTTCAGGGCGTGAGAGGTATCCATACTTAGCCCTTTGCTCTTTAGATAGGATTGCATCCTTGGGCCCACCAAATGCTAGTGTTATTTTTACTCTGAGGCTAGTTTTCTCCTCCGATCTATCGACATCTCTACTGATAGATGACCTTTTAGATACTACTTGGATGCCCCTTGTCGGCGTCTTCCCTTAAAGGAGGTCATTATTAGAGCTTTCATAGAGGATATCTATAGGCAATACATTCAGGTCACTTGGACCTCTCCTCCTTAGTTGTTCAACCTCAAGCTCGACTCTTATGCTAAACGTTTCTTATTGGTGGTGGATGGTGCCCTTCGCCGATTTGATGATCTCCAAAGCTATTGGTCATATGACTTGAGGTTTCCTCTCCACCAATTGAGGGTGTGCTCTCACTAGTTGCGTGTTGAGATTGATTATCATATTCCATGTGCGGATCAGATCTGGTATCTTTGTTCGCTACAAGAGGTGGAGACTGAGGAGCATTTCATTTTTAGATGTGCCATTTATTATGAGATCCAGTGGAGATACCTCTATCTTTATAGAGATTGAGGCGAATCTCTATGCACTTTTGTTTAGTACCCGAACCAATGATGCTTGGCCCATGTTGTTCGAGAGGTTTTCACCCTTTGGTGTAGGGATTTTGAACTTATTTTGGATTTAGAAGATCTAAAGACGCAAAAACTATTGAAATTCAAATTGCATAAATTTGGCATAAACTACACAAATCTGAATTGTTAAACAAAATTTGATTGCACGTACTAAATATAGAAATGACCAAAAGAGAAGGCAATTAGCTGATATACAGTTTTGTTTTGCTCACTCCCTGTGCATAGTCCTTGAAATGTTTTGAAATGGCTGACTGCTTGGCTTAGGAGACTGATTGTCAAAACTTACCAGGATGTTGCCAGTGAAGCTCATACACTTGTGGCGACTGGTCCCATCCACTGTTTGCCGGAATTGTCCCTTTTTTTTTGCAGTCTGTTCTGTCATAGATCGCTACACTTTCTTGTCTAGATAATTTTTGTAATATTTTTTGCCTTTTGTGCATAGTACTTGATTTTTGTCTTCCTTTGCTTTGAAACCCTAGCTCTAGTTTTGTCATTTGCTTCACCTAGAAAAAGGGATTAGAAAGATGGGTTGGACAACCCCAACCACACCCCGCTGAGTGGTTGAGTGTTGCCTATGTTGCATCACTCCGAAGAGGGCTCAAACCACACATAGTTCTTCAACTTATGTGTATGTGTGCTCAATAGTGTTCCACTAGAATGCAATGCAACTCATTCACTTTCAAAACTTGATAAAAGACAATTTCGACCTTGCAATTAGTGTTCATACTTGACTTTTAGGATTGTTCCTTTGAGGGTTTTCAGATTTGGATGATTTTGGATAATGCCTTAAGGGTGTGTAGATGGATTTTTCAATGTAATTGCCCACTAGTGACCAAGTGAATAATACCTTAGGCTTATCTTTTATTTATAGACGACTCTTTAGAATTTCTCTCCATAACCAACATGCGAAACATGTATAGGCCAACTCAAAGGAGAGATTTGAATTTGAAAATTAGTTGTTAGAGGTTTGAGGACATTGTAGGTAAAGGTAAACACTACCACTCATCACTAGTGTCTGAATGTTTCTGGCACTATCTAGGAAGGGAAAATCAACGATATGGATTATGGCGACAGTTTGTTTAGGGTAATAGAACATTATGGCACAAAATAGGGAAATCCTGTATATGAATGACATCAAATTGGGTTGGCCAAGTCCATAAATAGATAAATGAATACGAGAAAATGTGAGCAAGAGTCAAATGTGTATGCACAAGTCATGTATGGCAAATATAGTTCAAAATTAATATTGCCAAGTGTCTAATAACAAATTTTGGTGTATACAAATTCCTTATTTTAGTCTAGTATTGAAAATGCTAGATTAAAAGGATAAAATAGACAAACTTTGTAACTGTGAATAATTGCACTTCATGTTACTAGGTATGGCCCAAATATCCAGATCATTGAATTGCTTGTAATTTAAAAGTCAAGGAACAAATACAATTGTGGGTATGCGAACCAAGCTGCCCTTTGTTGAACTCATTTGGAGAATGCCATGGAGTGATTATGCTCCAAGGAGATATCATTGTTAAAACCATGTGTTGGGGATTACATGTTTCAACCCTCATTGGAGAATTGCTAAAAAGTTGAAGGGCACAAAACCTTAACCACACGCAAAATATCATCATAACTTTTTCGGTGAAACCTTGAACCAGGTTCATATGTAAAAGGTGGAGCCCTATAACAAACTCGTATGTAATTTGAAACTTTGAATCAATCATTGCAAACATATTTTGGATTCAAAGTGCTTACGTAGTAGTATCGTTCTCCCCAACATAGAAATTAAAAATGTGTATGCATGAAAAATATTCATGCCCCCTGTTTTATCCATGTGTACCTCAATGTGATATAGAATGCCCTAGTTCATATGCCACTTTATTCATTTTGATAACACTAATAACCTTCTGATACCTGTGACCTGATAAATCTGCTCAATCTAATGTTTAATATGTCTTATTATGTCATATAATTTATCAACTGTTCCTCACAATCCTGCAAAATGTCCCACATATGCCTCATGTGTGAATCTATCAATATGTATCACAATCTGTCCCATTTGAATCTGAATCTGTCTCATTCTGTGTCATTTCAATCACATCTTTTGACCCATGTGAATCACATATTCTAACCCAAAATCTAAACCATTTGTCAAGCCCTGAATACTTGTGACAAACCCATTTGTATGCCCCTCTTTTGAGGTGAGGGATGAAGCCTATGAATCACTCATTTCAAAAGAAAAGAGTTATACACATTATGTTATACAGAAATATGTAAGCATGTAAAGCATGTGTTCTAACATAATTAGTTATATCATCACATAAAGTTTTGACCATTCATGGACATATGAAACATGTTACCCAAGGCATACAAGTGTCATGTCAAGTAGATATAGCGATTAGATACACAATAATAGTCATCAAAATAATAAGCCCTTAGCACTAAGCCACGCAGAAGATGCATGATAACAATCATGGCATCATACACAATAAAATAATGCATGATAGTAATCACATCACCACAAACTCAACAACTATACAAATATGCACAAACATATGCACACAATGTCGTGATCATGATGCACTCATAAACTCAAGACACAACATGGACATGGACTAAAGGATCCTCAATCACACATGACATGACAACACAAAATTAACACATAAAAATATGCAGGATAGAATACATCAATCATCAAACAATGTAACAGTCATCAATGTTCACACAATGCACACACATTGATGATTACACATAGAACACGCATCAATAGTCACTTGCAACAATAGTCCAACATAGAACACACAACAATAGTCGCACAATGCAACACACAATGTATCACACTGTGATGTCCCCTTCCAGTTAGGCATTTATATATATCAGCATGGTTAGCCTATCAGTGGCCCTCGTAGGCTAATAGGGCATGGATAGAGGGTCCTCTCGGCAGTTACTCAGGTGTTGGTTGGCTCATTGGATGATTGGATAATTATTTCTTTGGATATCTTGAATGTTGGATAACACATTGTGTTATATTTTTATATTTGCACTTTATGAATTATATTTTTATATTATAATAAAGTGTAAATATATTATAATATTATATTGTTTATTTGGAAGCTTCGAGAAGGGGCCAACCCCTTGGGGAAAAAGAATAAATAGATGTTGTTGGCTTGCTTCTCATCCATCCAGTTGTTGACATATCTATTTGATGAGCATCTTGTGGAGCCAAGGGTTTCTGTGGAGAATTCGCATTTGTCTTTGGGAACGGAAACTCCCATTGATAGCATAATTGAGGAAGTGAAATACCTTCTGAAGGGTTGCAATTGTTGGAAGTGGCAATTCAGTCATTTCACTTGGGCAAAATTAGTGGCCAAGGACCAATTTTGCATGGTATGATTTGGAGGAGTATTGGAGATAACTCATGCTTGAATCTACATCATTAGAGGATCGATTCACATCATCATCAGTTGATAATAAGTTCTGATATATGCATTTTCAGTTGCTGCTACCAGCTTGTGAGAGGCTTGATTTTGCTTGTGGGAGCTTGCCATTGCAATGATTTCACTTCTTGACCTAGGCGCACTTCTTGAGAGAGTCTATTGATGATATTTCTTGCTTAAGAGGAGTGAAAGAAGCTGCATATTATTTATTTTCTATATCAGATCAGAACAAGGGCGATTTGAAGATAAATTCGATTTAGGCTTAGGGAGCTTCCAATTCATTGGGTTTTGCTTGCTGCTTCATCTACATGGTTGGGCGCCACTTCTACCAGGTTCTCCTTGCATTATTTGGTGTCTAGCATTAGCATTTTGTTATTGAACATCGCTGCCATTGGTAGCCATTTTCATATCAGACTTAAGCTATTTATATGTTGCACATTGTAAGCCAAGAGTCTTGGCATATTTCATAGCATCTTTGTAGTAGAGTAGTTAATAAAGAAGCATTCAATTGGAGTCATTTACATGATATATTGTATTCATTTGCATTATCAAATAATTAGCTCTCTAGGTTGCATGCCAAGTGTTTGACAAATTGTCAACTGGCTGTAGATGCATTCCCTTATGTAGTTTCTCATCTATATGCATTTGAAAATACAAAAAAAGGTATTGCATTGCATTTGGTTCCTTGTTTAGACATCGTAGAGGTTATTGCAACCTATCAACTTACTTTAGTATTCATCTCAAGCATCATCCATAAACTGAAAAAACTGATATCAGCAAACAAGCACATTGCACATCAACTGTTTGACGAAATTACAAGGGCAGTAAATTGAAGAAATTCAGGTCAGATTGGGTTAGGCTCATTACACACACACCAACGATCATGCAATGTCATGCACATTGATAGTATTGCATCAACACACAAAACAAGCAATGCTATCTACACAAGCAATCCATGTCATAATCGCATGTAGCAGAGTATCATAACCATATAAAATAGCACCCTATAGAGCATATGCAAGAGCGAGTTAGACATAATTAGTCTAAGTAGCTCAATATGATCAATGGAATGTCGTAGAAACATAAAACCTAATAAAATGTACCAAAATGCCCCTAGTGTAGGCTTGCCCCCAATGTAGAAAAATAGCCTCTGGGTGTAAGGAATGTCCCGCATTTGAATTTGCATGTATCATATATAACTTGCATGTCCTGCATCTCACTCATGTACACTGTGAAGAACATGTGCATAGAGAATGGATATGCAATCTACCATATATATGATAAATAACATAAATCAATTATGTAACTAGCAAAACATGTCATGCAGAGGCCCTAATTTTTTATTTTTTGAATATGCTAATATTTTTGAATATATATGTATGTATGTATTTTAAAAAATTGAAATATGTTCTTACAAACCAATGATCTCATCAAGGGGATGCTCATAAGTAATGCATATCATCTATCAATTTTTTTATTGTATCATCTTTCTTAATTCGAAGCTCTTGAATTACAACATTAATTTGACCTCCTCCTTCACTATCATATGATCACTATCATACCAATTTTTTATTTCATCATAATTATAGTCAACATAGGCATTTCCTTCATTCATAGAAGCATGATCATCACTCACATAAGCACCATCATTAGACATAGAAGCAGGTGCATCCACATGCATATTTTTCCACTCATTGGTATAATCTAAGGCACCGCACCAAATTGTGGAATTGATTTATTGTATTTTCTTTTCTTTTCAAGATATATCTTGCACCTCAATGGGGGTTTTAGATGAATCAGGTATTGTTCCTGAAGCACTAGTCAAAGAAATGGTTTCCACTTAATTTTCTTGCTCTAAAGATGTTCCATCCTTTGAAATGGGAATAGTCTCACCTTAAAGGTCAAATGTAATATAGTCATGATTTTTAGCAAGTGTTGCATCCATTGACCTTGCTCATGATCTTCCTAGTACATCATTGTATTGAACCAAATTAGGGCTAGTATGGAATGTAACAAAACATGATTTGAGACCAAGAGTTACATACCACTCAATGGATCCGATGCACACTTTGGCTGAAGAAGTCTTATTTGAGTGTTCCAAATTATATTCTAGAGACTTGCAAAGTGTCATGCTACATACATTGATTTCACAAGCAGTATTAACTATGACATTGGTGCACTATTTTGTATCTATAGGAGGGCTAACAATCTAAGGATCTAAGAATGAAAAAGGTTTTGTGTTGTCCCCTTGGAAACCACATTTGTAACAGTAGTCTTTTTAGGTACATATGCTTTTGAACTTCCTTCTTAGGCCCCTCTTTCTTAGCCACATTTTCTTTTGTAGGTAATGCTTTTTTAGACAAACCTTTATTATGTAACTCTTCTTTTGATAACTCGACCTTAGGACATGTAACTACAATTTTAGCAGGTTGATCAACTATAGAATGCGTGCTTGAATCTAGTGGTGCTTTAATAGATGTATCACCACTATCAATAAGATTTTGTATTTTGTTTTTCAAATCCCATCACTTATCCCTGTGATGTCCATAATCTCTATGACAAGCACAATAGTATTTAAATTTCTTCATAGGATGCAAATGAGGCAACATGATTAATTTGTTTCGAAGCATATTATTCAGAGTTTCACTTGGAGACTTATTAAGCTTATTCGAATTTCTTGATTCATTAGTCATAGACGCATTTTGTTTGTAAACCCATGTTTGATATGAAATATTTTGAGGCACATAGGTTTTTGATGTAGAACAAAAGATGCAATTTATAGTAGCATGCTTAGGATTTTTTTGGCAGGGGCGAGCTTATCTTAAAGTTATTTAACCTTTAGACATAAATTTTATATTTGCTTTTGTAACGCCTCTACGAAATGCATCATAGTAATCCTTTGATGTGTACAAATAGTAATATTATGAGTAGATTCATTTAATGATTGAGTCTTGTCATGGATGACCAAACTAGGGACACTACTACTCATGGGTTGGGAAGATTTAGCGTTACAATCATAAACCCTAGACTTTTCAAATTTGATATTCATACAAAATTCTATAGGAGAATGCACACCACCTCTTAGGATTGTGATAGCATGGACCTCCTTATCCAATATAAGTCTTGGGTAAATAATAGGGGAGGGATGATAGCTATCACTACCCTGAGGACGAATGAAAGGTGGTCCACATAGAAGCATTTTTGGTTCCGCATTCATACAATATTTGATACTAATGAGAGCTAAGAATTCATCATTATTAATTTCGGCGTTTTTTTTTGCATATAGATTTAATCTATATTATTATATGTTCGACAATCATAGTTGGAATCACAAAATATAAACTATGAATATCCATTATTGCAATCACATAATGCCCAAATAAAGAACCAACCACCCCAAGAAAACTGTGAGAAATGTTGGGAAACAAAAATAGTTTTTTAATAAATATCAATAGATAAAAGAAACCCAAAATTTGTTTTACAAATAGATATATCCTTTGCCTGTTAGATCAAATTTAGTAAAAATAGAGAAACCTTAATTTCGGAAAATCTATATATAGTTTTAGGGAAAAAAGAGGTTTTTGATCCAAATAGTATGACTAAGAAAAATCTCCAAGCGTTTTGAAATAGAGTCATGTTGAATTAGATATCAATTGAACAAGGCATACCCTAGTAGGAAGATAAGCACAAAACCTTAGGGCAAAAGAGAAATTTTTTAGAGTTGCACATATGACAAGGGGAATAAAAAATCAAATCTGAAAATCAAACTCTAAAGGCAACACTATGAAACCCTAAGAACGAAAGATGAAACCGTAAGGCATAATGACCTAAGATTGTCGCGAGCTCAACAAAGATTGGGTTCACCAGAATGTTTTAACTTATTTTGGATTTATGAGGTCCAAATAAGCTAAAATTATTGAAATTCAGATTGCATAAGATATGACATTAACTACACAAATTCATTGCCAAACAAAGATTGATTGTAGTTACTAAATATAGAAATGACCAAAGGAGAAGACACTTAGCTGGTATACTGTTTCATTTTGCTTACTCTTTGTGCAAAATCATTTTAAATGTTTTGAAATGGATTTGTGATTGCTCAGCTCAGTGTTGATTGTCAAAATATGCCAGGATGTTGCTGACGAAGCGTAGGCACCTATGGCGATTGCTCTTGTCCACTATTTGTTGGAACTGTCTGTGCATTTTATAAGTTTGTTTTGCTACATTGCTGTTCTTGTCTGTCTAAATGATTTATGTATAATTTCTAGCTCTCGGACCTATACACAGATCATAATTTGTTTTCCTTTACCTTGAAACCCTATCTCCACTTTTGACACTTTATTGACCTAGAAAAAAGGGTTAGAAGATGGGTTGGAAGACCCAAATCACACCCCACTGAGTGGTTGAGTTGCTTATGTTTCAATACTACGAAGAGGGCTTAAACTATACGTAGTTTCCCACCTATGTGTATGTGTGCTCAATAGTGTTCCACTATAATGCAATGCCACTCTTTGGTTTTGGATGCTTAACAACATGCAACTTTCATGTTGCAATTAGTGTTCAGATTTGTCTTTTAGGATTGCTCCTTTGAGGATTTTCAGATTTGAATGCTTTTGGATAATGTCGCAAGGGTGTGTAAATGGATTTCTCATTGTAATTGCCAAGTAGTGACCAAGTGAATAATTGCTTAGGTTTATCTTGTACTTATAAAGAGAATTCCCCCCATAACCGACTTGTGAAACGTTTATAGGCCCTCCCAAAGTAGATATTTGAATTTGAAAATTAGTTGTTAGATGTCCTCGAACACTGTCAGCAAATGTGGGCACTATTGGTAACTGCTAGCGTTCAACTGTTGTCATCACTCCCTAGGATGGGGAAAACAATGACCTAGAATATGATGACAGTTTGCTTAGATTAATAGAGCATTATGGCATAGAGTAGGGAGATCTTGTATATGAATGACAACCACTTGGGTTGGTCAAGTCCATAGATAGATAAATGGATACGAGATAATGTGAGCAAGATTCAAATGCATAGGCACAAGTCATGTATGTCAAAGATAGGTCAAAAATGATGTTGCCTAGTGTTTAATACCAAATTTAGGTTTCTACAACAGGGCTTTGCAGGGGGGCCCTATAGCTCCCACATTGATTACCTCTTTGTTTCAGCTCATCACGGAGGTTGGTGGCATTAAGTGTCCTTTGGATACTGCTACCTCACACACAGGGATTGGTTAGTGAGGCAACACTCTTCTTTTCACACTACAGATACTATGGTGCCCCCATAAGATTCTCTCTCGGCATTGTGGATATGCTGCTCGATCGCTTCACGATCAATAGGGAAACACGCATTACAAGTTTATTTGATGATATTGGAGTTTCTTCAATGTTGGATGTTAGGAGAGGTTCTAGGGGGGGTGCTTTGCTTCCTTGTAGGATTACTAAGCTTGGTCCCCTCAACGTCCAACACCCTCTAATGAGTATTATCAGATCTTGCATTGGCCCTTTGACAATGATAGACAATGACAAAGATGATTCCTCCGGATCAGGGCTTGACAAAGATGTATGATGGAACTAGTTTCCAGTCTTTCCAACTTTCATCAAACCATGCTGTTTGGGGGCTCTTGTTCCCACCACATGGCTATTTGTATTTGTACCTTAACCACATGGCTTTGGGATTAATTGTTTTGTGTTTAGCCCCCTCATTTATGTTTAGTACCAATGTTATTTTTTTCTTACTTAGTTCTTGATCCTAGGGTCATCTTACCTAAGCAATTTCTATTGTAATTGGATGTATTCTCTACTACCATTGACCTACGTTTTGGTCATTCATGGACATTAATACAATATCTTTATTTCTTTCTTTAAGTTCTCAAGCATCTTTTATGAAAGTTATCATTGCACTATAGTCGCATATCTTAGTGTTAAGAGTGATAGTTGGGGTACATATCTCAAAAGAGTTCCATTATAACTTGTACGAATTTCCAACATCCTTTCCATTTCATTTCTATGTCCAATATAAAATAAGGTTCACATATGTATAAATTGCATTTTGTGAAATGTGTCTCTTGAAAAATATTCCTTATAAGGAAAATGAACAAATAACCCTTAAAAGGGTTTAAAGTGTGATAACTAAGTATTTTAAGGTCCAATGAGTTTGAGGGAGGGCTAAGCCTAGCTCCATCTCAAATGACAAGTCATAGAGCATGCTTCTCTACTTGATGAAGAGTTTACCAATTGTCCTTTAATTTATAAAATATCAGATTATGAATGCCATTGAATTTTACAAGTCTACCTTATCTTAGTGAAACACATCTTATCGATCCATAACTTTATACCATTCTATTATGATAAGGGGAAGGGCAATAACCCGACTCTACCCTTTTTCCCATTTACTCCACGTTGCAAAGTATTCTATTCAGCACAAGGGTTCTTGCACAAGTCTTTTATGCTATACAAGATAAGTTAGGTCTTGAAAACCTTGTTGAGTAGACACACAACTCAATACCACTAATACGTTCACTTTACATTGTTATTTCAAATCATTCAACATTATTATGAAAATAGGGTGCACACTAAGGGTAATGGAGTTCTATCCCAAGTAGTCTCAATTCACCCCATCAAGCACGTTTATCAACTGTTGTCTAGATGTTTGATGACCATGAGGTAATGATGGGTTATATCTAGTTTTCATAGATTACTACAATTCATGATTCAAATATTAGTATTCTAAGTCCAAGATACGTGCTTTCTTTCTAGTTATTTAAGCATCTCATCTTTGCTCAAGACAAATTATCTCCAACATCAAGTCACTTCATTGTTTCTACTTAGTAATGTGTTCCTTAAACTAGTTGATCTTTCTACAACCATATTCTCAAGGAGTTGATGAATATGGAACTGTACAAATAGGGTGAAATAGGTGCAATACTGTTGTTGCAATCTTCATTGACATGGTCAGCAACAACGTTGCTCCTAACTAATTTTCCTGATCCCAGGTATTGTTCAAGGCTTTTTAAAACAAGCTTGTGTTAGTATGTGAAGTCAGTTTTATTCTTCCAACATTGATAGAGCAGTTGACGACTAGTTTCATGCGCTTTTAAATTACTTGATGATTGGCAGCATGGGCAGTGGACTTTTTGTTAGAGGAGTTATTTGCAGGGCAACAACTTGACTTAAAGTGGGAGATTGTTGGTATGTGAAGTCAGTTTTATTCTTCCAGCATTCATAGAGCAGTTGACGATTAGTAAATTTGGCATTTGTACAATGTGTTTTATGGCTTTCGTACATGTATGACTTACACGGTTGTGCTACATGCGTTCGTATGACACGTGGTTTGTACTACACGCGATTTTGTACCGTGGTTTCTAATTTGAGTTCTATAAAAGGAACTCATGAGTTAGGAGAAAGATATTGTAGTAGGGTTGATAGTGATTAGAGCTAGACAGTGGTTATGCCATTGATGTAACAGCGGATTGATTCCTGATATTAATAAAATACTAAGAGACCCTTGCCCCATGGTCTTCCCTGGAACACTTCTAGGTTTTACCGGTAAATCTATGTGTACTTCTGATTTGTCTATTTTATTGCTTATCACTGTGATTAAATTTCTTTCTGTACTATTAACTTTTCTAACAGTTGGTATTAGAGCTTGGTTTAGTGCAAAAAGGTTTTTTGTGAGAAGTGAAGAACGACAGGGAGCATGGTTACCAGATTTGAGGTCGAGAAGTTTGATGGCTCCAATTTCTCTGTGGAAACTGAAGGTTCAAGCCCTTTCGGTGTAGGATAAATGCACCCTAGCTCTCAAAGGGGTAGTGTCAAACCCTGCAGCCATGGATCAGTCTGAGTGGGATGAGGAGGCCATGGCTAGGGCTATAATCTAGTTATCTTTGGCTGATTTGGTTTTGTTCAATGTTGCAGAGTAAACTACACGACTTATGGAATAAGCCTGAAAAACTATATGAGACCAAGTCATCAACCAACAAGATTTTGTTACATCAGCAGCTGGATAATCTGAGGATGCATGATGATTCATCAGTTGCAGATCATCTTACTAGTAGATTAGCAAGTTGGCTTCAACAGAGGTGAAAATCAAAGAAGAGGATAAGGAGGCTATTTTATCGTGCTCTTTGCTTGAATCTTGGGATCAACAAGTTATGGCGCTTAGTAACTCAACACCACAGGGGAAACTTGCCTTTGAAGATGTAGTGGCTGCAATGATTTCTGAAGAATCAAGGCGGAAGACATCTCAAGGGCCTTCTTCCAATGAAGCCCTATTTGCAAGGGGTAGAATTGTGGAAAGAGGGAAAACTTAGCAAGGACAAACTAGGTCAAAATCCAGGGGCAGAAAAGAGTCAAATGTTGGAATTGCAGAAAATTAGGGCATGTAAAAAAGGATTGTAGGGCACTGAAAGCCAACAAAGAAAATCCTAGTTCGCAGCCCTCCGCGGCAAATACAACAAAGGTTGAAGCACCATTGGAAGATGAAGAGGTTTTGTTTGCTAATTGGAGAGGTCCATTGCATCGTGTTTGACTTATTGATTCTAGTGCCTCTTTTCACATGACTCCTCATAGGGATTGGTTTTCTTCTTATTGGACATGTGATGGAGGTGTGGTTTACATGGGAAATGACAATCCATGCAATGCAATTGGCGAAGGAGAAGTTAGAATCAAGATGTTTGATGGGGCAGTGAGGATTGTTCAACATGTCAAACATGTACTAGGATTGAAGAAAAATCTGCTGTCACTTCGAGTATTCGAATAACAAGGTTACTGATTCAGTGGAGAAAATAGTTGTATCAAGGTAACAAAGGGAGCGTTGGTGGTGCTAAAGGGAGAAAAGGTGGGCAATCTGAAATGTCCCCTTAGGGCACAAATAAGAGATTCAGATTTTTAGGAAACCCTTTTACCCAATCTATGCAATAACTAGATTTCATTCAAACCCTCGTGATAAAAAATACAACAATTTGAAAACTTCCTTTATTCATCAAATATCCTCCAACTAGAGATACCCACAAGGGGCAAAGCCTTTAGAAATCCTTTAGGAACTTGAATATGCAAGAAAATAAATTTTCCACTAAAGTTTGAATTTATTTTGCAATTGGAAAGAGAACATTAAAACAGCTGACCGTATGTTGCTGGAATTGAAGGAAGAAGGGCTGTAACATGTCCTAGGGTAGCCCTGCCACAGAATGCTTGGCCCAAAACCCCTACAATAGTATCCACAAGGGGGTCTTCCCACTCTTCTACAGGGTTGTTTAGCTCCAAAAAGGCCCCAAAACATTGATGTGACACTTCCCAATGATGCTCCCACTAATAGATGGATGACCTAGCTGAAATAAGATTGAAACTTTGTTCTTTGGCGCGTGCCTTGGTCACCAATTTCTGACATCACTTTGAAATTGTGCCCTAACTCGTAAAATCTCCTTTAAGCTCTAGAAATTTGATCTTTAGCTCAACTGTGACCCCCGTATGAAGTCACAAAGGAGATATTGAGGGTTTTCATCCTCAAAACTGAAAGCATATGAAGGTTTTCGTCCTCAATGGCTGAACATGCAAGCATGCATGCTTAGCTTCAAAAGAATTAATTGTTAGATGATAGATAGATTCCAAAAATAGACCTCTCCATCTTATTTTCTACCTTTTCCCACTCAAACTCCAAACTTACTTTATTTTAATAATAAAACATAAGTTGCTGACATTACATTTTGGTCACATAGTCATATTATTAAGCTTACTTTAAAGTATTTAAGAATACTTTTTATTTAATAATAATATTATTATTAAGTTTTCCAAAAGATTAGAAACGACCAGGCCCAACTTTAATAATATTATTAATTATTTTAATCTAGAAAAGGGAACATTACACAATCTCTACAAGCTGGTTGGAGAAACTTGTGTTGGAGAGGTTGCAGTGGTGTTGGATGAGGCAATGTAGTCATTGTCAACTTGGCATCAATGGCTAGGGCACATGAGCGAGCGCGTTCTTGAGGTACTACTAGATAGAAACCTTCTCCCTGGTGTAAAATCTCGAGTTTTGAATTTTTGTGAGCATTGTTTGTTTGGAAAACAAAATAGACCGTGTTTTCCTAGATGCACTACTAGAAGTAAAGAAATTCTACAATTAATTCATTAATATACTTGGTAAGCCCTTGTTGCATCTATCAGGGGTTCATATTTTGTTTCATTTATAGATGATTATTCTTGTAAGTTGTGGATTTATTTTCTCAAGAAGAAATCTGATGTATTTTCTTGGTTTAAGAAGTTTAAAGCTCTAGTAGAAAATCAGAATGCTAAGACAATAAAATGTTTTAAAACAATGGAGGGGAATTTTGTTCAGGAGAATTTAATCAATTTTGCAGTGAGCATGACATAGCAAGGTAGTTGACGGTTGCTAGAACACTACAACAAAATGGTGTTGTTGAAAGGATGAACCATACAATCATGGAGTGAGCTAGATGTATGCCGAGCACTATTGGATTGGAGGAGAAATTGTGGGGTGAGGCTGTTACCATAACTTGTTTCTTGATTAATAGATCACTCACTACAACAATAGATCTTGAAATTCCTGAAGAAGTATGGATGGGTAAACCTGTCAATTATTCTTTTCTTCATGTTTTTGGTTCTGATGCTTATGCTCATATTCTTAAAGAAAAAATGAATAAGTTGGATGTAAAGTCCATGAAATGTATTTTTCTTGGCTATTTAGTTGGTACAAACAGGGATAGGTTGTGGGATGATGTTGCCTGCAAGCTGGTTATTAGCCGAGATATTCGTTTTAATGAGAAATTAGTGCAAATAAGTAAAGACCAACAAAGTACAATTGTTGTTCCAGTAGAGGTGGAAAAGTATGATACTGATATGGAGGTGCAGGATGAAAATCAGGGACATGTCCATGAAAATCAGTAAGATAACAATCAAGATCGGGTATATGAAGAGAATGAACAACAACCAAATGAGCCATAGGGTGTCACATCACACATTGTGAGGAGATCCACTAGAGTGTTCAAATGACTGGAAAGGTAATCCCCTAGTTGTAGTTCAGCGTATGCATTAGTTACTGATGTTGGTGAGCCTAGCTCATATCAGGGGGCTTGCAAAGCTGAAGATGCAAGCAACTGGAGAGCTGCCATGGAGAAGGAAGCTCTATATAAAAATAAGAGCTCGTGCCATTGCCTAAGGGGTGAAAAGATATAGAGAACAAGTGGGTCTTCAAACTGAACAGGGACATAAATGATAATGTGGAGCGGTATAAAGCTCGGTTGGTGGCCAAGGGGTATGCACAGAAATCTGGTATTGATTTTGATGAAATATTTTCACCTATTGTATGACTAAGTACAATTAGAGTTGTTTTGGCTTTTGTTGCTAGTCTTGATTTGGAGCTGAAACAATTAGATGTTAAAACAACCTTCTTGCACAGTGATCTTTCTGTGGAGATTTATATGCAACAACATTAAAGTTTTGAGAAAAGAGACAAGGAGAATCGAGTTTGCTGGTTGAACAAATTGTTGTATGGTTTGAAATAGGCACCAAGGTGTTGGTACAAGTGATTTGATTCCTTCATGATGAACTTGGGTTTTAGTAGATGTGAGGTTGATTATTGTGCCTACTTACAAAGACATGAAGATGGAAGTTTCATTATTTTTCTTTTTTATGTTGATATGTTGGTAGAAGGTTCCAACATGCACAAAATCATTTGATTGAAAGCTCAGCGTGTTAGAGAGTTTGAGATGGACTTAGGAGCTGCAAAACAAATTCTTGGGATGAGGATACACAAATAAAGAACATGAAGCTTTGGTTGTCACATAAAACTTATGTGAAAAAGGTTTTGCAGCGCTTCAATATGCACAATGCACAACCAGTTAGTACCCCATTTCTTGTTCACATTAAATTAACTTCAAAGTAGTGCTCTAGCACTGAAGTCGATAGGATGAAGATGTCTTGTGTATTCATCAACAATTGGTAGTCTTATGTTCGGCACCGTGTGCACTAGACCAAACATTGCACAAGCAATGGGAGTAGTTAGTCGTTACATAGCAAATCTAGGTTGTGAGCATTGGACTATTGTGAAGTGGATTCTCATGTATTTTAGGGGCCCTTATGATGTTGATATTTGTTACAATGGGAGCAATCTTCAAGTTAATGGATATGTGGATGCAAATTTTGGTGGAGATAGAGATAGGAGAAAGTTCACTACCGGTTATATTTTCTCCTAAGCAAGAAGTGCAATTAGCTGGATCTTAAAGTTGCAGTCAGTGGTGGTCTTGTCTACTACTGAAGTAGAATATATGGCAACAACGCAAGATTTTAAGGAGTGAATTTGGCTTCATAGACTTTTGGGTGAATTGCAGGTCAAGCAGGATATCATGGTGTTGCATTGTGACAATTAGAGTGTTTTGCACTTAGCACGGAACCCAACATTTCATGCCAGAAAAAAAACATATTGATGTACAATATCACTTTGTACGTGATGTGGTGGAAGGAAGACATATCTCTTTGGCCAAGATACACACATATATAAACCCAATAGATATGCTGACGAAGCCCATTGGTAGAGAGAAGTTCATTTGGTGAAAAACTTCTCTAGGCTTGCAAATTACTTGATGATTGGCAGCATGGGCATTGGTATTTTAGTAAGAGGAGTTATTCGTAGGGCAACGATTTGACCTCAAGTGGGAGATGGTTGGTATGTGAAGTTAGTTTTATTCTTTCAACATTGATCGAGCAGTTGATGACTAGTAAATTTGGTGTTCATACAATGCGTTTTAAGGGAGTTCATACATATACAACTTACACATGTAGTACATGTGATTGTACTACACGCGGTTTGGACTACACACGGTTTTGTACTGCGGTTTCTAATTTGAGTTCTATAAAAAGAACTCATGAGTTAGGAGAAAGATATTGTATTAGGTTGATAGTGATCGGAGCTAGAGACTGGTTATGCCATTGATGTAAAAACAAATTGATTCCTGATATTAATAAAATATTGAGAGACCTTAGCCCTATGGTTTTTCTTGGAACACTTCCAAGTTTTCCATGTAGATTTGTGTGTTCTTTTGATTTGTCTATTTTATTGCTTTTTACTGTGATTATATTGTTGTTTGTACTATTAACTTTTCTAATAGACTGATCAATTATAACTATTCACGAGTAAGGCTCTTGTAGAAACAATTGATAGTGCAATGAGTAAGAATTCCATACTATGCTTGGAAAATCAGCTTATAAGTTTAATATCAATAGAAGACATATCAAGTAAATCATTCCATTCTAAACCTCATTCACTATTTTGACCTTCAAGAAGCATCATTGAAGCTATTTAATAGTGCTACAATGAGCTTTTACATTATTATAACTTTATTATTTATTTTCACGAGATTTCCACCATGTGTAAATAAATAATATATTATTATTAAATAATAATTTTACCAAGGCTAAGGGACAATAAGCCCACTTAGGATTAAACTCTCTAACACTTCCCCTTAATGCTAAGTGGGGTTAAATGTCATAGTCATCTTAAAAAATGAATTATACTGTGTACACAAATGAACGATTTAAAAACCTTCATCATGCCAAATATCACCTTTCGAAACAAAATGAATTATAATCCATAAACTACTTGAAAGTAAGTTTAGGCTAGCATGATCGTGAAATTACATCTCACAGTTTCTATTGAATAATCACAAAACATATTTTGGATCCTTTTATAATGTAAGGACCTCTATTACAAAATATGCTTTAAATTTATTGGGGTACAAAAGTAAAACTTTCTGTTGAAATATTGTCATTGATGTCAAAGGAGTTCTTATTGAAATAATGATGTCAATGGAATTATCATTAATGTCAACGGATTATAAGTAATGGCAACTTGATTATCATTAATGTAAAAAGCATTATCTTTGCGGAAATCAATGCCCACAAATGAAAGGGCCAATCACTTGTGTTTAAGCGCCTACGAAGGGCCAATTCTCTTAATCTAGGCCAAATTTCATTAAAGCTCTATAGGCTGACCCCCTTTTGGAAATCGTGCCCCTTAGTTAAAATAAAAAATTAAATGAATGGACACCTCTTTTGGTGTATGGGTGTCTTTTGGAGAGATCCCTCCCTTGTGAAGAGGCATTGAAGTCTATATAAGGAGAAGAGAAGGTAGAGAAATATGTGTAGAATTAATTCTTTCTATCATTCAAGTATAAGCAGATTTTTGTGAAAAATAAAGGAGATTGAATTTGCCATTATTCATTGATGAAGCAACAATAGTGTGGTGAAAGATTGTTTCAGTGGAGGTTGGTGCCTCATAAAGAAGAGATTGGCGTCTCTTGCTAAGTTGCGTGGCAGTGGGGATTGGTGTTTCTAAGTAGGTTGGTGCCTACAAATTTTGTAAAAGAATTTTTATTTTGAGATTGGATTTGGACGGTAGATCCAAGCATCTCTTCTTTGTGGTTTTCCCAAGAGAGGGTTTTCCACGTAAATCTTGTGTTTCTTAATAGATAGATCTTGTGTGAATGTTTTTATTGTGGACATTAATTTTAGGAAAGTAAAGTTTTAAATCACATTGATTCATCCCCCTCCTCTTAGTGTGTTGTGCGCTTAACAATTGGTGTCAGAGTGGTTCCTTCAGAAACAGTCTAATCGCTAGAGGGTAGATCTCGGGATCACACATGGTTAGTCATCATGGACAAGAAGGTTTCTTTACAAATAAGGCTCCATTGTTTGACAGATCAAACTATGCATACATGAGCATAAGGATGCGAACCTATCTAATGGCCCTTGGTTTTGATATCTGGCAAGCAGTAGTGATTGGTTATATAACACCATCAACTCCACCTATGGATCAAGCCGAAAAGAAGGCTAGTGTGAATAGTGCCAAAGCCATGAATGCTATCTTGTGTGGCTTGTCAGAATCAAAATTTGTCAAGGCAATGCAATGTGACGTGGCAAAGGAAATCTAGGACAAACTTCAAAACATCTATGGAGGTGATAACAAGGTGAAGAAGGCCAAGCTTCAAACTCATAGAAGATAGTTTGAGAGTTTGAAGATGAAAGGTGAAGAAAATATTGCGGTCTATCTTCTTCGTGTGGATGAAATTGTCAACACTATTAGAGGGCTCGGTGAAAAAGTTGAAG
This sequence comes from Torreya grandis, assembly GCA_037957365.1. Classification (NCBI taxonomy): domain Eukaryota; kingdom Viridiplantae; phylum Streptophyta; class Pinopsida; order Cupressales; family Taxaceae; genus Torreya; species Torreya grandis. The sequence continues at coordinate 993,338 of JARHVA010002903.1, forward strand.
AATCTACGAACGTTCAAAAGTGCTAAGGTCACTTCCCTTGAGATTTGATGCAAAAGTTTCTGCTATTGAAGAAATAAAGGACCTAGACTCATTAATAATAGATGAGTTGCATGGGATCCTCACGACGTATGAAATGAGAACTGAAAAAGAGAAACCGTCAAAAAAGGAATCAACTTTTAAAGCTTCAAAGAAAGTGAGGAATAAAGAGCTTGAATCAAGCGATAACACCAGCGATGAACAAGATGAAATGGACGCCCTTTTTGTAAGAAAGCTTAAGAAAGGATTTGGGAAATACAAAGGTAAGCTACCTTTCAAATGTTTTAATTGTGATAAAATAGGACATTTTGTTGCTAAGTGACCACATAAGGATGATAGTGATGACTAAGAAAATCATAATGAGGAAACGACAAAGGAGGAGAGCAAACCTCATCAAAACAAGAAAAGCTACAAACAAAATGGATATAAGAATTTTTTTGATAAACACAAGAAAAGTCTCTATTCCAAAAAGGATAGTAGCTCAGCTGAGGAGAATGATGAGAGTACATGAGACAATCACAGAGAAGAAATCCTTTTCATGGCTATAGAAACAAAAAGTGATGTCTTTGCAAGTGAAGACACCTTTGTAAGACAAGGAAAGGAAAAGTATACCTAGAGGAGGAAGAAGATGTCGAAGATGAAGAAGTAAATTTTGAAGAACTCATTTGTGCTTTAAGTGAGATAAAGGTGCTTAAGAAAAAGAATCTAAAACAAAAATTTCAGCATAAAAAATATGAAGAGGATTGTGTTTTAAAAACAAGAATGTCACAAAGTGCCGAGGAATCAGAAAAGACTATCGTCAGCCTTAAAACTCAACTAGAAAAAGCAAAAAGGGTAGAGGAGGTGAGAGTCAAACTGAAGACAAAGGAAGACAATCGTGAAAAGCTAGAATCTGACGTAGTTGTTTTAAGAAAAGAATTGGAAAAGACAACTGCCCAGCTGAAAAATAGTTTAAAATTTGAAAAGAGTATTGAAATGTTGTGTGAAATACTAAATTGCCAAAGGTCACCATTCATTAAGCATGGTCTTGGCTATGAAGGAACCCAAAAGATCTTCAAAAAAGGTCAAAGTTCAAAAACTATAGGACCACCAAAAAAAGTATATGCAGAGAAGCCCAAGAGCTACGTAGATGTATTCAAAGGGTTCGTGAATGGTGGAAGCAACAAGAAGAAAGAGCATGATACTCCTCACAAAGATAACAAAGGTGAGTATATCCCCATTACAAATTTCAGAAGATCATTCCCTCGAAGGCAGTTTAATATGATCAAGTACCTAAGTTATTTTTACGGTTATTGTTATTTATGCAATCATTTTGGGCATAAAGCAATGGAGTGTAAGACGTGCAAGAAATGGGTATGCATGGGACAATGACAAAAGTGCTTATGAATTTTCAAGTAGAAATTGTAACTCATTTGCCCCTTTATCAAATTACAATGAAAATAGTATTGGATGTTATAAGTGCAATAACTATGGACATATAGCACGTTTTTGTAGAAGTATTTTTGTAGAACCTCCTAGACAAGACAAGAAAGTGGATTCTCCTACTGTATAGAAAAGAGAAATTACAAAAATCTTGAAAAAGAAGCAAAAAGAAGATAATCGGGAGGAGAAATCTATGCTTGTGCAAACATTTCATGCACAAGACGAAGGGCAACAATGGTACATTGATAGTGGGTGTTCAAGTCACATGATTGGAGACGAGCAAATTTCTATCTTTGAAGGAAATAAGTGAAGGCACTGTAAAATTTGAAGATAATGATATGACAAGAATAATAGGAAAAGGTATTCTTAGTCTTGAAATGGGAAGACAAAAACAAAAAGATGTCTTGTATGTTGAAGGTTTGAAGCATAATCTATTAAGTGTTAGTCAAATGTGTGATCAAGGGCATGTCCTCACATTTTATGCTCAAGGGTGTGAGATCAAGAAGGCAGATACAAGAAAACTAGTTGTAGATTCTAATAGAACAACAAACAACTTATACATACTCAGTGAAGTCAAAGGAGAAAAATGCTATATGAGTCAAATAGATTAAAGTTGGCTATGACATAGAAGAATGGGCCATATGAACTTTGATAATCCGGTGAAAATCAACACCAAGCAAGTTGGAAGAGATATGCCAAAAATTACAAAATCTTCAAATACTCTTTGCAAGTAGTGCCAGCATGGGAAACAGACAAGGGTGAGTTTCAAATCAAAGGAGTACTCAACCACTAAGCCATTGGAATTAATCCATATAGACCTATGTGGGTTGACAAGAATGCAAAGCATACAAGGTGACAATTATTTCATGTTGCTCATTGATGATTATTCTAGAAAGACATGGATCACTTTTCTAAAAGAAAAATCCGAAGCATTTGAGAAATTTAAAACTTTTAAAGCCGTGGTTGAAAATGAAACCGATTCAATGATCAAGTGTTTGAGATTAGATTAGGGAGGTGAGTTCCTTTCAAATGAATTTGAAGAATTTTGTGAGCATCATGGTATAAAAAAATCTTCTCAGTTGCAAGAATTCCACAGCAAAATGGATTTGTAGAAAGGAAGAATTGAACTCTTTAAGAGACGACAAGAACAATGTTGAACAAATCTAAGCTATCAGATCGTTTTTGGAGGGAGGCAAGTAACACCGCAGTTTACATTTTGAACAGAGGGCAAATTAGAGTAAACAATAGGAAAACACCTTATGAGCTATGGAAGGGTAGACCAACATCAATTAAATACTACAAGGTGTTTGAGAGTAAGTGCTATATCAAAAGAAATGACGAAGAATTGGGAAAGTTTGACTCTAGAGCTGATAAAGGTATTTTTCTTGGATATTCCTCAAGAAGTAAGGCATATAGATGTTATAATAAAAAGACTACAAAAGATTGTAGAAAGTGCCAGTGTTAGAATGGATGAAACAAGGCCTCAAAAAGAGAGTGTACAAGTAAATGACCATTCAGAAGAACCAAACTACAAGGAAGAAGAAGAAGAAATACAAAAGGAAGTGGAATGGGAAGATAAATAGGCACCATCTAGATTTGTTCAAAAGCATCACTCAGAGAGTCAAATTATTGGTGATATAGATGTTGGGGTGAAAACTAGAAGAAGATTCGTGAGTACATCTAAACTAGTAAACTTCTCTTTGCTATCTAAAATAGAGCCTAAAAACTTTGAAGAAGCTAGCAACGACAAGCATTGGATTGATGCTATGGAAGAAAAGCTGAATCAAATTGAGAAGAATGATACTTGAGAACTTGTTCCAAGACTAAAAGATAAAAATGAGATTGGTACCAAGTGGGTGTTCAAAATAAGCTGAATGAAGATGGCCAAGTGACAAGGAATAAAGCAAGGTTAGTCTGTAAAGAATATGCTCAAATTGAAGGTATTGATTTTGAAGAAACCTTTGCCCCTATTGCGAGACTAGAAGTCATTAGAATGTTTTTGGCATATGCTGGTTTTAAGAACTTGAAAGTTTATCAAATGGATGTCATGTCTGTTTTTTTCAATGGCAAGTTAGAGGAAGAGGTATATATCGAACAACCGAAAAGTTTTTTTTAATCAGAAAACAACGATTATGTGTGTAGGTTGAAGAAAACACTCTATAGGCTAAAGCAAGCCCCCAGAATCTGGCATTCAAGACTTTATAAGTACCTACAACAAGGTTCCAAAAGAGGAGTCACTGATAGTAATTTTTATGTCAATACTGAAGGTGAAAATCAGTTGATTGTTGTGGTTTATGTGGATAACATCATTTTTGGAGGAGATAGCGAAGAAATGTCCCAAGAATTTGCAAAGGACATGCAAAAAGAGTTTGAGATGTCCATGCTAGGAGAATTGTCATTTTTTCTTTGTTTACAAATTTCTCAATCTAACAAAGGAATATTTATCTCACAAACCAAGTATGTCAAGGAGATGTTGAAAAAGTTTAGATCGGAAGATTGCACACCAATGAGCACACCCATGGTTATAGGATGTAAGTTAAGTAAAAATGATGAATCTCTTGAAGCAAATCAGGGACTTTACAAATCCATGACTGGTAGCCTATTATACACCACAACATCCAAGCTAGACATCATGCACGCTGTAGGTTTATTAGCACGGTTTCAAGCAGCACCAAAAGAAACTCATGTGCAAGCCGTCAAAAGAATATTCAAATATCTAAAAGGCACCTTGGATTATGGTTTGTGGTATCCAAGAGGTGAAGATTTCACTCTAATAGCATATACAGATGTAGATTGTGCAGGGAGTGTTGATGATAGAAATAGTACAAATGGAGGAGCATTCTTTCCTGGCAACAATCTAGTGTCTTGGTTAAGCAAGAAGCAGGGTTCTGTTTCTTTATCCACGACGGAGACAAAATATATAGCAACAATGCCATGTTGTACACAAGTTCTTTGGATGAATGCAAACATTGAAAGATTTTAAGATAGAGTATTTTATCCAATCTCCATACTCTATGATAACACTACTGCAATAAATATTACGAAGAATCTGGTTATGCACTCTAGGACAAAACATATTCCTATCAAGTATCACTTCTTGAGAGAACAGGGTGTAGAACATGTAAAGTTGGAATACATTGCGACAAAGGAGCAAATAACAGATATTTTCACAAAGCCCCTTCCAAAAGAAACTTTTGAGTTTTTAAGGCAGAAATTGGGAGTGATCCATATTTCATCTAGTCACTAAATTCTTCAAGAGACGCATCGATTAAAGGGGAGCTCATCATTGCAATATTTTTTTTAGCTCCATGGATACTTTGGTGATATACATTGTGATTGTATTGTACACCCCTTTGCCATTGATGTCAAAGGGGGAGAGTTAAAGAAAGGGGGAGCAAAGGAGGAGAATTACAGCAAGGAGATTCATATACTACTTCTCTACATGATTGCCATCAATGACAATGGGGGAGATTGTTGAAATATTGTTATTGATGTCAAAGGAGTTCTTATTGAAATAATGATGTCAACGGAATTATGATTAATGTCAATGGGATTATCATTAATGTAAAAAGTATTATCTATGCAGAAATCAATGCCCACAAATGAAAGGGCCGATCTCTTTGTTTAAGCATCTATGAAGGGTCAATTCTCTTAAACTAGGCTGACTTTTCATTAAAACTGTATAGGCCGACCCACTTTTGGAAGTTGTGCCCCTTATTAAAATGAAAAATAAAATGAATGGATGCCTCTTTTGGGGTATGGGTGTCTTTTGGAGAGGTCGCATCCCTTGTGAAGAGGCATTGAAGTCTATATAAGGAGAAGAGAAGGTAGATAAATCTGTGTAGAATTAATTCTTTCTATCATTCAAGTATAATCAAATTTTTGTGGAGAAGAGAGGAGATTGAATTTGCCATCATTAATTGATGAAACAACAATAGTGTGGTGAAATACTGTTAGAGTCAAGGTCAGTGCCTCATAAAGAAGAGATTGATGTCTCTTGTTAAGTTGGTGTTTGGTGGTGGGGATTGGTGTCTCCAAGTAGGTTGGTGCCTACAAATTTTGTAAAATTTTTTTTATTTTGAAGTTAAATTTGAACAGTAGATTCAAGCAACTCTTTTTTGTGATTTTTTTCCAAGAGGGCTTTCCACATAAATCTTGTGTTTCTTAATAGTTAGAACTGGTGTGAATGTTTTTATTGTAGACATTAATTTTAAGAAAGTAAAGTTTTAAATCACACTGATTCACTCCCCCTCTCAGTGTGTTGTGTGATTAACACTTTCACACGAGGTTTACTTAAATAACATAACTTGCACACAGTTTACAATGATTTATAATGAGAAGAAGTATAGAGAAGAAGAAGAAGAAACACATGTTCATTAGGAAGTGACATTGTCATGCATACTCCCCCCTCAATGGCAACTTTGAGAGGGCCCAACATTGCATGAAATTGACAAAACTTTGTAGTACCAAGTGGTTTTGTGAAGATATTTGTCACTTGTTTATTCGTAGGATAAAACTATAAATCAATATTATCATTGAGGACTTTCTCTCGGATAAAATGCACATGAACTTCAATATGTTTAGTTTGTTGGTGTTGCACTATATTTTTGTCAAAACTATACAACATTGGTTTTCACAATAAGGGACGATACTATGAGAAACATTCAAATAAAGTTTTTTCAATAAATTTCACATCCACATGGCTTCTTTGACAGCTTTCATAGCACTTATGTATTTTGTTTCAGTAGAAAAGATAGAAACAATATGTTGTCTTTTACTATTCTATGTGATAGCCCCTGCATCAAACTTAAAACACATATCTAGGATTAGATTTGCAATTTATAGTATCACCGGCATGGTCAATATCACAATAATCATATAATTTACAATTCGCAATTGAAGACTAAAATAAAATAAAGTGTTCCTTTGATATAATAAATACGTTTAACTAATTTCCAATGATTCAAATATGGATTCTGTATAAATCTAAAAGCAACACCAACGTCATATGATATATCTGGCTTAGTAATAGTTAGATAAATCAAACTACTGTCAAACTGTCTATATAAAATAGAGTTAACATTTTCACATGCAAGTTTTGGATCAAGTTTAGTACCAACTTCAATAGTAGTAGAAGTAAGATTTACAATCAATTATGTTAAACTTAACAAGAAGGTTATGTGCATATTGAGATTGTGATATAATATTGAATTTTTACTTTGGAAACATAACTATTCCAAAAAAATGATGCAAAATATCTAAATCAATCATTTCAAACATTTGATTTAATTTATCTTTATATTTATGAATTAAATCAGTTAGATCGTCAGCAATCAAAAAATCATTAACATATAAAACAATTAAGATTAAATGATCATTTTCCACTTTAACAAAAAAATCATTATCAGAGTAGCAATTAGAGAAACCCAATTCTTTGAAAAAAAGAAGTAATTTTAGAATACCAAACTTGAAGAGCTTGTATTAGACCATATAAAGATTTTTTTAACTTGCAATATAATGTTCTTTATTACAGTTAGGGAAACCTTTAGGTTGAGTCACGTAGATTTTCTCTTCTATATCACCATTTAGAAAAACACTTTTGATATCCATTTGGTGGATAATCCAACCATTTTGGGTTGCGAGAGCAATAAGTAATCTAACAATACTCATTTTTGTTACAGGAACAAATGTTTCAACTTAGTCAATCCTAGGTTTTTGAGTAAATCCATGAGCAACTATTATAGTTTTAAATTTGTCAATTTTACCAATTAAATTATATTTAATTTTATGAAGCTAACTATAACTAAAAATATGCCTTTTTGGCAGACGGACGAGATCCCAAGTCTAATTTTTAATTAAAACATTATATTTAGCTTGCATAGCAACATTTCATCCATCATCTTGAGTGGCTTCTTCAAAAGATTAATGTTCATGTTTATACATAGTCATTAAAACATGATAAGAATTTTGACTTCTATTTAATTTATTAAGGTTATCAACATTAGAAGATTGGATTAAGAATTCTGCTCATTTAAGTATTTTATATTGAACATGAAACTCAGGGGGTTCCTCAGACTCTAAGTTATTCAGCATTGGATCAATTTCCTTTAGGGTATCTGTTTCTTCAAAAAGAGAAATATGAGAGTCAAATTCATCAAAAAAACATTGAGGAGGTTTCATAGAGGGCTCACCAAAAGATTTTACGATAATAAGAACATTCTTATTTTCAATGATTTGTATTTTAGACGGATCATATACTCTTAAACCTTTAGTATTATCTCCATAACCTACAAAAATGGAATAAAAGGAAGTGGGATCAATTTTTTTCTTTTAACTTTAGGAACAAAGATAGAAGTAGGGCTACCAAAGATTCTAAGATGAGCTACATTGGATTTCTTTTTAGACCACTTTTTCAAAGGAGTAGAAAGATGCAAAGTTGTAGTAAGGACTCTATTCAGAGTATGCACAATAGTATTCGTGGCTTCGGTCCATAGGAACTTAGGAATTTTGTATAATGCTACATTGTTCTAGTCATCTCAATGATGGTGTAGTTTTTTCTTTCAACAATACCATTTTGCTGAGGGGAATAGGGAGTTGTTAGTTCCCTTTGCATACTACAACCAATACAAAAATGATCAAACTATTTACTAATGTGTTCACCACTTTGATTTTTCTATTAATTTCTTAATAAAAAATTAGAAGCATTTTCAACAAAAACTTTAAATTCTTTCAATTTAGACAACACATCAATATTTTTTTATGGAATATAAACAAATCATTCTAGTGTAATCATCAATAAAAGTAACAATATACAAAGAACCATTAAGAGATACAATTTCAAAAGGTCCTACAACATCAGTATGAATTAATTCTAAATGTTGCGAGGAATTCGCATCATGATTTTTGTGAAAGGAGTTAGAATGTTGTTTACCTCGTAAACAATTCTCACAAGTTTCATGATGAGAAGGTATGGAAGGAAGTCTAAAAATTATATTTTGAGCAGACATCATTTTAACTTTTAAAATCAACATATCCTAATTTTTCATGCCATAATTGAGATTCATTTTTACTATGCGATGAAATAAAACATGCAAAAAGAGAGAAAATGTATAAACCATTCTTTTGAACTCCTTTAACAATCAGAGATCTAGATTGGCTTTTAATGGATCAGCGATATTTAAGTAATGTTACACTGAATTATCATTAATAAGTTGTGAACAAGATAACAAGCTCTTTTAAAGCTTAGGTACATAGAAAATATCATTAATAACAACATTTGAAATTTTTATTTTTCTTTGCTTAGTTGCTTTTAAAAATGAATTATCTCCCAAGTAAATATTTTCAGAGATATCTCTTGAATCACATAAAATATTAGATAAGCAAGTCATATGGTGTGATGCACTGCTATCTAAAATCCATTCATTTTCATTTGAAGCAAATAAAACATCATATAAAACAATATCGTTTGAATTTTGGTCCTGATTGTTATTCTGATTATGATTTTGATTCTTCTGCTTGTTTTGATTAAATTTATTTTCTTTGTTATTTTTAGAAGATTGATTTCTAACTCTTTGTTTTTGTAACACGTTTCCTTTCTATGACCAAATTTACTGTACATATTACAATTCCCATTATACTTAGGTTTATGATTCTTATTACCAAATCTTTTGTCCTTGTTTTTGTTTTTAGCAGAATTAGGGTTAGGTTTTTAATTTCTATTGTTCTCAGAAACATGGTTGAGAGCGAGAAGTACCTGAGTAACATTATCCTTAGAATCAAAATTAGACATCACTTGTTCTTAAATCAGAAAAACAGACAAGTGGTGAGGTTTGGGATATCGTGTTTTGTTTGGTACTTTGAATTCAAAATTGAGATAAAATTATAAATTTTTCATGAATTTTAAGTTGAATAATACAAATAAAACAATTGATCTTCAATCAAATTACAATTACAACCATCTGATTGAGTTTTAATATTCTTAATTTTAGTTAAAAAATTAACCTTTTCATCACCTTTTATAGGTGAAGGAAACAATTCAAGAATTAATTTAATAAGCTTCGAGAGATGCGTGCTCTAATGCATAGAATCAAGGAGTTTTCAAGCATCACTAGGAGACTCTTAATTACTAATGTAGAGTAGGAATTCATTCTTAACACACCACAAGATAATCGACATGGCTAATTACGATTTTTTGTTGAAACACATTTGTAAGTTCAAGTCAACATGTCTTGATAGGGTTTTTCCATTCCCAACGATAATATTCCATAATTTTTGGGTCATGAATTTTGCGTTAATGCAGATTTTTTAAATGTTATAGTTAGATCCATTAAACATTTGTGATTTATTTAGAGTAAAGTTAGGTGAATCCATAGGTTCCTTTTAAGAATGATAGTAAAAAATAGTTGAAGTGAATATTTTTTAATGTGGATTTTATTTTATTTGATAGTAAGAACAGATTGCAAGTGTAAACACAATAATTGTTCAAATTAATGCTAATCAAAATAAAAAATTGTGAAAGATTGCAACAAATTAAAGTGTCGCAAAAAACATTAATAGAAGAACAATTATTAAAAATGAACCTTGTTTAATTAGTTTTTATACTATTTTATAAAATAAAGTAAATTACAAGTGCAATTATAATTAGTTTCTCAATTAGATGCTAAATAATTGAAAAATTGAACTAAAGTTGTACTAAACTAGGTGTTGAAAGAGTCACAATCAGAACAACCACCTAGACACTATTATTAAAAAAGTTATGAAAAATAATAATTGGAGGCTTAAAACATAAAATGAACCACGTAGATTCGTTCAGAAGATGCCAAACCTAGGGATATATTGGTTACATGATTATGGTTGACAAGGTTTTGACTACATCAAATGTCAAAAAAACGATCGATAGGTCCAAGGTTTTTCATGTGAGAAGTTAGCACACAAACCAAAAAATGAAAATCAAATGAAATTCAATTTGACAAAAGTCAAATTAAATCAAAAAAATTGTTTTTAGGGGGGTTTTAACCATAGTAACTGCATTCACCGAATTTAATCATAGAAATTCGAAATTCGCCGAACAACAAGAAAATCTTTGAAATTTGTTCAAATTCGTGAATACATTCAGGATTAAATTTGTTCAAATTCGTGATTCGTGATTACATTCAGGATTAAATTCGTTCCAATTCGTGATTAATTTCAGTATTTAGTATCCAACATACTTTTCATAGTTTGTTTATTTCAATCAATTTAAGATAAATTTTGGAGTTTGATATTTTGGACAGATTTTGTTCTATTTGAAAATGATGTGAAAAACCTGAGTTTGATTTTCCTTGTATGCTTTTGTTTTGAGTCAATGTGGAATTTAGGAAAGCAGATTATCATTAAATCATTTTAAACAGAACATTAATAACTTTATTGAGATACTTGGTGGAAACTTGAAAGTTATCTTGACATGTTTATTTATATGAAATGTAATCATTTTTGAATGGTGGATTGGTATATTTTAAAAAATAAGTATATTTCTATCAGCCGAATTTAATCACAAATTTAATCTCAAATGTTTTAGTTCCGAATTTTTTTCCTCAGCAAATTCGAACACGAAATTGAATGCAGTGACTATGGTTTTAACGCAGGACCACCAAAAAACTTTAAAATTTGTCAATCCCTCTAATTTTCTTTGATGATGATAAAGGAAGCTAAAAAATTGAATTTTGGTTGAGAAATCATATTTTTAAGTTCCCCAGGGTGCACTATGGCACCCTGCACAGAGAAGAAAAAATATTGGTGCTTGAGGAAGCCTTCAGAGGCCTTTCAAGAATCTTACATTTCCACAATGGACTATATCTCTACAACGAAACAAGAAACGAAATCCAAAAAAAAGAGATTTGAATTTTTTATTTTTTTGTTTAAATTTTCCAAGGAGGGAGGCTCGTACAACAACTCTTAATGGCACCCAGGTTGAATGAAGATTCTTCAAAAACAATCTCCTTTGCTCTTGAGTGATGTTTGAATTAAGATCCAAAGTTTGAGAATGGTGAACTAGTCCTTCCAAAGATCAAACAAAAGAAATTTCTCTCCCTCTATGACGTCCCTGTGCTTTACAGGTTTGAAGGAATATGAATTGAATATTAAATATCCTTTGAATTTAATATGAATGAATGAACAATGGCTTGCCAAACAAATACATCCCATTAGCTCTAATTTCATTAAAAAAATAGATAGACAATATAGATTGCAATGCACAGGATAAGATATGTAATGAATTGAATAAGCAAAGCACATACTAGTGAACACAAATCAATGAACCAATACACAGATATTTATTGTGGGAATACCTTGAAAGGTAAAAATTTTATCATTGTGATATTCATTAATATGAGAAACTAAATGACCCCAGTACACACTTCTTCTCACTTCACACAATGCTTCACAAAATCCTTTGAAATGAGTTTGAATACGATAAAAGTTTTATATTCGAGAGATGATTGCACAATAGGGTAAAACTCTATTTACGGTGAAATATCAAAGGAGGTGATCGTTGTAAAAATAACGGGTCCATCACCTTGATAAAGCTATTTAATTAGAGTTTGATGATTTATTAAATAATTATAACTTTATTATTTATTTTCACAAGGTTTCCACCTTGGGTTAAATAATATATTATTAATATTTAATAACTTTACCAAGGGTAAGGGTCAATAAACCCACTTAGGATTAAATGCTTTAACAGTGTTCAAATTGAAAAGGGATATAAATGATAATGTGAAATGGTATAAATCTCGGTTGGTGGCCAAGGGGTTTGAGCAAAAATCTGGTATTGATTTTGATGAAATATTTTCACTTGTATGCTCAAGTACAATTAGAGTTGTTCTGGCTCTTGTTTTTAGTCCTGATTTGGAGTTAGAATAATTAGATGTTAAAACAACTTTCTTGCATGGTGATATTTCTGAGGAGATTTATATGTAGTAGCTAGAAGGTTTTGAGGAAAGAGACAAGGAGAATCTAGTTTGCAGGTTGAACAAATCACTATATGGTTTAAAATAGGCACCAAGGTGTTGGTACAAGTGATTTGATTCCTTCATGATGAGCTTGGGTTTTAGTAGATGTGAGGTTGATAACTGTGCCTACTTTCAGAGATATGAAGATGATAGTTTCATTATTTTGCTTTTGTATGTTGTTGATATGTTGGTAGTAGGTCGCAACAAGCACAATATCATGAAATTGAAAGCTCAACTTGCTAGGGAGTTTGAGATGGACTTAGGAGGTGCAAAACAAATTTTTGGGATGAGGATACACAAAGAAAGAACATGAATATTTGGTTGTCACAAAAGACTTATGTTGAAAAGGTTTTGCAGTGCTTCAATATGCACAATGCACAACCAGTTAGTATTGCATTTCCTGTTCACATTAAATTGTCTTCGGTGTAGTGCCCTAGCACCGAAGTGGAGAGGATGAAGATGTCTTGTGTATTCATCAACAATTGGTAGTCTTATGTTCGCCATCATGTGCACTAGACCAAACATTGCACAAGCAATGGGAGTAGTCAGTGGTTACATGGCAAATCTAGGTTGTGAGCATTGGACAACTGTGAAGTAAATTCTCATGTATTTTAGGGGCCCTTTTGCTGTTGCTATTTGTTACAGTGGGAGCAGTCTTCAGGTTAATGGATATGTGGATGCAAATTTGGGTGGAGATAGAGATAGGAGAAAGCCCAGTACCGGTTATTTTTTCTCCTTAGCAAGAAGTGCAGTTAGCTAGATCTTAAAGTTACAGTAAGTGGTGGTCTTGTGTACTACTGAATCAAAATATATGGCAGCGACGTAAGCTTGTAAGGAGGGGATTTGGCTTCATAGACTTTTGGGTGAATTGTAGGTCACACAGAATAACATGGTGTTGCATTGTGATAGCCATAGTGCTTTGCACTTGGCACGGAACCCAACATATAATACCAGAACAAAACATATTGATGTACAATATCACTTTGTATGTGATGTGGTGGAAGGACATATCTCTTTGGACAAGATACACAAATATAAACCAACAAATATGTTGATGGAGCCTATTGGTAGAGAGAAGTTCATTTGGTGCAAAATTTATGTAGGCTTGCAAATTACTTGATGATTGGCAACATGGGCATGGGTCTTTTAGTAAGAGGAGTTATTCGTAGGGCATCGATCTGACTTCAATTGAGAGATTGTTGGTATGTGAAGTCAGTTTTATTCTTCTGGCATTGATATTGTAGTTGACTAGTAAATTTGCCATTTGTACAATGCATTTTAAGGGTGTTCATACATGTACGACTTACGCATTTGTACTATATGTGTTTGTACGACACAAGGTTTTGTACTGGGGTTTCTAATTTGAGTTCTAGAAAAGGAACTCATGAGTTAGGAGAAAGATATTGTAGTAGGGTTGATAGTGATTGGAGCTAGACAATGGTTATGCCATTGATGTAAAAACAAATTGATTCCTGACATTAATAAAATACTGAGAGACCATTGCCTTGTGGTTTTTGCTTGAACACTTCCAAGTTTTCTACATAAATCTGTTTACTTTTGATTTGTCTATTTGTTTGCATTTCACTGTGATTATATTTATTATTGTACTATTAACTTTTTTAATACACTGATCAATTATGACCTTTCACAAGTAATGCTCATGTAGAAACGATTGATAGTGCACGAGTAAGAATTCCATACTATGCTTGGAAAATCAGCTTATAAGTTTATTATCAATAGAAGACATATCAAGTAAATCATCCGATTCTAAACCTCATTCACTATTTTGACCTTCAAAAAGCATCATTGAAGTTATTTAAGAGTGCTGCTATGAGCTTTAACATTATTATAACTTATTTATTTTCACAAGGTTTTCACCTTGTGTTAATAAATAATATATTATTATTATTATTATTATTTAATAACTTTACCAAGACTAAGACAATAAAATCACTTATGATTAAATGCTCTAACACTCTCTCTTAATGCTAAGTGAAGACAAATGTTGTAGTTACCTATAAAAATGAATTATACTATGTACACAAATAAATGATTTAAAAATTTTCATCATGCCAAACATCACCTTTTGAAGCAAAAAAAATTATAATCTATAGGCTACTTGAAAGTAAGTTTAGGTTAGCATGATCGTGAGATTACATTTCATAGATTCTCTTGAATAATCACAAAGCATATTTGGAGCCTTTTATAACATAAGAACCTTCATTACAAAGTATGCCTTAATTTATTGGGGGTGCAAAAGTAAAATTTCTACACGAAGTTTACATAAATTGCATAACTTCCACTTGAAGTTAACAATGCTTTACAATGAGAAGTGTAGAGAAAAAGAAGAAACACATGGCCATTAGAAGTGGCATTGTCATGCACACTCTCTCTCAATGGTAATTCTGAGAGGCCCAACATTGCACGGAATTGATAGAACTTGGTAGCACCAAGTGGTTTTATGAAGATATTTATTACTTGTTTATCCGTAGGATAGAACTGCAGATCATTATCACCATTGATGATTTTTTCTCAGATAAAATGCACATGAATTTTAATATGTTTAGTTCGTTGGTGCTGCATTGTATTTTCATCAGAGCTATACAACTTTGGTTATCATAATGAAAGATGGTACTGTGAAAAACATCTAAATGAAGTTCTTCCAAAAACCTTTGCAACCACATGGCTTTTTTGATAGCCTCCACAACACTTCTGTACTCTACTTCAATAGAAGAGATAGAGACAATAGATTCCTTTTTATTGCTTCAAGTAATAGCTCTTGCACCAAACTTAAACACATCCAAAAGTAAATTTGCGATCTATAGCATCACCAACATGGTCAGTATCACAATAACCATATAATTTAGCATTATCAATGGAGGAATAAAATAAACCAAAATTAATTGTTCCTTTGATATAATGAAGAATACGTTTAGTTAATTTTTAATGATCTAAATATGGATTCTGCATAAATTTAGAAGCAACAATAACAACATTTAGAAAGATTCAAATTACAATCAAATTATACAATTAGTAGCTTAATTATTATATATATATATATATATATATATATATATATTGATTTTATTACTCTAGACTCTTAACAAAATTAAGAATAATACACTAATATTCCCAAAACTGTTAAATCAAGATGCAACTTGAGAGCCCTCAAGAGGTCCTAAATGCTGAAGAAGAGGAAATCACCATTAGTTCTTTAATTACTATCCAATATATCATGGATGGGAAAGAACAAGTTCTTAATCATCTTTTAGATGACTTGTTTATAGTCATTGGATCAGGCTATAGTCTTCTTCAAGGAGGTTATGATATAGTAAAAATGGAGAAGGTAGCCTTGACACTCAAGTGGGTATGCAAATAAAATGTTAATTTTCAAATATGTTGTTTCAAGAGGCATATGCATCACATGATGACATGTTTGAAATCATCAAGATGGGTTATCATCCTCTCAACCAATTGGGAGAAACACATCAGATCTTGAAAAATGGAATAATCTTCTATTAGCCTCAATCTTCTAAGGGCTTAGTAATAGTTAGATAAATCAAACTACCAACAAGTTGTTTATATAAAATAAGGTTAGTTTTTTCACATGCAGGTTTTGGATCAAGTTTAATACCAACTTCAATAAGAGTATAAGTAGATTTAGAATTAAATATGCTAAACTTAATAAGAAGATTATGTGCATATTGAGATTGTGATACAACAATTGAATTTTTCTCCTGAAATATAGTCATTTTAAAAAAATGATGTAGAATACCTAAAGTAGTCATTTCAAACATTTGACTTAGTTTATTTTTATATTTATGAATTAAATCAGTCAGATCGTCAGATTTCAAAAGATCATTAACATATAAAACAATTAAGAGTAAATGACCATTTTTAATTTTAATAAAGAGATCATTATCAGAGTAGCAATTAGAGACTCCCAAATCTTTGAAAAAAGAAATAATTTTAGAATACTAAATTCGAGGAGCTTGTTTTAGACCATACAAAAATTTCATTAACTTGTATACATAATGTTCTATATTAGGGTCAGTGAAACTTGTAGGTTGAGTCATACATATTTTCTGTTCTAAAACACCATTTAAAAAAGTATTTTTGACATCCATTTGGTGGATAACTATTTTGGATTGCAAGAGATTTAAGTAATCTAACAGTACTCATTTTTGTTATAAGAGCAAAGATTTCAACGTAATCAATCCTAGATTTTTGAGTAAACCCGCGAGCAACTAATCTAACTTTAAACTTATCAATTTTATTAATTGAATTATATTTAATCTTATAAAGCCACCTACAACTAACAATATGTCTTTTTGACGAGGGAAAAACGAGATTTCAAGTTTGATTTTTAATTAAGGTATTATATTCAGTGTGCGTAACAAAATTTCATATATCATATAGAGCAGTTATTTTCAAAGATTGAGGTTCACATTTATACATAGTTATTAAAGTATGATAAAAATGTTGACTTCTAGTTAATTTATTATGGTTATCAACATTAAAAGATTGGATTAAGAATTTTGCCTATTTAGGTCTTTTAAATTGAACATGAAATTTAGGGGTTTCTCAGACTCTAAGTTATCCAACATTTGACTAACTTCTTCTAGGGCATCTGTTTCTTCATAAGGAGAAACATGGGAGTCAAGTTCATCAAAAGAACATTGAAGAGGTTCCACAGAGGGCATACAAAAAAGATTTTTCGAGAATAAGAACATTCTTATTCTCAATGATCTATCTTTTAAACGGATCATATACTCTTAAACATTTAGTCTTACCTCCATAACCTACGAAAATGCAAGAATAGGAAGTGGGATCAAGTTTCTTTATATTAACTTTAGGAACAAAGAGAGAAGCATGACTACCAGAGGTCTTAAAATGAGCCACATTGATTTTATTTTTAAACCACATTTCTAAAGGAGTAGAAAGATGCAAAGCTTTGGTAGGGACTCTATTCAAAATATGCACAACAATATTTATAGTTTTGATCCATAAGAACTTAAGAACATTTGCAAAATGCAACATTGTTCTAGCCATCTTAGTGGTGCAGCGTTTTTTGTTAGCGATACTATTTTGTTGAGTGGAATATGGAGTTGTTCGTTCCCTTTGAATGCTAAAACTAATGCAAAAATAATCAAACTGTTTACTAATGTATTGACTACCGTATTAAATCTTAATCTCTTAATAGAAAAATCAGAAACATTTTCAACAAAATTTTAAATTCTTTGAATTTAGACAACACTTCAGATTTCTTTTTAATGAAATATGATCTTATCATTGTAGTGTAATCATCAATAAAAGTAATTGTATACAAAGAACCATTAAAGATACAACTTCAAAAGCTCCAACAACATTAGTATGAATTAATTTTAAAGGATGTGAGGGATTTGAATCATGATTCTTGTGAAAGGAATTAGTATTTTGCTTACCATATAAGCAATATTCACAAGTTTCATGATGAGAAGGTATAGAAGGAAGTCCAACAACAAGATTTTGAGCGGACATATCATATAATATTTTAAAATTAACATGTCGTAATCTTTCATACCATATATAAGATTCATTCTTACTATGTGATGAAAAGAAAACATGCATAAGGAGAGAAAATGTATAAAACATTCTTTTGAATCCTTTCAACAATCAGAGACCTAGATTGGTTTCTAATGGACTAGCTATCTTTAAGTAATGTTAAAATGAAAAAAACATTAGTAAGTTGTGAACAATATAACAAGTTCTTTTTAAACTTAGGTACGTAGAAAAAATTATTAATAACAACATTTAAAATTTTGTCTTTTTTTGTTTAGTTGCTTCTTAAAATGAATTATCTCCTAAGTAAATATTTTCGGAGATATCTATAGAATTACATAAATATTAGATAAGTCATATGGTATGATTCATTGCTATCTAAAATTCACTCATTTTCATTTGAAGCAAAAAAATAGCATATAAAACAATAATATTTAGATTTTGATTCTGATTGTTATTCTGATTCTGAGTTTGGTTCTGCTTGTTTTTATTAGATTTCTTTCCTTTGTTATTTTTAGAAGATTGATTGTTAACTTTATCTTTGTTTTTATAACACGCTTCCCTTCTATGATCAAATTTACCTCACAGATTGCAATTTTTATTAAACTTGGTTTATGATTTTTATTACAAGATCTCTTGTTCCTATTTTTGTTTTTAGCAAAATTAGGGTTAGGTTTCTGGGTTCAATTATCAAAAACAGGGTTGAGAGCGAGAAGTGTCTGAGCGGCATTCTCTTTAGAATCAAAATTCGATATCACTTGCTCTTTTTGAATCAGAAGAACAAACAAAGTAGTGAGGTTTGGGATATCTTGTTTTGTTTGGTACTTTGAATTCAAAATTGAGATAAAATTATGATTTTTTTAATGAATGTTAAGCTGGATAATAAAATAAAATAATTGATTCTGAATCAAATTATAGTTGCAACCATCTAACTGAGCTTTAATATTTTTAGATTTAGCAAGAAAATTAACAATATTTTTATCACGTTTCATAGGTGTAGTATGCAATTTAAGAATTAATTTAATAATCTTCAGGAGACAAGTGCCCTTGTGCATAGACTCATGGAGTTTTCAAACATCGCTATGAGACTTTTGATTACTAATGTGGAGTAGGAATTCATCTTTAACAGTCCGTAAGATAATCGACATGGTTTCTTGCGATTTGTGTTAAAACACATTTGAAAGGTCATAGGTAACATGTCATCCTGATGGGGCTTTTTCTATCATAACGACAATATTCTATAACTTTCGAGCCATGAATTCTGCTTTATTGAAGATTTTATAAAAGTTATAGTTAGTTCCATTAAGCATTTGTGATTTATTTAAAACAAAATTAGGTGAAGCCATAGGTTTCCTTTAAGAATGACCGTAAAAATGTTAAAAATGAACTCTTTTTAATGTGAATTTTATTTTATTTGTTGGTAAAAACAGATTGCAAATATAAACACGCAATAATTGTTCAAATTAATGTTAGACGAAACAAAAAAATTGTGAAAGATTGCGACAAAATAAGGTGTTATAAGTGTTGTAAAAAACACTAATGTAAGAGCAATTATTAAAAAATCACTTTTTTTAATGAGTTTTTATATTATTTTGTAAAATAAAGTAAATCACAAGTGCAACTATAATTAGTTTCCCATCTAGATGCTAAATAATGAAAAAAATTGAACTACAGTTGTATTAAACTAGGTGTCAAAAGAGACACTCATAACAACCACTTAGATACTATTATTAAGACAATTGTAAAAAATAATAATAGGAGGCTTAAAAACATAAAATGGATAACGTGGATGCATCCGGAAGGTGTTAAAACCTAGTGATCAACTAGTTACATGACTATGGTCGACAAGGTTTTGACTAGATAAAATGTTGAAAAACATGGTTGATAGGTCAAGGGTTTTTCATGTGAGAAGTTAGCATGCAAACTAAAAAATGAAAATGAAATTCAATTTGACAAAAGTCAAAATTTAATCAAAAAAATTGTTTTTAAGGGGGTTTTGAACACAAGACCACCGAAAAATCTGAAAATTTGTCAATCCCTCTGATTTTCCTTGTTGATGATAACGGAAGCGAAAAAATTGAATTTTCGTTGAGAAATAAATTTTGTAAGTTCCCTAGGCTGCACTATGGTGCCCTTCATAGAGAAGAAAAAATACTGGTGCTTGAGAAAGCCTTCAAAGGCCTTTCCAGAGTCTTATATTGTCCACAATGGACTATATCTCTACAAGGAATGGAATCCAAAAGAAAGAGAATTGGATTTTCTGATTTTTTTTTAAATTTTCCAAGCAGGGAGGGCCGCACAACAGCTCTTAATGGCGTCTGGGCTGAATGAAGATTCCTTAAAAACAATCTCCTTTGCTCGAGTGGTGTTTGAATTAAGATCCAAGGTTCAAGAATGATGTTTTTTAGTTAAGCGAAACTAAAAACAGGACCGAAACAGGGGTTCTTTGCTTCACAATGATGTAACAAAATGCATGCATGAGCATCATTCGAAGTTCCTCACTTAACCAAATGAAGACCGTGTGATGCCCTGCCCTCTTATTCAAGAAAGCATAGTAACAATGTAAACTCTACAACACTGACTGGAGCATTCACAATTACCTATCTTAATGCAACATATGGAAAAGAACAGCAAATGAAAGAAGGGAAGATTTCCCCAAAGACATATATGAAGATTTTAGTCTTTACGGCATACCTGCAAACCCACTGCTTATACTTTCCAAGAAAATCTAGGGAAACCTTATAAGAATACCATAAACAACTACATGCCTTATTAAGTAGTGCTAGTTTTCCGATCGATCACAAGATATCCTTCAAGTGTCAGCATGACAATATTAGTGTGTAACAATGACAAAAAATGTTTCCACAGTTGTTTATGCGATTACCTCATAATTGAATCGAGGTTCTAAATGTAGTAGTTGACTATTATATATTGAATTCATAACAGAACTTGAGTTCATTAATAACAACCCAGAATGTTGCCTGATATAGCTTGAATGCCCATGAATCAAGTCACATCTTAGAAGGTATCGATAGGCAGTACCCTCATAATTATCTTACTACATCCTAAGAGAGAATTAAAAAGAAATGAAGTGATAAATCATACTAAATAAATCATACATGAGTTACAAGGAGGTTGAAGTCATCATTTATACAAAAGTAAATGTCCTAACGTGATATACTTTTGCCACGGTAGTGATGATTTGAACAACACAGAATCTGGATACTCTATAATGTTATTAATGGCATGCTTTCTGATATGGAACAGCCTACCATAGATGGTTGTTAAAATCTCATGGATTATCTAGCTACTGTGTTATCAAAATCTCACTGGGAAGACAACATGTGAACTAAGCCCATAGCATAAACCACTGCAACACAGTCAACATGTTTTCAATGGTACAATGAGAAATTGCTGAAGTACACGGACCCTGTTATAAGGCAGAAACTGTCCTGAGCAGGCTGCGTAACCAAAATGAATGCTATAAGTTAATTGTTAATACATTACAAAATCCATAGTGTAGAGCACAGTAAGTCAAATGGGCAGTTAGCCCTTAAGAAGTACACAAATTCATCTTTATAATACAGTTGATTGACTGATCAATCAAGGTCTGCAGTTTGTACAGAACAACATTCTATCCTTTTTGTGATCAAAACATCATTACAACTGAGTTTAGTTTTTCCTTAATATGCTTATATAGTACAGAGGGAACAAAGACATCCAAAGATGACTAAAGGAAAATAATTGAATCTGGCAAATTGCCACAGTAAAGACTCTTGGTCTCTGATTATGAAAACTATGAGATCAGGGGTCTATTATGACAAAACCAGGTTAACATATGTTTTAGCCCAAAATACAATGTTCCAGTGTCACACATGCATACAAAGCCCCAAATAACAATGATCCTGTGTCTCACAAAGCGTCAAAGCCCCAGTAGGTTCTCAAACTCCTGTCACAGGGTTGAGAGTTATAATGATAATAATATGACATATTTTGGGATCAAGGGCAATGGGAGCTATTGTCAGGTTCTATTGTCTTGATAACAATAAGTTGATGAGAGACTCGTCTATGCATACAAACACACATCAACCTCCTTAACTCTCTCTATGTTCTCTATCTTTTCTTCTAGCCAGGATTTCAAGGTTTTGTCTTTCAGTTTTCTCTTTGAAATTCTCAACTAGGTTTTAGGCTTTTGTTTTAGAGTAAAAAAGTAAATCCTAGGTTAGGCTTGAATTAAAATAATAGTAATAAAAACCCGCAAGGTACAATATCAACAACTCAACAATCTTGTTCTTTTCTGAAAACAAACATCATGTAATATCACAGAGATTTCCACGATATATCTTAAGAAAATAAAGAGTTGTGTTAGCATCACTAATAGGGGAGTCTTGAGTTGCAACAAACATCCCACTTCACTATTCCCATTCTTCTCATTCCTTCTTGTTCTCCTTCACGTGCCCCCTTCTTTCTCCTCCTTCCACCCCCATTTATCAGCGTTGTATAATTCATAACTCCTTTCACTTCAACTACTTTTCTCCCTCCATAATCTCTTTCAAGAGTTTTGATCAAGCTCCCCATTGACTGTTTCAAATGAATGAGTGGAGTGATAGTGATAAGTCATTAATGGGATCTAAGAATGCCCTCGTGGGCTAGATTCGAGGATTTGACTCCCTGCCTTTTAAAAAACTAATTATTATTTTTTCCAAATCACCTTCAAAATCGTAATCATGTAACTTTTAAAACAAACCCCCTTCTCTGTCAATATGTTCCCTCATTTGTTGCCAATTTCATGTACAATGTTAAATACGCATAATAATACCTAACATAACCGATTTACTTCCTCCATAACCATGTCTTATATCATAGGCATGTGTTATTCATTATAACTTATCCCAAATATTTTTTTACACAAACTTAATGACTCGTCAAGAATAAATTTCAAACACGAAGCAAGGTATTATGTCATGACTGGGGTCCAAGTCCATAGTGACGATCTCCACAACAAAGTCTAGTGTTAGCTTTAAAACATGCTATAATCTGAGGTCAAGTTGTCTTTTTTAGGTGTCAAGGTTAGGTCTAGTGTTTAGGGTGTTCCACTAATCATTATTGTCATGGTACTGACAATGTCGGATTGCCCACTAATTATTATTTGGTGTAGGTGTTAGCTTAGCTGGTCCAACCATCCCTATCCTCAACCTGCATCCACAAACTGTAATTAGTAGCATCTACGAAATACGTTTGTAATGAAAACCAATTAACTATGCATGAAAGTAAATGTTAAAACTACAATATAAATGAAAATGTGTCAAATCAACTTGCAATCATTTTCATAAGTAAAACAAACGTTATATGATTCCATAATGTATTGAAATTGTCATCATCAATCTCAACAATCATAACCCAAAAGTTATTTAACATAATTGGTGCTATTTGTTAAACTAACATAATAGTATGCAAAATGTCATAAGTCGAGAAATCGGATATGACACTAAGACATCGTAAGGGTGACATGATGGCTCTAGTCAAGGCCACTCCTATCCCATGGCAAATCAATGAATGGGAGGTACAGTGTGTTAATTAGTCCATTGGCAATGGAAAGCTATAGTATCCAAATTTATATGCATACCAACTACGACCTAGAAATTTCATTTTTGTGTAGTTAAGTCCTATCGTGAACAAGGGAACTATGAAGTTAACTTTAAGCCAGGCTTAGATTGGAATATTTTGTTGGTTTGTAAAGTGGAGGTAACATGCAAGTGTTAGAAAATTTGTAAACATGATCTAGCTTGGATCAGTCAAGAGTCAAACATGAAAACATAATTGTAAGTATTTCTGAACAGGGTACTTAATTTTACTTTGTATACAATAGGAAATTTTTGGATAGCATGCTTCTTATATGATTATGATGTGGCTACGTTGTTTTTGTTAACTTCAGTCTTGAGCATCCACTATGAACTCTTGTTCAAACAATTTGCAGTGTTATGCAAAAAAAGATTGCATTGATGATGCAGGAGCATTTGAGTTCACAAACAATCTTGCATCAACTAAAAATATGAGATTGGATTCCTATATGTGCGCATTTGTGTTTGTGCAACTTGTTTGCCAGGATGACAATGTTGTGCACGTGGAAGAAGATTAGACAACAATCCAAATAATATCGTTAAGAGTTCAACATGGTAGAAAAGTCTGAAGGGATGGTTTTAGTCATTTGGCAAATGTCAAATGACCCCTTTTAGGGACAATGATTGATCTGTCGCTTATCATAGGTGGCGGTTTCAAAACTGGCAGTTATGTAACCCTTTGTCTGCAGTAACTGACAATTTCACTTGTGGTGAAGCTATGGGTAAAGTAACTACCTACAATTGAAAAACATGATGTGGACCATTTTTACTAGATAGAGGGAGCTCAAAGAGGGTTGTAGGATGTCACTGTTAGGCATACAAGAATCAAGACAGTTTTTGAACAAGAGTTGGGAGTTAGTCAAATAAGACAAGTGCTTGGAGGAAAGAGAGTTCCAACTCTAGGAGAGCAACGCTGAGAGAGAAATGAGTTTCGCTAAGAGAGAGCAGAGTTCAACTCAAAGGGAGAGAGCCAAAAGCTTGCAATTGTGATGTATGTTCGTGAATCCAGTCCACATGATTGAGTTTTCTTCATAATTAGTAGGGGGAATAGTTTGTGAATCTCTATAATATTGTTGATTAGTCAATAAAGAGAGTCTTGGTTTTTGAGTTCTTGTGTCTATGTGTGTGTCCATTTGAGAGTAAGTGTAATACCCATTGGGGAGTAAGGCAACCATTCACTTGGACCCCTCATTCCTGTCTGCATCAGTTGGTATTAAAGCAAGGTTTGCCTTGCTGAGTTGAGTGTACGAGGCTCTCTTTCTGAAGAAAAGATGGTATTGTTGTAAAGATCTAGCACACAGAGGAATACCTCTTAAAGGAGGAAGGGCACCTAGAGTTGTAGACTTGGTAGAGATGCTTAAATGAATCGAAGTGAGGATGGATGCAATGGAGGTTACACAAATTAGAGTAACTATAGTTCCAATGAATGAGTAAATCAAGAGATTTAAGTGCAGGAGATAGTGGATGAACCTAAAGATAGATTTTTGAAAGCTATTGCATAAATGGGAAGCAAACCAAAGATGGATGCCGTTGCTATGGAGGAGGCTTGAGTCCTAAGGATATTATTGATTTGATCATAGAGTTGGAGAAATATTTTGATGTGAGTCAATGGAGGACCCCAAGATAGTGAAGTTTGCTTGCATCGAGTTGAAGGGACATGCATCCTTATGGCGGGATCATGAACAACCCGAAAGGGAGAGAAGAGGCATAGATTGAATCAAAATTTAGGTTAGAATGGTTGCAAAGATGAAAGGTAAATTTCTACCCTCTGATTATCAGTTGAGTTTGTTCAAAAAGTCTCAAAAAGACAAAGGAAGTTGAGTGTGAAGGACTACATGGAGGAATTCTACAAGCTCACCATTAGAGCAGGTGATATGGAAGATGATCAAGAAAAGATTTAATGGTAGGTAAATGGACTTTGTATTTCCATTCCAGATGAGGTTTGATTGTTCAAGTTGAAGTTGGTGGAAGAATCCTATTAATGTGCATTGAAGGTGTAAGAAAAATTGTCTAGAAGTTAACAAATTACCTCTAAAGGTAGAGGAAGGTTCTTAGAAGGAAGAGGACAAACAAACAATAGTAGAGGACAATATACTCATGAAGGGGAAACCAGCACTTAAAAATTAGAATCAGATCCAAAGAGGAAGAGGGTGTTTCTTCTAGAGGAAGAAGATATTTAGGAAGAGAAAGAGTTAAAGAATTCATGGGTAAGTGCTTTGAATGTGGAGATGTTGGACATAGAGCTTTTGAATGTCCTAAAGCATTTTGGATCAACAGTAGAAGAAATGAAGCAAGCAATCATATTGCTCATGTGGATGAAGAATGTGTTACCTAAGTGTGGTGAAATTCTTGTGATGAAGAGAGTGTTGCTGAAACCAGCCAAAGAAGAAAATGAATAGATGTGAAAAATTCTTTTTTGGACTATTTGCAATGAGGGAGGTAAGTGTTGTAAGGTAATTGTTGATACCGGTAGCACAAATAATTTGGTTTCAAAAGAAATGGTAGAGAAGCTTGGGTTAAAACTAATTGTGCATTCCTATCCATACAAGGTTTCTTGGTTGCTTAAGAGTCATTAAGTGTTAGTAAATGAACAATATATGGTTAGTTTTCATATTGAGTCTTAAAAGGATGAAGTGTTGTGTGACATAATGCCCATGGATGTATGTTATGTTATTTGGAAGACCATTACAGTTTGATAGAAAGGCAATGCATGATTGTAGAGCAAACACCTACATACTTGTGAATGATGGTAAGAGGTTCACATTGAGCCCATTGAAAGAAAAAGGAGAAGAGGTGGACAATAGTCCTAAGGTTTGTTGGTTTTAGGTAAGCAATTTTTGAAGGAAGCAAACAAGGAGAAGGCATGTTTTGATTTCATCCCTAAACCAATGCAAGTTGTGATCGTAAACAAGGTGAGTGAAATTCCTTTTGAAGTATAATTTTTTTTGGATGAGTTTGTTGTTATAGCTTCTAAGGATTTGCTAGTTGGATTGCCACCTAGGATAAGCATTGGTCATCATATGGATCTAGTGCCTAGATCAATTTTGCCAAACAAGGCAATATATAGGTTGATGCATATGGAGAATGAGGAAGTGAAAGTACAAGTGAATGAGTTGTGGAAGAATGGTTAAATAAGGGAAAGTTTAAGTCCAAATGCAGTTGTATTAGCACCTAAGAAGGGATGAGATTTGCAAATGTGTACGGATTCAAGAGCAATTAACAAGATCATTATCAAATATTGATTTCCAATGCAAAAGATAAAAGATCTAATAGATTGTTTGAGTGGAGCAAGATACTTCACAAAGATTGATTGGAATAGTGGATATCACCAAATCATAATAATAGAAGGCGATGAATGAAAAACCAGATTCAAGACGAAGGGTGGGTTGTGATCCGTAAATGAAGTGGATATTTTACTCTAAGTTTCACGAACATGGACCCGTTCAAGTTAAGGGGTTACTCTCAAGTTCTATGCTATAGATTAACACCCAAAATGCTGTTTTAAGATGTATTTGAGCTCATATGACTGTCATCTACAACATACAAAGGAATATGCAACCCTTCACATGCAATCTCCACATGCTACATAGATTGCATATATTCCTTCACACTCTAAACATGCTACTACTCCATAAATGATTGCAATTAATATGTTTGCATAGAACTGCAATACCAAATGTGAAGTTATTTAACCTTTAGGGCTGAGTCATAAGCTCTCTTAAATGTTTGTGTATTAGCCTAGTTGCAAGAAATGTAAACATGCAAGTAAAGGAAACAAACACATCAACCACAATGAGAGATAACACAAGTCATACTCTAGAGAAATTCAATGTGAAAAAACTCCAACAAGAGTGAAGCCATGCTTCCTCATCTTCACTATGGTCTGCAGTTTACAAGACTTTGCCTCTTAGGCTTACAATAAAAACCAACCTCATGGCTCCCATACTCTTAATGATCTCTGCAATATTTAGTGGAAGACTTGCCTCTTAAAAAAATAAAAATTACTAAAATCAGCGATCAAAGTTGTGTAGTCATCAACTACTGGACTCAGCTATCTCGACTATTAGTCTTCCTTCTTGAATCTTTTTGGATTTATCTCTAATGTCTCCTTTTATTTTTCCTTTTTTCTTGTAATCTACCTTGCCAAGACCTTTATTTATCTTTTTTCTTGTAATCTATTTTGAAGGAGAAATGTTAAAAATAGTTCATATTCCCTAGCTTTGGAGTCTTACAGCGAGCTTCAGAGTCCTACAAATAGCTCCAAAGTCCAACAGTCGGTCTCTAGAATCCTACAATTCAGATCTGGATTTTGACATTCTGAGCTCCAAAGTTTGACTTGCAAGAAAGTTTGCAAACTTCTGAAGGCCGTAACTTTTGCAATGAAATTTGAAACAACATGCCATTTTTTTTCAACTCTTCTAATTTTTCGAGACGAACTCAAATATTTACTCAAAAAGTACTTTTGATGCCAAACATATGTTGTTTTAGCCCGTACAATAGAAACTAGCATTTTCCAAGAATCAAGATGTTGCAAGTTACTCATATTTGATAGCTGATTGTCTTACCGACTGAATTGGATGATATACATGATTAAATTTCTGATCAGGTTATATGAGTAGCTTGTTATGCCATTCAGATTTTCAAATGCATTTAGTACAATCATGAGATTCATAAATGAATTGCTCAAACCTTATTTGGATAAGTTTGTTATTTTTAGTTTTGAGATTAGTTTTTCGCATTGTAAAAATGAGTAAGGTTCTTATGTACAACAGATTTTTTTTGCATTTTAATTTAGAAGAACCTTGCTCAAGATTGTCCTTGTTTATTTAGATGACACTTTGATTCTCAATCAAACAAAAGAAAAGCATTTGTTGCATTTGAAGTTGGCATTGCAAAGGAGAAGTTGCTGGTCAACTTGAAGAAGTGTAGCTTCATAAAGGAGGCGCTGATTTATTTGGGATTTGTGATCTCACATGAAGGGTTGAAAATGGACTCTGAAAGGGTAAGAGCAATTGTCGAATGACCATCACCTAGAAGCATGTTTGAAGCTAGAAGCTTTGATGGGTTAGCAAGTTTCTACAGCTAATTTATTAGAAACTTCAGCCGTATTTGTGCACCCATTACGGAAATTATGAAAGGTGATAAGAAGTTTGATTGGACTATTGTAGTAGGAAAGAATTTTCAAAATTTGAAGAAAAGAACGACGTAACAATTGTTGTTAGTGTTTTTGTAATGCAATACAACATTTCAAGTTGATTGTGAAGCTAACAGAACAACCATATGAGCTATTTTGATACAAGAAGGTACGCCCATTGCTTACTTTAGTGAGAAGTTGAATGAAACAAAGTGGAAGTATTTTGTTTATGATCAAGAATTTTATGCTATGGTACAAACTCTCAAGAACTAGAGGCATTATTTGTTCCCTGAGGAGTTCGTGTTGTACATGGATCATCAAGCATTGTTATTCATAAACAACCAAGATAAGTTCAATTAAAAGCACATGCAGTGAGTTGAGTTCTTTCAAAGTTATTCATCTATTTTGAAGCATAGAAGTGGCCAATCAAACAATGTTGCAAGTGCTTTTAGTTGGAGAGTTCTTGTAGTGAATGAGATGAGAGTAGAAGTCATTAAGTTTGACTCAATGGAGTTTTATGAAGAGGATTTGGATTTTCGAGATGCATGGGCATGCATGAATCCAATCAGCATGGATAGAATTCCATAGCTGGAATATTTGTTGCGGGATGGTTTGTTGTTCAAGGGACAACGATTATGCATACCTCAAGGTTCAATGAAGGAGAAATTGTTGAAAGAAAAGTATATTGGATGTCAAGTTAGCCATTTCGGTGTTGATAAAAATTGGGGGAGCAGAATGGGAGTTACTATTGATCAAGAATGAGTGTGGATGTAAGGAAGTTTAAGGATGTAGGGGTTTCAAGCATACAGGTTTGTGTCAGAATTCAGAGTTCAAGTTTGTATCAACCTTTGCCAATAACAGAGAGGCCATGGGAAGAGATAAGCGTGAATTTTGTTTCTGCATTACTAAGAACTAAAAGAGGTTAATGATTCCATTTTCTAGTGTTGACAAATTTTTCAAGATGCAACACACTTCATAGTAAATAAGAAGACAACTGAGAATTTCCAAGATGCAACACACTTCATAGTATATAAGAAGACAATTGCTGCCACACATGTTTGCAAATTTGTTTTGTAAGGAAGTAGTGACAGTACATGGATTGCCAAGGAACATAGTTTTGGATAGAGATACAAGATTTTTCTGGGGCACTTTTGGAGGACTTTGTGGAGGAAATTGGGCACAGGGTTAAATTTTAGTTCAACCTATCATCCTCAAACGAACGGGAAAACTAAAGTGGCGAATAGTAGTTTTGGTTACTTGTTGAGATGCTTGGTAGGAGACAAGTTGAAACAATGGGATATTAGTCATGACATTGGCACAAGTTGAGTTTGCATACAACTCAGTGAACATAAGTACAACAATGAGTCATTTTCAAAGTATGTATGGTTGCATCCCCAGAGGCATTTGTGAGATGAGAAGCATAGCTGATACGAGGAGAAGTGCTGAAGTGGAGGATTATGCAATAGTTATGCATGATGTGCATAGAGAGGTGAAGCAGAGGTTGGAAGTAAGTAGCATAAAGTGTAAGCAACATGTTGATCAAACAAGAAGAGAGAGATTTTGAAATGGATGACTTGGTTTTGGTGCATTTGCGTAAGGAGAGGTTCTGTAAAGGAATGTATAACAAGCTAAAATGGAAAAAGAATGGGCCCTATAGAGTTTTGAGAAGGTTTGTAGCTAATGCATATGAGATAGAGCTACTGGGTGGGGTTGGTATATCACCTATCTTCATTGTGGTGGATTTGCACCCTTACTGTTAGGGACAAGGGAGTGACGAAGGAACAAATTCAGACTATTCAAGTGTGGATTGGAGAATCAAATTCCGGAGAAAGCAAGGGAAGAAGTCGAGGCAATATTGGATATACAAATCAGCAAAAAGACAAGAGGCATTGAATACAAAGAGTATTTCATTAAGTGGAAGAACAAAGCAGCTAAAGACACAACTTGGATAAGTGCATCCAAGGTTTCCAAGTATGGTAAAACCATGGAAGAGCTCACGAAAGGCTTATGAGCAGGATCTCATCGACAATTTCATTTATCGTGGGTGTCTAATGTAGGAGCTTTTGGCTTCATGGACAATCTTTCATCAACCAAAAACATGGGATTGGGTTCTTGTGCATGCTTGTGCCCATGTGTTTGTGTTTGGGCCTCTTGTTGGCCATGACGACAATGTTGTGCACGTGGAAGAAGATCGACAACAATCCAAAGAACATCCTTAAGAGTTCAAAATGTCAGAAAGGTGGGGAAGGAATGGTTTTAGTTATCTCCTAGAGGTCAAATGAGCCCTTTTTGGGATGGCGACAAAACCTCCACTTAATGTCAGCAGTGGTTTTAAAACCACCATCTGCATTAATTGGTGGTTATGTAACCGATACACTATAGTAACCAACAATTTTGCATGAATTGGTGGTTACGTAACTACCAAGCTGCAACAGTTGACAGTTTCACTCGTGGTGAAGGTATGGGTAAAGTAATTGCTTGGAACTGAAAAACATGACATGCAAACCTTTTTCCAAAACAGAGATAGCTCAAAGAGGCTTGTCGGATGTCAGTGTTAGACATACAAGATTTGGATCAGTTTTGGAACAAGAGTTGGGAGTCAGTTAGAGAAGACAAGAGAGTTCCAACTTGGAGGAAAGAGAGTTCCAACTTGAGGCAAGCAAAGCTAGGAGAGAATTGAGTTCAGCTTAGAGAAAGAAGCAAAGCCAAGAGCATGAAATTGTGATGTATATTCATGAAAGCCAGTCCATGTGACTGAGTGTAATTTCTTCTTCATAGTCAGTAGGGGAAGGGTGTTGGAATGTGTTTGAATCTCAGTAATACTGCTGATCATTCAATAAAGAGTGTCTTGGCTTCCATTCTGAGTTCTTGTGCCTCTGTGCGTGTCCATTTC
Organism: Torreya grandis; assembly: GCA_037957365.1. Taxonomy (NCBI): domain Eukaryota; kingdom Viridiplantae; phylum Streptophyta; class Pinopsida; order Cupressales; family Taxaceae; genus Torreya; species Torreya grandis. The sequence goes on from JARHVA010002903.1 coordinate 1,024,973, forward strand.
AGAGTAAGTGTAACACCCGTTGGGGAGTAAAAAGCTGTTCACTTGGCCTCCTCATTCCCGTTTGCATCAATTGAGGTGTTTTTGGTTATTCTTTGTATTATTGTCTATTTTAAACCACCTTTTGAAGCGATCATTAGGACCAGGGTTTGTAGTTTTGTGCCCTTGTTAATCAAAGGGTTTCTAGAATGAAATTAGACATGCAAATTGCATTGTGTGGTATGTGCTTACAGGTTTGCCTTATTCATTGAAGAGTGGTTTCTTTCTTGGTGGTTAGGGTAACTTCGTGTCATCGAACATGGTGAATCTATATGGTAGAAAAAAATGCTTTGACATCTTTATTGTTTGAACTCTGAGCAATTCAAAGTAATTGTTTTATGTAGATAGGGCAAGTATTTACCTTTCTTCAGCATTTGCCTTGCCAGTGTGATTTTTTTGTTTGGATTATGTTTCCTATATTACGCACAAGGTTTCTAACTATTACTAATGATTTTTAAACACACTTGTACAGAACATCAACAAATGACTGATTGAGTTATGGAATCAAATAGGTAGTGTGAATGGTAATTTTACTTGGTTGAAGCCTTCTAGGTGCTTTATTTTCCATAAGAGTTGGGAGTTTTTCCAAGGATCTATTTTTCCATTGTCTTAATTACTCTGTAGCAAGAAGCTAATTTCATGATGCACAAATCTGACCTAGTGTGACTGGAACCAACGATTCTTAAAAAATAGAACCCTACTGTTTTCTTTGTCCATGTGGGACCTAGCGACTCAAAACTGAATTTGCATCTAATGGAAAACATTTTATCTATGCTTAATACCTCCTAGAATGTCCAAGTAAATGCCCTCTCCATTGAAATATATATATGATTGTTTTTTACAAATCATGACATGATCATTGATTGAGATGCGTATGAACATTGTTTGAGTAGCCATGATCACAAAAGGATCCAGAAACAATTTATATAGTTAGGGTTCCATGCGAAGCTGTGATGTACATATTGGGATTTTACTAATGCCTGTATGAGTAAGGGCGGTGATTTGTTTGGGTCATTAATGTGCCCTGAATGGATTCTTCCGCCAGTGTATTGGTATAATTTGTGGGTCATTTGGATTATCATTACAGTGGTCAGTGCTTACTTCCGTGCCATGTATTGAACACATGCACCTTATATGTGCAATGTATCATTTGAACCTGAGCCTCTCCAACTCCAAATAAAAAAAACAAGCTGGATTATTTTATTTTAATTTTATAATGTTTATAATTTAAGATTTCTGAAAACTACTACTGAACGGGTATTCTGCCCTTTGTATTGAGAACTTTTTTTTGTTGCTATGCTTTATGTTTAAACCATAGAAGACATCATTGCAGAAAATGGAAAGAATAGACTCAGAAAACATAAAGTACGCTTGATTGAAAAAAATCGGAAGGAAAACAAGAAAAAATGAGAGAATTTTTGTGCAGTATATACTATAAAAAATATAATCTATAAATAACATCCTTCCTACAAAATATGAACATGCCATATGATGAATGATACTCATGAATGGCAAAGTAAAATTGATTCTCCAAGTTTGTGAATGAGCTGAAATCCTGAATCGATGTCTGGTGTCTCATATATGTGAAAATATGATTAGGGTGAGTGGAAAGAAATTTGCCTGTTTGAAACCATTTTGATCTAAGGCAATAAAAGTAAAAAAATGAAGTTGGTTAACGTGAGAAAGTGAGTAGGTCAACATTGGCCAACTTTCTCCAAAAAGTCAAAATGGACGTCTTATTCCTGTAGCCGAAAAAAATGAAATTCATGGATTTTCTTTTCAATCTAGAGGTTTTTTTGTGATATGGTTTAAACACTTCACTTTGTGTGTATTCACCTATTCAACCTCTGGTAAGCACAAAGGCAGCTTGATACTATAAAATTTTGTCTCACCAGTCTTAATGCTACTGGAACTTTGTTTCTTGCGAGGTTGGGAAAGACTATGTGGCATGAAGATGTCATGTTGTTTCTTCGGTAAGAGTTCTTCCCGAAGATTCATGGCTTCATGTTAAATGCTATCTTGTATCTAAGGAATCTACAAGTTCCTAATAGACCTCATTGATCAGGTTAGGTATATGCTCTGGAATATCCAGACCATCGTTTGTCTCAACTTATCATAGCTAAAACATATATTTCTCAAGCCCTGTGCATGATAAATTGCCATATTAATTTTCTGAAAGTGCCATATCAAATTTTAACATGCCTATTTCTGCATTATTGTGTCTCTCTTTTTATATCTCTTAATGCTCTCATTTTTCCACTGCCAGTATAGCATTCATGTAACTATTCAGAAAAGCGTTGTGCTACTGTTGTATTTCTAAGTTGGATGTCAACGTATGAGAACAGAATTGCGTTAAATCCTTTAATTCAATACATGAAAATCCATTCAACATTTGGGAACAGAAATGTATTAATTTGGATGTCAATGTATGAGTACATGAAAATCCATTCAATCAAATCAGTTTGGTTCCGTTGTTTTTTTCCTCCTGCCCAATTAAAGCAAAGACCTGCAAGGTATCCTTTTGAAAGCCCTTGGAATACATTACTTGATATTAGGAGTTAGAAAAAAAGAGCATGCTTGAAACTTTAAAAATTACTGATGATATAAGAAATGTGAGCATGGTTGATACTTCATTGTTTAGAAGATTGTTTAAATAAGCTGTGTTGTGTGAATTTTTCACTTAATTGACCTACATAATTGTAACGTTACTATGCAATCTAAATGTATAAGATCACAAGAAAGGGCATGCTTATGTGCTTCACTTGGCTTATGTATACTCTATGGTTTTAGAGGTTCTCACCTTTGTGTGTTTTGTTTTCTTATCACAAATTTCATTTGTGGTCTGGAGTTACACTGGGTATGTCTGGACTGTGAAACATGCAAAACATGTATGTTAATGGCATACATGGAAATGGGACACACGCATTTTCAAGGATTGCCTGTGTAATAATCCTGCCATCATGGACATCCACATTTAAGGCTTGATTTTTCCAGCAAACGATGGGCATGAATTGACTGAATGCTGCCATGTGATGTTTTATCACCCTCTTCAATCTCATTGATAAAAGTTTCTCCTAGTACATTATAGCTGCCCTATTTCCATAGGGAAAATTACGGAAAACCATACTGAGATCTCACTGCAAGAAATATAAAGGTATTTTGAATTGAAACCTAAAATCTTGTTAATTTGAAGATTTGTTTTTTGCAATTGTAAGATATTTTTGAACTGAATTTTTTTCCTGAAAAGAACTCAGTAAAGAATGTAGAAAAATTAGTTTTCAAGACATAAATTTTGGACTGAAACATCTGCATACACTTTATCATTATGCCTCCCCTAATTCAATAGATTAACCACATTGTTTCTATAAATTCGTATTCAGGAAACACATTGAATGAATATACAAAGATGGTCGTGTGATTGTTATCTATGTTAAATACCTTGGCCTCTTTCTGTTTGTGCTTTGGGGCATCTTTTCTGAATCTTGAGATGAACTTCTATTGTGCCTTTCAACTTTTGCTAACGTAAAACTGAAGTTATTTAGGCATATTGCCTATCTTTGTCCCTATGTGTTTTTGAAGTCAGTGTATTCAACTTCCAACAGTAGGGATATTTCTAGTGCTCTTTCCTTGTTCTCGACTTATGGAGCATTAATGCCATGTTAAAAGATTTAATTGTTTACAAATAGATTATTTGTAGCTTCTATGAACAGAGACTATTCCTGAGTAGATTAAATTGAAGCATGACAAGATTTGTGCTATAAAAGTTTCTTTTCCAATAAAAACCATTTTAGTATTAAATGTTCTAAATAAAAGTTCTTGAGATATTTCATTAATTTCCATTTTAACACTTATTGGATTGTAGCACCTACGTATTTTGAGGACACATATATAAACAAATACATGCCCACAGGAAATATTTGACATGATAGAGTTCATTTATTATTTTGATCACATTAAAGGTAATAACATAAATGAATGGCATCCCTAGTACACTTTTCTAGAGGATCAATGTAAGCATGCAAGTGGGGCCTTCTTTTATTTGTGTGAGGATGTGTAAATATATATATATCTGAACGTGGCTTTACTCAACAAGAATATCTGTTTTATGTTGATCAGGCCCTGACTCTGCTTCAATACTTGAGGGAGCCAAGACAAGGGAGCCTTCAAAAGTAGTTTTCAGATTTTTTAATATCTTAACCTGGAACACAAGAGGAGATTTATCTTTGCAAAGGCATGAAGGCTGTAAAGTGCAGTGTGAGAAACAGGCTGTAAATATAAATAGCATTGTAGTTCATGTTAATTCCATAACATTGCCTTTGAATATTCTATATATTAATTTAGAGAGGGGATGCTACAAGTAGCAAGTTTTCTTGCAGGTGCTAGTGCTGTTCAAGATGAGTAAGAGTCAATTCATGGGTTTCTTCTTAAAGTAAATCATTTAAGCCGCGTGTGGTGTCCGTATGCTGATGTACACAGATATATTTTATGTACATAGACGAAAATCAAGGATGTTGCCTTCAGTGTAATTAGATTAGCTCTAAGTATGGCAGGGTGTAATGTGCACTTATTTTAAGAGTGTAATTCTATATATACAGGGTTTGATGCAAGCTTCTGGTTGTAGAATATTGCAGAGCAATGTTTGCTATTATAGAGGATAAATTTTGTTATACTGAACTCAAGGTTACAGCTAATTTAGATTTTCAAGCTTCTGTGCAGGCGCACTCTTCTGCATATTGTAGTTTTGCCGTATTGGTATTTAAATTCTGTAAAGGACTTGAATTTTCTATACAGGCCTGATGAGATTGCAGACTTGTGTCAAATGTACCCAATTTCTTGATTGCCAACTGATTTTACCTTCTACATCATACAACTTAATTATAGTTTTCATCTAAGAGAATTCAAGTTCTTTACAGAATTTGAATAGAAGGATATGACGTGTTGACCCCACTGCTCAAACCATTCAAGATGAGGGAAGAAATATATTAGGTATACTATAGTTGGAAAATGCTAGAATAGGAGATATAAACATATTTTTGACTGGTGACAATGTGGCAAGCACCAGCTCCTTGCCAAGTTGCTCCATTGGTATTTCACCTTCAATTCTTTAAACTCAAACTTATCCAACATCACCTTCTGTCTACCAACATCTCCTCCTCTCACACCTTCAAACCTGCACTGCTACCATCTGCATGGCCTCCTAAACTGCTCGCTGATTGCATTCACCCCCTCTTTGTCCCTCAATCTGATTTCTCTTGCAAACTGTCATCAGATAATAACAGGAGATTGTTACCATTGAAGATCCACCTCTGCTGCTGTCAATTTGCCCTTTTCGTTCCCTGCTGATATGTCATCCTCGTCCCCTGATGTCATCTTCCTCTGACCAGATCTGTCCTGAACATAATATTAGCAAGGTGGTGGACAACCTCTCCTCTATCCCCCTCAAAGAGAGGCTGTGAAAGCTTTTATCTAAAGGCCTTGGGGTTTTTTGTAGCTTCCAATTTTGTTCCCAGGGAGGATATTATGGTGGGAATCAAATGGTTGACAATGAATCTTCAAGGAGAAGTTCGCTGATCTGGTTAGTCACGATTGTGCCATTGCCTTACAAAAGGCTTGACATCCTAGAAGAAATATGCATTTGGACAAAATTCAAGATCTCAAACACTTTAAGAAGAATCCAAACTCGGTCATTGTGAAGGTAGATAAGGGTAATGCTGATGTTATAATGGAAATATCAGAATACTTAGTGAAAATGGAGGACCACTTGATATAAATAATGGGAGCTGTAAAATGCTAAACAAAAACCATGGTCAAGCAGATTATAAAGGATGTTAAGATTGCTATATTGAGCTCCTCTCTTAGTACAGATCCAAAGAAACAATCAGTGCCAAGCAAAGAAACTACTCGGAATATATGGCCAGCGGAAGATTCACAAGGTTGGGACTCGGGTCTATTGTTAATGCATGAAATTCTCCGACTTCTCTTATCGCAGCATACCTGGCTAGGAAGCTTCAACCTCTTGTGGCTATGACTTTCTCTTTCATCAAAAATTCATTCTCATATTTTTTCAAGGATAAGGTTGTGGATGTTAATGGTATTTTAGTTAGCTTTGATTATGGTTTTCTTATTTGCAAAAAATCCTCTTGCTGTGAATATACCTCTTGTTAAAAATTAGACTAATGATGAAACTGCAAAGCTTGCTGAAGTATCTATTAGATCAACCTTCTCTTTTGAAGAACAATGGTTTGAGTAGACAAATTGTGCGGCAATGGGTTCAACCTTATATCGGGTTGTGGCAATGGGTTCAACCTTATCGCTGGTTGTGGTAGATATTTTCATGGAGGAATTTGAGCAAAAAACTCTTATCATCTTTCCCCTTCAAGTCATAGTGGTGGAAATGATGTGGAAGATGCAAATTTGAATTGTCCTCATGATCAATCGCATGAAGAATTCCACACCCACCTTAATAGTAAATGCTTTAGCATACAATTCACCTAAGAATTGGAGGACGTGGGCGTTATATTATTCCTAGATGTATTGATCTCAAAAAAACCAAAAGGTTCCTTGGCTCGACGAGTATGTAAGAAAAGTACTTGTATTGATCTCTATTTACATGCCGCTTTGCATCATCATGTTGGTTTTAACCAACATACTTCCATTCTTTTCTGACCTACATTGAATATGAATAAATTTGCAATGTATTCAAGGCTTCATGAAATAATCGAGTAAAACTTTAGTTATTTGATTCAATGATCCTTGTAATTTAAAATGTTTGTTAAATGCCCCGTTGACAATTTTTCCCCAAAAGGAAGAACGGATTTATTCAAGGAAGAAAGAATACATTGTTTTTCTTCGTTAAGGGCCTTTGCTGCAAAAGGATGAATTCCTTCGGACTTTTGTTTGAAGGAATGGTGTTCATCAAAGAAGGCTAAGCCAAGGAAATAACAAATCAACAAAGAGCCTAAGACGAAGGAATTCCTTCAGAGAATCCAAAAGTCCGCACAAAAGGCAAGGAAAAGCCAAGGATTAATTCGGAAGAGTCCATTACAAGAATCCCGAAGGGCAGGGTACCCTTCAGAAGGGTCACTTTCAACAATCTCGAAGGGCACCTACCCTTCGGAAAGGTGAGAGAATAGATTCGGGACCTTTGCGAAAACCCGGGTGCCCTACAATTCTTCCGAAAAGGGCACATAGACGAGCAACTGGCCCTTGCGGAGGGCACTTGGTCGGCGAGAGGACTGTGGTGACTTTTCCGAAGGGCACATTTCGAAGAGCAAAAGCAAATGAAGATATCCTTCGGACTTTTTGTCTGAAGGAATTCCTTTGGACAAAAGTTCGAAGGAATTCGGAATACACAGGGGAAAGTCCTCAAGGCTTCGGAAAAGTTAAAAGGCAAAGGCAGGGAATGACTTCCTTCAGACTTTTGTCCGAAGGAATTCCTTCAGACAAAAAGTCCGAAGAAATTCGGAAGACAAAAGGAGAAAACCCGACAAACAAAGTCCAAAGCCAAGAAGGAGAAAACCCGACAAACAAAGTCCGAAGCCAAGAAGCGAAGAAACAAAGGAAAGGTATCCTTCGGACTTTTGTTTGAAGGATTAATTCGGGGAAAAGCCTGCAGAAATTCAAATGACCAACGCAGTCAGGGCAATTCGAGTGGACAATTTGTCCGACGAAAGTTGCCACAAGAAAGTCCGAAGAATTAAGCCAGGACAACCATAAATCCGAAAGTAATGGAGGTTGACTGTGCAAAAGAGGATAGAAAATAGATAATCCGATGGAGAGTTGAAAACAGAATAGACCAGACCAAAGTAATTGGGAGAAATTTATTTTGGTCTTCCTGTTCGTGTCTATTTTTGACGGGATTCTATATTCGGATTTATTTTCGATCAACAAAATACATGCAAGCAAGGGCAATTTTCGATCAATCGGTCAAAGCTTCAATGGATTGGTTGTTGAAGACCTGCTCGTCTCCAGATCAACTCATGCATTCGAAGGTCCAACTCAGCTTCAATCGGAGTTCCAAATTCGAATGACGAGTTGACTGTTTCAGATTTAGAGTTGACTAATTGTTAAATGCCGCATCCACTAGGAGCTTTCCATGCGAAGGAGAATGATCTCTTCGACCAACTCAGTTCAAACAGTGAACTCAGCTTACCAAACGGCCAACTCAGCGTTTCCAACGTTCCAATTCGGCATCAAGCAGCTCACGTAGAGTTCTAAAATTAACATTGGCGTGGATTTCCATGCAAAGAGAGGTGGGTGGTTCATAACAAAGACAAGTTCACTTCCTCAAGCGCAAAAAGCTTCATGCAAAGACAAAAGAAAACATATTTTATTGAAAGGCCACGTAAGCCTCGAGTTAACTGAAGTGAATCCTTCTCTTCAAATTTTCAACGCCAATCTTTGGCCTCTTGTAATTCTCTATATGATGGCTTTCAACGTTGATTAAAAATTATCCAATCTCTCTCTTGGCTAGACCAGACTCCGCCATTGGTGAGTTGTGTAACCTCTTCGATCAATAGAAGAACTGTACTTTCAGATTTCAAGCGTTGGCATAGTGTATATTTCATTCAGCAATTTGCATAAGTCGTAGATTTCTCTCCCTTCCCAAATTCCGGTTCATACCTAGTTGCTAGATTATCTTTATACAGGTCATGTTAAAGTGTTCTTTATGTCTTTTGCTCAAGCTGTAAGTGGATGTTAGGTGGTTGCAAAGTGTCTTTTATCAGACCTCTCTCTATTGTTTTGCCTCAGGGTTTGGTTATTGGATTGAACCTCTTCATGAAATATTTATGCATAAGTGGTTGATTGAAATCTAAGGTCTTCCTTTTCCCTTGTTCGTTCAGTTTTCAAGGTTCCAAGTTGAGTGGATCAAAATTCAGGTGTATCACCCCCCTTTAGGTAGGATTTCCCCTTTAAGTTTTCCTTCTCCCTTTTCCACGGTAGTCCGCAACATAGAGTAGAGATCCTAATTGATACATCATACATGAACCAACGTTCTCTGGAGGTTCTTCTCACTGTTGAGGCACCCACCCTCGTGAGAAGATCCCATTGTTTCAGCGGGATAGAGGACTGGCCATTCCGTGCAAGTCTTCGAATTAGGGCGCAGCTCCAGGTTGACAACATGACCATCTCACAAATGGATTCAAGTCGAGTGCATGTAGGTAAATCAGGGTTTCTTTAAGCTTAAGCTTATTTGTGTAGGTTGGCCTTAGATTCATTGCATTTTGATTCATTTTCGTATCATTTGGGCAAGCTTGCACTATGAGACTCCTGGGGCTTCAAAATAGACTTCATTATCCTTTTCACATTGTTTCGTAGTGCTTTTTGCTTAGTTTATTTAGTCGAATAATGTATATTTGACGCTAATTTATGTCTTTTTGATATGGAGATCTCTTTGTTGAGAATTAATATTTACACTAATTATTTACCATGTGATAAATAATATATACTATTAAATTATTTACTGTATGGTAAATAATATTTATTAGTATGTAATTAGTTGTTAGTTATTATTGGTTAGTAGTATATATATTGTTATAACAAATAATATATTACAAATAGTTTATTTTTGGTGGTTAGAACAACTAATTCATTTTAGTATGAATGGTTATTCGACCATTTCTTATATATTGTATTGTTTTAGATTAATAATATATTGAAGATGATTGATGATATTCTGAGCACACCTTGAGCTGTCGGCTCTCTTTTTGAATATGGTTAAAAATTATATTTTGTATCAAAACAGGTTTTGTGTGGTCTCTCTGAGTATTGTTTATGCTCCATTCGTTTGTGTTTCAATCAAAGTGGTTCACTCAATTTGCTATGCAGTGCAACCCACTTGCAGCAACATATTGCCAATAGTCTAACAATGCAAATACATGTAAAACCGCTGTCTCCCCTATACTTCTCTCTATCCATCCTTCCACTCTATTCGCAGTTGTTTTTTTACCTATTTTGTTCGTATATTTTTGCTCAGCGCCTGGCCGTACACGCTGGCAACGACATTTGTTTGAAGTTGCAATGGGCTCACACACCTCTACATTGTCGATTTGGCTCAGTTTTGACGGTCTCAGTAGGGAGCTTTTGCATCAAGATCGGATTATTTTTTCTATGCGTCAGATGTAGCATTTGCCTTGGATCTCGCCTTGCATTGAATTCTGCAGGCAATACTGCATTTGGATGGCATTGAATTTATTTTACCCAACGGCCTTCTCACCATTCACGTTCTCCTCACTAGCCTCAACTACGACTTCTCCACCTCCGTGACGACCCTAACATGTTCGTGATCCAAGCTACTTCCACCTTCGACTTGCGTTGGATCCAGTTTAAGAATTCGACAGTCTCTTGGCATCTGGATAATTTGTTAACTCTTCACATGGCGCCTCAAAATTCGGCCTTCACTCCTCACCCACTTCTCAAAGCCTACGGTTTAGTCTTTTTGTGTTTACTTTACTTTTACGGTTTTTGTTATTCGTGTTTGTGTTGAAGCTTTGTTTATGTGGATTATTTTTGTTTTGTTTTGTTTTATACATCGAGTCCTCGTCAAAGATTTTTTTTCGGGGTGGAAGTTTTAGGTATGTGAGAATATATATATATATATATATATATATATATATATATATATATATATATATTTATTTATTTATTTATTTTTCATAAGTTTTAGGTATGTGTAAGTTTATATTTGAAGAAATTTTGTTTTATTAAGATAAGAGTCGTATGTCATTTTATTTTAAGTGTTTTTTTATGTTTAACAATCAAGTTTATCGGAGTCAATTCTTTTAGTCATCTATTAAGTAAAATATGGTTCAAATTGTTTTAAGTTTTAGTTATATTTAGGTTTTTTTTTTGGTGTTTTAATTGTTTTTAGGTCTATTGTCAAATTCATTTGTCTAGTGTCATGTTCTGTTTAAGTATGTGTCATTGTTAATTAAAATATGGTTCAAATTTTTTTAAGTCTTAGTTATATTTAGGGTTTTTTTGGTGTTTTTATTTTTTTGGGTCTATTGTCAAATTCATTTGTCTAGTGTCATGTTTTGTTTAAGTATGTGTCATTGTCTTTGAGTCATAAGTCGTCAAATAAGTCTTGAAAGACACCTTTTAATAAAATAGGTTTCTCTATATTGTAATTGAATGCATTATCGATTGAAATCAACATTGAAATTTCTCATTTCATGTAAACATTAAGGAGGGAAGGTTGAGAATTAACATTTACATTCGTTATTTACTGTGGTAAATACTATTTATTATTACATTATTTACTCTATGGTAAATAATATTTATTAGTATGTAATTAATAGTTAGTTACTGTATGGTTAATACTGTAATATTATTAGTTGGTTAATCGTCTATATATTGTTATAACAAATAATATATTATGAATAGTTTATTGTTGATTGTAAGAACAACTAATTAATTTTAGTATGAATGGTTATTTGACCATTCTTATATATTGTATTGTTTCAGATTAATAATATGTTGAAGATGGTTGATTGATATTCATGACCGTGCACACCTTGAGTCTTCGGTTCTCTTTTTTGAATATGGGTTAAAAATTATACTCTATATTTTTTTTTTGCAATCTTTGCACTTCTACACATTATGTTTTGAGATTACGAGTCTGCAAACTTATTACAAGAAGCCAAGTGTTCCAATCCTATTCAATATGCAATACACAGTCCTCACATATCTTCGCATCAAAAATTTCAAACCGCGTAGCTGGGAACCACTTAAAACATGTCCTATATCCTACTCATATTGTTATGTGCCATATTTTCGCACCCTCACATCTTCACAATACTTACACTTCCAAAGTGCAAAGACTCAAATTTCAATAATCATGAGCTATTCGCTTAGTGCCAATTGTCATATCCTCACACTCTTGCATCTCCACAGTCTATTGAAACCCTTGGTCCAAATTTTAAGAGCAATGTAGTTGTGATCCAATTCAGAAGCTCAATTTGTTACCCTCTAACAATGTCGCTACTATGCATAGCGCACAAATTTAAAAGAAACCTAATGGACGTGACATTCCGTGACTGAGAAGCGATAATGATAAAATGTGTCACTATTCTATTGACCATGCACTTGGAAGCCATGAGAAGACTTCATAAAGATCAAGAACTATGAAAGTGTGAACCAACTAGGGAATGCAATGCATTCAATTTCAAAACTTCTTAATAGTACACTCACACATTGACTAAGCACAAAGGAGGCCTACACAAGATGCATAATAAAGGCATGTGTATGGTCCAAGATCACTCTGATAAATCTGTGAAAACACAAACTGAAATTAAAATTGTGATGGGAAAAAGACTCTGAATAAATGCAAAATGCCACCTTTAGCATTTAAGGCACACGAACCAACAAACTCAATCCATCATTAGAAGATTTAAGACAAACATAAACATAAAATGTTATTCATTTGCTTACTATTTGCTTTTAAAAATCAAATCAAACTCCCTATCGAGAGCATCTAGAATTCTAAGAAGTCGATTGTTCAAAGCCAAGACGCCGAGACGTGAATTGAAAGAGAAAGCTAACAAAGTAAACTATTGCACAACGATGGCTTCTTATTTGTTCTCATTCAACACTACATAAGTGTTCATAGACACCAATTCATGCAAGACACCTTGGGTGCGAGGTTCAAACATTATAGCATTATTTATCACAATTGATAAAATGAGACTGATACTAGAAGAAAAAAGTTCTACTTCAAAGGATGTTGAATACGGATGATCTACTAGTAATTTAACAAGTTGGGTTGTACCAAATCGCTCCCAAGACAGAGGTATTCCCTTGCGCAAAATTATTTTTTGTGTTTGTCAAGACAATATTTAGATAACTTCGACCTATCATTAAAAAGGAAAAATCAGAATGTGTTCTTCGTGGGGCTTGCCATTGAAGGGTACTACCAAATGCCATAGCCCACAACTTTATACAATCAGCGAATGGTATCAAAATGGTTTACCAAGAATAATTTGAGGGAAGTATTGAAGGATTGGTTTGAGAATCCAGAAGGGTTAATTGGGAGGACGTAGATAACATTCTCATCTGTCAATTTAGGACAAGAGGCCGAATCGGAATGACCTCATGAACAAAGTATATGGAGTTGTTGATATCTCACATCAATAAGGTTTGGGTACCTTTGCTTTCCATGATAATCAATGATAAACATGGTCTTGCCTTAGGAGAGATAATTTCATTCAATCTTTGACAACAATTGATGTGGGTGAGAAATGGTAGCAATTTTTATATGATGTCATATCTAGTGGATGTTGTTTAAGCTAATGTGGTCTTTGACAAGAGTCCACGATGAACACCTGCTACAGGAACACTAGTTCATTATCATTTCTCAAACTATATACACAGGTTCCAAGTAGTATATTCATGAAATTTGTGATTGTTCCGCTCCCCTGCCCCACTCCCCTAGTCTACCAAGCAATCAATGAAGTACCTATGCCAAGGTTATTTGATGAAATCAAGGAGTCAATACTAAACATAGGGGCATACTAGTACTATTTGGGTTGCAATTTCATAAGAATAAGAGTGCTAGTATCTCCTCTAAGATTGCCAATTTTTGTCCCAAACAAATTTGTTGAGCAATAAATAACTTATCTTCTCCATGGAGTCATTTTTGTTTGTAAAGAAAAGAAATAGGTGCCATGGCCCCCAATAACCTACAAGATTGGTATGAGCATTTTAAAAATCTGGACAACACTTCAATACACTTCATGCTGCCACAACACATAGATCATCTTTCAACCTGAACAATCATGCCCTGTGCCACTGGGATCCAAAAGGAATATGAAGACACATATTAATGACCGAAGAGGAAAAGTCTCAATTGTATATAATTACAATCATCATCCTCATGATTAGGTCTTTGATAATGCAGAGGACGATGAAGATATGTGAAAAAGATATAGATCGTTGGCATTGTGTACACACTTCCCAATCTTGAGCAACACAATGAGGCAAAAGAAATGAGAGATACCCCAAAAGTTCATCATGATTATCTAGGAATAGAGGCCCACCTAAGGAGATAAGTACTACAGGGATTACCTCCACCTACACTCTCCAAGAGGACCATTCATATGAGCGACGTAACACAATCATCTGTGTCTCTTCCTTCTCAATCTCCGTCTTCCATTGCAATCTTACATAGTCCTACTGCCACACGAGAAGTGGAGCAAGGAGTGATTACCCCTCTTTAAACACCTCCACTTGAGTATGTCCCATTAGACACTCCTCAATGGATGCCTCAAGTTGCCCCAAAGAGAGTTGTCCTAGTCATCAAAGTTTATACTAGGCAATTGGCACCAAGAACTGCTACTCAGTGCCCTCTAGTCACTGCTTTCCCTGTGATCAGTCAAGCTCAACCTATTGTCCATGTAAAAGTTTCACCCCTTCGAGGTAGTGTGACAATAGTTTCTCCTACATTGGTCACTATTGTCTTGAATAAACAAGTCCCTGGAGTGGACCCTTAAAGAGTCACAATGCCTACAATGGACCCAATAAGAATTTTGCCTACTTTGAAGGTCACTGTCATGGTTGGGCTTCCAAGTGTTATTGCCCACACTCCTTATCTAAGCCAAAAGAGCCTAAAGGAAAATAGAAGGTAGCTAATGTTACCCTAGCCCAGACACAATTGATAGCTCAATGACCCACTTTTCCAATAATAGTAATACTCTATCCTCCCCCAGTTCTTACTTCTCCTCTAGTTGTAACATTTGCTCCACCATCTTCCACTCCTTTCACAACACATATCCTTGTTTTCACCACCTCCACAATGTTTGCCATGATTAATCCCACAACTACCACCCCTAGGCCTTCTCCATTTCACCCATACTCAATTGCATTAGCCACACTGCCCTCATCCACTGCCACTCCGATGTCCCAAGCAGAGGAAAATTAGATAGAAAGCATTCAATTGGCTAAGGCTAAAAGAAAAGAGATGGTCATAGTCAAAGAACATGAGGTAAAGCTAGAATTTGAGCAAGACGCTAGGAAACTGAAGTACTCCACACTAACTAGGAAGAGAAAAGCCAAGACAAGGGAGAGAGATGAATATGTAGACGACCTTGACTTCATGGTGGCTGCAAGAGGGGAGATTGCAAAGAAGGTCGTCCAAGGCATGAAACAAAGGATGCAAAGATTGGAGACCTAAACAAAGACAACAATACCTAAAGGAATAATGAGGAAGTAGGAAATGTTGGTTCATGGACCAACTAGGACTCGAACCTAGGACCTTCCATACGTTGCTGGAGTGCTCTACCACTGAGCTACTGGTCCCTCTTGGACCAGTTCATCTTCGGTCCGAGTGTGGCTTAACACCAACACCCCCCCTTAAGCCACACCTCTTGTGTGCTTGGGGCTCCTAGCCTGAACCTGGCTCTAATACCATGTTGGTTCATGGACCAGCTAGGACTCGAACTTAGGACTTTCCATATGCTGCTGGAGTGCTCTACCACTGAGCTACTGGTCCCTCTTGGACCAGTCCATCTTCGGTCCGAGTGTGGCTTAACACCAACAGGAAAGGCACTCTAGTCCCTATATGAGCTTCTAGCCGAGAGTTGCCAAGCAAAAGGGAGAGACACACCTTGGCAACAAAAGGTGAAAATTTACCAGGACCACATTGTCGAATTTGATGCCAAGCTAAGAAATTTAACCAAGGCCGTGAAGAATAATATATTTCCCCTCTTGAAACTCATGATCTTATATGACATCGGGTTGTGCCAAAGTTTTGCGATCCACATAAGAACCTCACTACAGGAGTGTGTAGATAAAATGTCTATGGTTCTTAATGCCATTGACAGTGCCACAAAACAATTTTGAAATTATTTTAGGAGGTTGGCAATATCTCATTATATGCTTTGGATGGCAAATTGGAATATTTTGCTAAATTTGTAGTCAAACTTGCCAAGTTCAAAGACAAGGTGCAGGAAGCAAACATGGGAGGCTGTGTCCAAGTTATCAAACTAGTTAGCTATGCTAAGGAAAAAATAGAATGTGCCCTTGCAAAGAAAGGCACATTGAAGACCCGCTTACCCAACCATGCAACTCTTTTGGCCAAGACATAGTCACTATTCAAAGCAACTATTATAAACCTATCAAGAATAGATGCACATTATCAAGCATGCGAAAAAACTTCCAAACTTAGCAAGCTGGCGATTCCAAAACTCCATCAAAGATGCAGTAAAGTGGAGGAAAAACTAATGTTTGCAGTCTATTGATTTTTTAAAGCATTGTATTCTTTTGCATGTTGTAGCTTTAATTTATATTTAGAAAAACTATTTTAAAAGCTTTGCATGCATTCTAAATTAGGATGAGACGGTGCCTATCCAATTATAAAAACACTTTGTAATCACCTCAAAGAGGAAGTTAATTCGGTGGAAGTTCTAATGTGTTTTCTTTTCTTGATTTTTGAAAGTGCATAAAATGTTAAATTTAATTGATTGCTAAATTAAATTTTTGTGTAAAATTTACAAATTCGTTGAAACTTATTTTATAATCATTGATTAATGAATGAATGTGCTAATGCCATTTTGTCATGACTCATAATATTACAAGTCAATGTTATGAGAATTAAGTTTGCAATTTAATTTCCTCACTGTGTTTGTTTATATTTGAGTTATGGTTAGAGATACACAAACATTGGTTTACAACACAAAAAAAATTAGAGATTAATCAATTAAAAAAGATGTTTTGTGTTCCGTTTAGAAACTCTTCTTTTTTGTCTTTCTTTCCATTTTTAAATTTTTTTTCTTTGCTCAACTGCTATTCCACCATGTGGTTAGTTATAAAACCAAAAACTTTGCTCAATCACTATTCTACCACATGGTTACTTATAAAACCAAATACTTGCAACTCGTGTCCCAGTTTACATTTGGTGACCCTAAAACAAAAGGGAACTTTTCCTTCAAACCTGTTGGGTGGGTATTACTCACATGCACAATGTCATAGAATATTGGGATACTTTACACCCTCATAAGGATTTTAGGATCTCAAATACAAACTGCATTGAACAGGGAAAATGCTCCATGGCAAAGGTCTTTATATTGGATGGCTATGGATTAAAACAAATTTCAAAGGTATTATACAAGGTGGAAGAGAAAATAGCTTCACATCTTAGGGTTAATGAATACAAAGGAGCCCCCTAGAGCTTTCCTTCCATTTTGTATAGGGGTTTACTTTAGAATAGAGAAAATTCTAAAGATATTTGGAATAAAACTTATTTTCATTCCTTGTAACAAAATATGTAACATGGTGAAATCAATTAAGGATTCACTTGAATCAAAGCTTGGTTTTGGGGTGTATTGCATTAAATTGTTTATGGGGTTTACCATATATTATGATAAATTGGGAGATCTTCAAGCAAAGGTTCAAAGAACATTCTTTAGACATTAATTATGGTCCTATCAAAAGCTCTACACCAGTTGAACATGCCTAGGAAACTTGTTATTACGTTTGTATATGAGAAACATGAATTTTGGTGAGGGAAGAATGCTTCTCAAGAGAAAAATTAGGGAGGCTATTGAGATTAGAAAACACACTAACCACCTTAATAGGGATGATGGGATGCAACCAAGTGATTAATGGAGAGCAATATTTCTCTTACACATGGGCATGTAATAATATTAATTATCACGTTGGAATTGTTTTAATGCTATGGGGACTATTATTTATTATTTTTAGTCCAACATTAATTAAATTTTTATGATGTATCTATATGAAAATCACTAGTTTGTAATTTAATAAATCAGTCTTAATGATGGACCCCAAAGTGTGGTATGAAACGTTGATTATCTAAATTCTCATGCAATTTGTTTTGGAAAACTTTTTTGTAATGACATAAATATATGTTTCATAGATCTTACCACCGACACAAATGTAGACACTGATAAAGATATATGAATGCATTATTTTTGAGCATGCATTCCATATAAAAGTCCTAAATTGATAGGAATATAGTAATGAGATCTAACCACTAGAATTTACTCTGGTAACTGCTCCCAATTAAGGCAAGGATATGTAATATATCAACTTGAACATCAATATAGGCCCCAAGGTTGAGCTCGATTGGTTAGGCCTTCAAATTGGGAACCTTTGTGTGTCAGTTCAAATCCCCTTATTTTAGATGTGGTGCAAGATTGGGGCATCCCAACAATGACATGGTTATAGTGGCAGGCCAATTCAAACTCATGACCTCGAATGAAGAGGCTTCATGGATAAACTTGCTTACCGATTTCCCTCGCATACAAAAAAAAATTGTGCATCAATATCTTAAGAATTGAATTGATATCCAATCTCAAGGGACCCATTATTGTACCAAAATGAACATGAACTTTGTTTCAATGGACTTCATCTCTTCCAAAGAAAAGATTTTAGGGATGCCCCATTAAAGGTGATTACAATTGCTTCATCAAAGAAAAAGATGCGAAGAATCTTAATAGTGTTCCAATTCATATTAGTGAATCATCTTCATGTTAGAACCCAAAACATCATTTCATTAATGAGGTCCAATAAATAGTTTTTAATGTCAAATAATTGCTTCCTTTAAAGTTTTTGCTACCTAGCACTACCACAAACACGATAAACTATTTATTGCCTATGACAATTTTGTGCAAAGTTCATTATTCAACCCTTATTTCTCAATCTTACCTACTAAAGTAAGAACATACAATTCAAAGCTACATACACTTCCCAAATAAGCTGGAATATTTTTGTTCTCTCTTTAGTGTTAAGTAGCTCAACTTTATTTTCAACCATGGAGTATTGTTTGAGTTTGTCATATAAAGTCGTAGTCTCATAGGCGTAAAAATATTTGTTATGTTAATTATTTTATATGTTTAATGGGGATGTGCCACCACCCTTTTATTCCATGTCCTTATTCCCCCATTTGTCTCCATATGCCATTGTATATGTGTTATCTTCCTATTCAGATATTAATCCTAGAATTTTGGTTGTACATCTAAACACCCCATTTTCATGTTCATATTTTTTCCATAGGTAGTTGTTTGATTTTAGAGTATCTTGTCAAATATTCATGGGGGTTGTTCTCATATGTCTAGGTTTGAATAAGTTGGTTCATGGTCTTTTGCAACTCTTAATGAAGCTCAAAGTGCATAATAATGGTTAGTTGTGTTTTGTAAAAGCATAGTCAAGTGTGCATCACAACATTATCGCTATGATAATTAATATTGTTTGTTAGGTCGTGAGTTAGATGCCTTTATTACTTCATGGTCAATGGGAGTTATTCAATATAATAAATATCTGCTATAGGATTTATCCCTATACACCTTGTGGTAAGTGTTTAAACAATTTATAAATATTTTATGAAGTTAAATAAGTTGAGTGGTGAAAGGCACTACTCGAGTAAATATTTTGAAGCAACTAGTCAATGGGAAATATGGCATAGATGGAAGGGGGACACTATATTTTGAAGCAATTGGTCGATGGGAAACATGGCATGTGACAAGCTTCAGTTGGAGGTTGGGTGTCCGACTAAGGACGAGAAGTTTTGAGAAGCATGACATGTAGTAAGTTTGGGTTGGAAGTTGGGTGTGTGGTTGTAGCTTATTTATAAATATAAGAGGCACAACTACACAAAATGATAGAAAATAGAGGTATATTCACACCCAATATATAAAATTGCATACACAAACCCAAAAGATTGAAGAAATACTTATCCAAAATATGTGAAAATATTATAATTACTTATATTAATATTAAAAAATAGATTTATTATATAAAGTAGGGTAAACCCTTATTTATAACGAGTAATTTTCCACATAGGGTACCTTTAAAAATGCATTAAATAGATTTAATGAACATTATAATAGCTTCTCATACAAATCCTTTGCCCCTATTAAATACCTACTTATGATCACAACTTATTATCACTTGTATAAATAATATCATGTAACTGTGAGATTTATAAAAATATTTTTTTGGTTTGAAAACACATTCCTTCTCCTTTGGGAAGATTTGTCTCGAATGCTTGAGGACAAGATGGAAGCTTTCCCATGCAACTTATTCCTCTACTTGGAGATAATCTCTTATATGTAAAATCTTTAACAATGTTCTATCTTGATGAACCGAATTAAATCATTCACTTTAATCTAATGTATATGCTTAAGGGTATCACATCGATCAACATAGTGTTCAACCAAAACAATATTAACCATATTAAACATGTGATCAAAAGTGTCATCTGCATGCACTTCTAAGGTTAGTGATGATAATGAAGATAAAATTAGTGAAACATAATTCATAACCAATGGAAGACCAAAGAAATCATCATTATCTCCTATACAAAAATCTTGTTAAAAAGGAGACTTAGATGAAGAACCTCTTACATTGCTTGTTTTATAATACCTTCAATGGTATGCTCCTTAATAATTTCCACCGATACGTTCCCCTCATTAGAATAACCATTTCAAAGAATAGATAATCCATTGGAGAGAAAATGAAGTGACCTCATTCATCTCTTATGCATCATCCTCATTAATAAACTTATTATTTAGGGGAATTATCAAACATGGGATGAAAATAATTTTCTTTTTTCACATATGGGAGATTCTTAAAATAAAAGTCAAAATGAATTACCCCTATCCAACTGAAATAAATTCTCGTACCATGAAATGCAATTATCCTTCAAATTTAGCCATCCACATATTTGATTTTTCATATTCCCATTTCATATTGAAATAAATTATTAGCTTATCAAAAAAATTATCAAATTTATCAACATTATTCTCAACACTTCCTCTTTAACCTTATTTAAATTTGACTTTATCTTTTTCTTCAATATTATTTTTAGTTAGGGTTTGAAAAAATGAATGGATCTCCCTTCACAATGAAAATACGAAGCTAAATTTTATGGTAAATTCGATCTAAACCTCTTCTTGAAAATGTAGAAACATAACATTTGTTACGCTTGCAACTTCTAATTTTATAATTCTTTTTACTACAACAAAAGTTTGGATATTGAAAACAAATGTTTAATTGCATATATTTTCTCTCTGTTAATATTTAATTAACTCTAACAAAACATTACATATTTGGGTTTGTTTTGAAACAAAAGAAGCAACATCTCATTTAGATGCATGAGATAAAAGTTATACTCCATCAAAAACATGATACCAAAAATTTAAACTCTTCAAGAAAATTCTAAGCTATCAACTTGTGGTGGTTGTATCTCCCTCAATATTACTCTAAAATAGACAAAATTTGTACTTGTTGAAAATAAGTAAGAGTCAACTTTCCAACAAAAAAGTTATCTCATTCCAACACTCAAATAGAAAATTACCACATCTAGAACATAAAACTCTTTTTTGCCTTATAGATATGAAAGTGGTTATAATACCACTTGTAAAGAACATGCAAACACAAAATGGATGACTAAAAAAAATATAGAACAAGGCCCCCCCTCATTCCAACACTCAAATAGAAACTTACCACATCTGCAACATAAAACTTTTTTTTTGCTTTATATATAGGAAAGTGGTTATAATACCACTTGTAAAGAACATGCAAACACAATATGCATGACTAAAAAAAATATAGAACAAGGCCCCCCCACACACTCAATATATTACCTACCAAACACTACCACTTACCATAACTCATATAAAAAACATGCCCTGATTATAAGATTTATAAAAAAATATCTCATTACATAAATGCAACAATGAGGAAGGATGAGAAGCTTGTGATGAATATGCACTTGCATAGATAGAAACAAGCGTTACATGATAGTGAGTGAATAATAAGACACTTGGAAGGTGGAGGTCAAATAATTAAATATTATATGATATAATCAACTGTGGAAGGAAGTAATAAGTCCATGCGTACCAACAAAATAATATTTTTTTGCCTGATGTTAACCAATGTAAACATGCCAGATGGAATTTCAAATGGAGTTAGAGGAAAATGAGAACCCCAATAAAGATAACATGTAAATACATGCAAATTTAAAAATAGAATAAAATCATTTGCACATGAATGGGCCAATAGTATCATGACACGTGAAGGGTCAAAGGCGAGCTTTAATAGTCCCCATGGGGGTTGTACATTTGTCAACAAGTAACGACATTGATGAAAACATGGTTAAATTGAAGGATCCACTTCCTCAAGAAATTTAAAGGTTGATGATAAGTCCAAAATAAAGGATTTTGAGGTCAAAGTATGGTAACATGGTAGAATCTCCCCTCAAGAGTGACATCTACAAAAGTTCACATGGAAATGGACCAATTAGAGACTAGTCCATGTCACAGTGGGTTAGTATTAAAAGTGACTTTTTGAATAGTTTGATATGGAGATCAACATGGTTCAAAAGTCCATGTAGGATGAATTAAACTGGACATGATGAATTAACATGATGGACTTATCTCCAAATGGAATAAATGGTCAATGATTAAGCTTTGGGATTGGTTGAAAATAATGTGAAAAAATAGGTGGCTATGTGTCTTCATAATAATTAAATTATAAATTAAATCATTGTTCAATTAACTACATATGTTAGAAGCTCACAATGCATGTAGAGGAATGCACACTGACAAGGAGTTGAAAAAATGGGATAAGGTGTCAAAGCAATGTATAATATTGAAGAGACGAGATTTTTTTTTTTAAACATCCAACAAACACGATTATTAGAATTTTTTTCAAAGGTATTAATGAATTTGAACAATTATTTTAACACATATCGACACATGGAATCAAAGTTTTGTATTTTATACATTATTTATATCATGCCACCACAAAAGCTATCAGTTTCATGATAATAGACATAAATTTATATTAATGATCACCACCTTGATAAAGTAAAGGAAAGGAAGTGTCCTTTAAGGTCAATGATGTGCAACTATATGACCACCATGTACTACTTGTAAGCATAATAAAGATTTGGAATTGAGGCACCAAACTTTGCTACCATCATAACAATTAAGCTCAAATAATTGTACATGACAATTTTTATGTTTGAAAGAGCATTGAATTTGAATTGAGTGAGTTGATACAAAATTTTAGTGAAAATTAAGCATGGCTAAAGAGTATGTTTGTGAGGTCATAACATGGTTAGGAAGAATCCATCACCCTTTTCATCTTTTATTTATGAATCATTAGCCATTGAGTAGAAGCCATTAATAGACTCCCCCCCAATTCCCAATATGTTTAAAATGGGTGGCAGTTATGGCATGCATATGGGTATGCATGACTATAAGATAGGGACTTTGTCTAGAGATTTTTTTTATGAAGTTTGTATAAAATTGGACAAAAGACCTCCATATTCAATTAGTTGGAATTTGGGTTTTGTCAAAGGATTTATGCTCTACCTTTGAAATTTAAGTCTTGTCAAAGGATTTATGCCCTACCTTCATGTGTTCCGATAACTTTCATTTGAGTGATGATTAATTTAAAAATAGGTTAGGTGAACTATTTTGGATGCACAAGGCAACACAATACTCTAATTAATCTATGAAATTATTAAAAAAATACTTATCATAGAAAAATTAAAGTATGAAAAACCTATTAACATTAAATATCTTGAGATATTTTTTGATAGTGATTAATATAAAAATGCACATTATAACCAAGTTTAATTCAATAACCATAACCCAAAATTTATAGTGAGAATATAACATTTCCCACCCCATCAACGAGTTTAGGAATTAAATAAGTTTTCACAACCATATAAAGTTACAATGGCCTTAGACTATACTAAATAAAAACAAGCCCATCTACATTCTCCATTGATCAATAGGTGACTTATAAAGCTAGATATAATGCCCAAGTAATGGATAATTTTCTTAGGTCTAGTGAATTTATGTCATTGAGTAAGCCATTTATGAAATGAGTCATATTCAATTATAATAAAATTTGAAAAATAAATAATGTAAGTCAACATCTATTGATTTTGATGTGATCTAATTTAATGGAAGTCCCACATTCACGTTTCAATTGTAGTGAGGTATTTAACTCTTTGCCTCATGTTTCATGGAGAAAAAAATTGAAGCAAGAAAAAATAATCCCAAGTAATAAAGCATGTAATTTTAGATTTAAAAACTACCAATTAAAACCCTTTTCAACAACATACTTATTAAATCTAAAACCAAATTGAAAAGTAATATATCTTTTCAACAACAAACTTACTAAATCCAAAAACTAAATTGAAAGATAATATATCTTAAGAAAGTGGACTTTTTTTAAAGAATGAACTGACCATATTTATAATCAATTTGCCCTACCAAAATTATTAATATTATTTCTCATCCCTTATATCCTTATAAGGAAGCATGCATATCATCCAAATTTTGGAATGTTACCTTGTAATTTTATTCAATATTCGATTCACATAAAGAGTTAAAAGGTGTACTTAATATGATAATTATTATTTTTATTTATGTGAAAATTTAAAATATTGAAAAAGCATAAATATAAATATCACATCATCATAACACAGAGACAAAATATAACACAACAAATAGAGGTATAAATTCTTATCATTTTAAGATCAAAGATGTGTACAAGATTATTTATTTATGAAAATCATATGCATCTAACTCTCTCAAAATCCAACTATCAAAAAGTAGTTAAGTGTAGTTTTTATTCATATCTTTAAATTTATAGGATCATAAATACTTAACTAATCTAAGAACATACTTTAGCACATGCATTATTTATTTCAAAATTCATTATCCACTATTACATTTATCACAAGCTAAAAAATATTTGCAAAAATATATAAATTAAAATAATCTCTTAATTCTTCCATACATAAGGGCAGGGGGCTTAGTTCGGTTGGTTAAGCATTTTCGTTGTGGCTCTACTGGTCAAGTGTTCGAGTTCCCCCCCGCCTCGTGGTATCGGAGGGTGTGTCATGCCAGCATCGCTGGTCACGTTAAAAATTTTACCAGGCGTACTGCAGGTTATAGGGGGACCATGCTGTCCTGATTGGTTGACTTGACAATACCGATTCCTGCAGTCTTAAAAAAAAAAAAAAAAAAAAAAAAATTCTTTCATACATAAATTATTTTATCGTCTTGAAATAGGTATTGTTATGATGATAAAAAGTAATATTTTGTTAACACCCTATTAAATAATCATCTTGCAATCTAGAAATTGGGTTACTCATACCCAACACCATAGAAATCCAAAAAAAATGTACCTTAACTTAGCTTATAATCATCTTGTAATTCTAAAATTGGGTTACTCATACGCAACACCATAAAAATCCATGATAAAATTCCACCTCAACTTATCCCAACACATCATGAGACACAAGCTTAGCCATTTAAGGAACAACTGACTCCTTAACTAGTTTCTGATTGGACCACATTTTTATTAATAAGAAAAAAGATTTTGTAATAAAAAGAAAAGAGACATCATGAAGTTGTCAAGACAAAAGTTAGAAAGAAACATAATTATCTTAACATAGTAAGACATATCTCAAAAGATTATATAAATATAAACTATACACAAAAGAGAATAAGCTTAGGAAACTATAATACGACATGATCCATCAAGGACCATTTTACTTATATTTTCTCTACATTATTTGTGAATAAATTATAAGAGTTCTTGTTGCTGACATGTCACTGACAGTATAAGTATTAGTTATCATCAAATATTTTTGATAAAAATATTTGATGGGAAAATCCACTTTATAATTTATACAAACAAGCAACTCATACCTTTATGCATTATTTGATGCCTCACCTTAATTTCCATATCATTTTTTCCCATCACTACACCCATTTTCCAATGACCAAAATGAAGTCCTCATATGACACAAACATATTTTTCACTTTTAGAGTAGAGAAAATGAGGGTTTTATGTTGATTAAAGGTATTTTAAAATAGAGGTGGTATATGACAATGGATGCTTGCATAGAAAAACAAAATTGAAAAATATTATCCATTGAATATAATTATTGTGCTTATTATTCTTTCTCTCAAAAATGAATTTAAAGCTTTAACAACTATTAGAAATGGAAATGGAAAGAGTTAGTAGTGGGTTTTTACTACAAATTTATGTTCCTTTTAATCCTCATTATATAATGCCCAACCCATATATGAAAATAATAAATTTTTTATTTACATATCAAAGAAATGAGGGTTTAATGTAGACTGAGACATTAGTCAAAATTGAGTTGGTCAATGATGGTGGGTGTTTTTTTAAAATAAAAAAAATAATTTAACTATTAAAATTAATAAGGGTAAAATTGAATTGATTTAATTATTATTCTTTATTTTAGAAAAAGAATAAAAAATGGGATAATAAAAAATGTTAACACTTGTTGATTACAATTATAGGTTCCTTTTTACACATGAAAATTTTCTTTTCTTTTCAAGTGAACTTCCTTTTTCCTTTTAGGGTTACATATTTAAGTACTTTTACATTAGGATTTTCATACCCTATTTTTTGGAAAATAATGGTTACTAAAAAAATATATATATTCTCAATTTTTTTTTATATAAAACATTAACATTTACATTATAAAATTTTGCTTCTCCATACTATTCCAAATAATGTATTGAATGAGATTTCCCTAATGTAAAATCAGAAATACCACAAGAGTTTGTTGTAATTCTTCCAAATCAAGTGATGGTCAGAATGTTCTTAAGGATATCTATCTCCTTTCCACTGATATGTATATTTTTGTGAGATTAGTTTAGTAAATTTTGAAACTTAGCATTCTATCATTTGATATTATAATTATTAATCATGATAGTTCATAGTTAAAACCCAAGTCATATAATACATTATTTAATGATACAAATATGCATTGGAGTATTACATAAATATATTATATGTATAATAAAATGAATTTTTATTTTATATACACAACATAAAATGTTTAATTTATGCATATGTGATAAGACATATTTCACTTAAAATATATATATATATATATATATATATATATATATATATATATATATATATATATATATATATATATATATATATATATGTTAAGCCAACATATAATTAAATTTACATTTTTTTATTTGATCGGGTAAAAGTAAATGTTTTACATGGATCCTATAATTAGAGTTTAAAAATAGATAATCAAATCAACACATAAATGAACAAAAAACAAACAAACTAGTCATTTAGACTGGCCAAAAAGACAAATAAGCTACAAACAGTAATCCCCAAAAACTTAGAGAAACTTACACTAAACTTTGGCCAAGAACTAATTAAACAAGAGAAAAATAGGTACATAATTGAAGTAGTAGACTCATTTGAGTCAAAGTAATTTACCATCATGGATAGAGCAATATGTTCCTTGTCTTATTTGGTTTTTCCTTTGTAATTTGACCCAAAGTATGTTTGCTCATGCGTTTTTCCTTGTCCAGCTCTTTCTTGGCATTTTGGGCGAAGGTTTTGTGGCTTTGTTCTAAAGTAGTCTATATTTTTTTCCCTTCATGATGCCTGTTCCACTTTCCATTTTATTTGTACCCTTAGGTGGAAGTGGTAGGCATAGATGTCACCATCACCCATTTCTCCTTTTTGGGATGATTGGTTTTTCCCCCATTGGTTTGGGGGATAGCCTTGATATTCAGAGTATTCTCCCAATACTTTATAAAATTCTTAGCCTCACACTTAAGTGAATTCCATTCTTCCATCTATTTTATGATAAGATTTCTATGGTGCTCCAACTTATCCTTCAGTTTCATCAACATCAAATTAAAATTTAAATGAAGGCTTGAGGTGTCTTTCTCTCATTCTTTTCTTTATGGTCCTTTAGAGGAGATTGAGAAGTCTTCCTCCATGTTCTTAACCCTCTTCTCTTTGGGAATCTTAGGATTTTGAGCTTTGTATTTTACATATTTGGCCTTAGGTATGATTTCCACTGAGTGGGAACTTTTAGAATGGGCTTCATCCCAAGATTTTTTAGAAGAATCATGACTTTCCTCCACAATTTCCTCAGACTTCTTAGGGTCCTTATATTTGCTTTTATTTGCTGATACACTATGTCAACATTTACGTTAGGTAGTGACATCATGTGAAATCAACCTTTTGACTTGGTATTTGACCTCTACATACTTGCAAACGTAAGGGTTTAAATTATTCTTATATAATATATTGAATACAATGTATTTATTTCATTATAAACACATTGAAATTTCATATTATATCAAGAAATAAAATTTAATGAATCAATGCCTAGTTACAATTCTAATTTTAAAATAAAATTAATATTTATTTGTTAACATTAAAAATCCATCAACTATAATAAAGTTTAATTGATCAAGATTTCTAGTCTGAAAAAATGTTTATGTTTTTTTTTACATTCAAATAAACTTACATCAATAATTAGAAAATGTATTTGATATACCACACAAATAAAATTATAAACCTATAATAATTTAATGAGTTGTTATTGAAATCATATTTGATATTGAGGGCATTGTCAAACATGTATGATTTTAATAATATTTAAATTAAAAAACTCGAAAAAAAATATTTATCTAAAAATTATATATATTTTTGAACTAGCATGTACAAAGTAGATTATGTTTCCAAAATAATCTGATGAAAGATTTATTTTTTAATAAATTAAATGAAGATGTCATTCAATATATTATCGAATATGAAAAGGTGCATTGTGTAAAAATTTAAAAATATTTATAATTATTATTATTTATTGAAAATAAAAATATAATCATAATCTATAATCTAACCAATATATGATCCTACTAGTTTAAATTATAATAAATTTATAAACAAATTCAAATTTTATTTCAAGGGAAGTCTTGAGTACTCGTGCATGTATCAATAGTGATTGAATGAGATATATGGTTATTGTAATGCATGCTCTTTGGACCAAATTTTAGGTGTCAACAATGGAGTCAATATAGCTACTAGATGTGGAGTCGATGCAAGTGGTAGAGGAAGACTCATGTAGTTGAATGAGATTGAGTTATTAAAAGTGTACGAGGTGGAGTTGATGTAGGTGGTTTTTATTTAGGTAAAAATAGAGTTGAAAAACATGTAATATGTTGAGTCGATATATGGTGGCCACATCTAGTCTAACATGAGAATGTGAAATCCCTTATAGGATCATGTTTCACTCATCGATTAGGGTAGTTGTGTTGAATTGTGATTAGTTAACTAAATACCAATAAATGCTGGAACTATTTAAAAAGACTCTAGTTATTCTACATTTTTTGGTAATTAATTCAACATCCACTTCTAAGAAAGATTAAAAATCATTAGGATATGACATGGATGCAAAATATAGATAAGGGCTTGCCACACAAGATCAATGCCACTACATATAAGTTTGTATGGAAGTTTGAGGTAAGATTTACACACATGGAAAACACTCCTTTAACAAAGAAAAGATAAATTCTAAAAATTGGGACTAAGTATGAGGAAATATATGTAGAGATAATTTTAAGAATGGGCCTCTAAAAATTTATATAATATCCTTTCAAATCCTATAGTTTAGGCATAATTTCATTAGTTAATTTTTATAATTTTTTTAAAATACATTTAAATTAATTAGATATTCTATTGGATTTTCAAATATAGTTATAATTATCTATAAAATTAAATGTAATATTCAAACCAAGATATAATTACATAAAACAAAAGAATAAAATGAATAAAACTAATTAAAACTCAAACTTTCTCTTTAAAATCAATGCAAAAACAATAATGCTTACTCGATAATGAAATTAACCTGTAAAAATTGAGCCTTAATATGTTTACTTCAGTTGAATAGATACATTACTAGGGATTCAACATTGCGAATGACTATGCCTAAATGGTCAAGTGACAAAGGCTAACTAGTAATTTCACCCTAAAGGCACAATGGTGATGTCGATAATGGTAGCAAGGTTTAGTATAAAGTAACTAGAATAGAAATCAAAGGTATGTAAAGTAGAGTGGAATATAATGAAAAATAATTGTTCAATGAGAAGGCACGTGTAATTAGATTGAAGAAACACATGTTTCAAAGTTGATATGTGAGATTACATATAAACATATTTGTTGCATGATGCAAGATATAAATAGAAGCACACATTGTATTCAATTTTTGCATATTGGTAAAAATTAAATGCAAATTAAATGTAGGAGAGATCATCACCTATATGTAATAAGTGCCAAGTAAATAATACATGCTCATGAGAGATGGGTTCTTATGAACCAATATATTCAAAATTTCATGAGTCAAGGGAGCGTGTTTCTAATAACATAAGGATGGAATATGTTATATAACACAAGCATTTGTTACCCTAAGCATTTTTATCAAAAAATTAATTTAAATAGTTAATGGGATTCAATTATTGAGAAAATTAGGATCGAGAATGAACTTGTTAAAAATGTTACAAATTATAAGGATTTGCAATACTCTTGAGAGTGAGGAAAATAACATTAATTTGTGGAAGAACAAAACAATTTTTTTAAGTTTTTAATGAAATATTAAAGTAGTTGGATGTAGATTGAAAGAATATTTATAGGAGTTACTAAGCCCCAAGAACAAACACATACACTCTCAAGAAACCCATGATTAGAAAAATTGAATATACATGATTTGTTTTTGCACAAATAAATATTTTTGATTTCATTAGAATTTATTTTTTTAACTAACCAATCAATCAATCCTTAAATTCAAAGGTGTTGAAAAATATAAAGAGTAAATAATAAGTAATGTTTCAATGATTAAAAAAGGATAAATAATAAATCCCATTTTACTTTAATTTTCATATAGATGATTAATAAAGGCAATAATACAATATGATTTCAAAGAATAGACAATCTCTAGCCATGTATCTTATTGCAATGCACAAGACTTCTCATGTTGTATTTGAATGGCTAAGATAAAGTCCAAAAATAAAATATTTCAAAATACTATCTTCTTTTGAAATAGTATCCCAACTTATTTATATTAAAGAAAAAAATGTTGAGCATTGATGAGAATACAATCCATAATGGAAAAGGTATTTTTTTCCTGGTAGATATGTAAGAATAGGATGATTAATTATGGAAAGCTGAAGATATCCCCTATGTTTTCTTTCTAACTCACTTGAATATGAAAATGAAATGAGGTACTACACCATTATCATAGTTGTGTAAGCTAGGTAATTTTCTTAAATTGAGGTACTACACCATTACCATAGTTGTGTATGCTAGACAATTTTCCTAAATTGACAATAAAACCATATTATATAAATTGTAGAGGAAACCATGAATTTGAAAGTAATATGTGTTATACTTTAAGTTTATACCTTTATCAATTGTTCACACTTAAATATGGAATTATGCCTTGGCCTTTAAATTCTACTTATTCATTGATACAAAATTTAGAGCTTGCCTTAATATCCCTTGTCAATTATTTCTCATTTGTCAAATTTAAATTTAAACATTAAAATTACATTAATATGAACATTTTAAAATGAAATTTATTTACTTTATATTTCTTAAATTTAATTTTTTAATATATTATGAATGCTTTTATGCTCATGCAATAAATGTGAAATAACAGTAACTTGTATTCTTTTTTAATGAATATAATAAATGTACAATAAAACTAAGTTTTATGATATTTTAATGTATACAATGAATGTGCAATATCACTAAGTTGTATGCTATTTTAATGTATACGATGAATGTGCAATATCACTAAGTTGTATGCTATTTTAATGCATACAAATCTTATTTCCATCATTATTAGCTCTGTTAATAAATACAACAAATCTACAATGACATTGAGTTATATTGTGTTTTAACTCATCAAAATATTATTTTTATCATTTTTAGTTCCAAGCAATAATATATCTAATATCTAAACTAGTCACAATATTTTTCAATAGATTATAATAATATTTCACAATAATTTAAAAGAGTTAGGATACAATATTTTTTATTCATTATAATTATATTTTTTATAATTAATTTTCCCTTTCCTACAAACACACACACATAAAAATTTGGCATCCACATAGATAATGAAGTTTTGAAAAATTATATTCCCACTTATATTTCAATCATGGAAGAAAAAATGAACTCAAAATCTTATAAAGAGATAGTTTGAATAATTTTTAATTAATAAAAATTAAAGCTAATGATAATTATGGTGGCTTCTTTTAATATATTTGGTCTAAATATATTTCAAATTGTATCATTTAACCAAGGATTAAATTTGACGATCGACTTTACTTATCATATTTTTTTTGATGGGATTATTTATTCAACATTACCCTTCAAATGTTAATATAATTCATATAGGAAGAAAACATATTTAATATAATATATATTTATTATAATATTTTAGAATTTTTGATGGTTTATCCAAAATTTCTCCTTAAAAAAAATATAATATATCAAAAAAATTGATTATATATTACACATAAAAAAATAAAATAAAATTAGACGACCATCAAATTTAATCCCTAAATTAAACCATATGATTTAATTTACCTTTGAATTAATTTCAAAATCTATTATTCAAATTAATCCTACTATTATTATGATCCTTCTAATCTTTAATATCTTTTAAATTTTGAAAATTGAAAATCCCATATGCTATTCTTATTATTGTTAATAATTTTTAATCATTAATTTTTTTCTTGTTAATGACTCTTACATATATGAAATGTTATGCATAAGGTTTTTTTTTTAACAAAAACAATAATGAAAGTGCCATGTGCTATTCTTGATATTATTATCTTTTCAATCGTTACCTTTTATTCTTGTTCACGATTCTTTTACTATTCATAAAATGTTATGCATCATCACTTTTTTTCATTAATATTCATTTCTATAAAAAAACTAAATTTTATGGCCATATTATCATATTTATAATTTTCCTACTATTGAAACTTATAATATACTATTATCTACATTTTAGCATTCAATGCTAGTTGACCATATTTAAATTGTCAATCAAACAGTTGAAGAGTCAAGGCTCCCTTCTATGATGCATACTTATAATATTCTTGCTTATAATACTCTTGTTATTGGTATGTGATGAATTTGATGTGGGATGAAATGGATATTTTTTCGAAAAGAGAGAAATGAGATCTTTAAATCAATTTTTTTTCTTTATATTCTAATGGTTAGGGGTTATGCATTCTCAAATCAAGTGAAGATGATCAAATAATATTTTAACTACTTGAAATAGTTATATAAAAAAGGATATATTCATAATTCGGGATTTAATCTATGTATACTCTAAAAATAATGATTGAGATAAAGTAACAAATATTGAAAGTCTACTTCAATTTATAAGTAACAAAGATTATAGTGTTGAGTATCATGTCAATATGAGCACTTGAGTATTCATGTTATATTTATTCTATTTTGTGTTTTATTAGTTTAGAAAGATTATTTAATTTAGTTATGTCTTAGATTATTTAATCACTTTGAAATACTTTCAAATAACTTTCTAAAAAATAACTGTAAGTGTCAGTTAGAGTACAATTCACTGAATGTGTATTTAACTGAGATCAAACACTTATCCATTCCTATTAAAAGTTGAGGAACATGTTTTAGAATAATATAACTAAAATTAATATTATTTTAATCAATTTTATTTTCTAAATAGGTTTGGAGTGCCTAACTTGATTTGGTTGTATGAGTTGCTTACTTGCTAAGAAAGGCTTCTTGCATGTTGACTTTATCTTGTCAATAAATCAATCTTGTTTTCTTAAGTCTAATTTCAGTTATGTTGGAGTCTATTTTAAGTTTAATTAGTTGTTAAATAAATTTCTTAATTTATATTTCACTTTATTGATATAACTTGTCATGCAAGTTATCTTGTAATAGGCTTGTTTTAGTTTTATTTATTAATAAAAAATTGTACAAAAAAAGTGTGGGCACAATAGTAATTATTGAAAACTTTTTTGCATGTGTAAATATGTGATTTATTTTAGATATATAATAATTAAGACTAACAAATATATGTTTTTTATTTTAAAATTATTTAGTATAGATTTCAATCAACTTCTCACTTATAGTATACCTAGATTAAGAACTAGTAATTTTGAGATAGATTGGTTGATACATATATTCAATTTCATATTAAATCAAAGATAATTTTCACTCTATATATACATTCAAAACCTTCATATAGGCCTTTATTAGATATGACATTTATTTTTACCTGTATAGAAATAAATAATGTATAAAAAATAAAAAATTCCATGGTTGGAACACTAGACCATTGCATAATTATTTCAACTACAAGTGTAACTCATTTGGTGACAATTAATTATTTCAGGGATGGTGCAATAAATAAGATTGGAGTTTTTGTAAATTGAGAAAAAATAATGGAATGGAAAGTATGTCTATTTTTGTATCAGGGAAAGATGGCTATAAATGAACAAAATGGCTTGACCACATCATGCCCTTTTTAAAATGGAAAAATTAGAGAATATATGTGAAAATAATATGCTTGGAAGGTATAATGTGTAAGTAAATAATGAATGATTGTATAAGTTTTAATTTTAAATTTATTTTTTTAGCTATAAGAGAAATCACTGTTAGAATTTCATTGTAAATTACTTATATCCTGGGAAGGATTTGGAGAATTTAAATAAAATGGAATTGATTGGTGTAAATCTATACTCTATGACCTTTGTTAGCAACTTCTCAACCTATGCAAAATTGTAATATTTGGAATGCGGTATGTATATCCACCAAAGGATGATGGGAAGTAGAGTTTTGTTTGATGTTATAGTTGCTAATTACCTAATAAATATGAAATAAAAATGTGGAAGCACACCAAAATCATTAGAAATATTTGATAAAATTACTCAAATAAATGTGATATCATTGATTCCTATGATTTTAGGATATACACAAAATGGTGTTATGGATAAGGCTTTAATGATTTTCAAATGAATTTCTCAACAAGATGTGGTCTCATGGACTATAATAATTGAAGGATGTACACAAAATGAACTTGTTATGAAGGCCTTGGATATTTTTAAGGAAATTTAATTGGCATGTGTAAATCGAAATTCCACTACATTTCTTATCATCCTCCTAGATTATGCCAAAATGGGAGATTTGAAATAAGGTATGGACATCCATCAAATCATAATAAAAGGTAGGGTTTTATCTAATATTATAGTTGTAAATGGCCTGATAGACATGTATGCCAAATGTAAAAGAATTTAGAAGGCATGAAAATTGTTTGACAAACTAACTCAAAGTAACATATTCTTATGGACTATGATGATTGTGAGATATGTAATCCATGGCTATGGAAAAAATGTTCTTAAACTCTTTGAACTAATGAAGCATTATTCCTAATCATAAGATGCCCTAATATATATGACTTAGAATAAAAAACAAATGGGATTTCAGATCTATACATTTTTTATTCTATCAAAAAATTAAACAAAGACAAAGAAAGAACTACAACTTAAATTAAAGTAAGAGAAAAAGTTGCAGGGAAAATTTAAAAAGATAAATAGGGTTTAGAAGATTTCATACCATTTTTTGTGAGAACTTAGAACCTCTTCAAGTTTCCTATAACTCCAACAACTGTAACATTAAAGGCTTGAACAATATGAGAATTTTCCTTATAATAGACTTTAAGAAACAAGAGTGAAAATAGTGACATATGTAGATAAAGATTTACCTTGGAAGTTTTATTGGATTTTCCTCTTCACAAATTTTGTGGTTAATCAGTAGAAATGTTAATCTAGCTTATGAACATGTCCATATTTTTTTTATTTTGCTTTAAAAACTTTCTAAATATGGATATGGTTTGAAAATGATCTAGATTTCCACACCACTTAGTTTGTATGTAGATTTATAATGGGGATAATAAATGTCATTGCACATTGTCATGGGTAGTTTAAATGGTAGCCGATGAATATGAATGCGTAAATATCATTAAATTTATTATGACACTAGAATATGTATATAACACACCTTATTTAGTTACATTTATAATTTAGAATCAATTAAGGTTGAAAATATAATGAATTTTGAAAAAGTGTCAAAAAATTGAGTTTATTCCCATATATATTGTAGTCAAAAACATATTATATGTATTGTGGTCTCTAATTCCACTAATCATCACCATTGATTTTTTTAGGATGCATTCTATGTGGGTGGTGGGAGTATGAAGGTGTGCCTAGATTTATGTCTTCGATTATTTTTCACCTTAAAAATAAAAATAAAATAACTCAATTAATTAACACTTTTAATGTAATATTTTTATTTGTAAAATATATTTATTATTAGAAACAATATTTTTGATGTTATTGTAAGGTTAATAAGTAATATTTAAATAATATAATTTAAAACCTATTTTTTATTTTATTTATTTTTAATTAGGTTGTGTGGATTTGGTTTCTTTGGAATATTTTTTCTTGAGGTTGTCTCCTAAATTTCATAATCAACACTAAATAATAATTTACATGACATTAATGTTAATTAATTCATATTCACTGACAAAAATTTACTCTACCCATAACAATGTGTAATGACATTTCTTATCCCCATTATCAATCTATGTGACTGTGTACTCAAATTGATATGACATGTTTGGAAAAAAAAAGTTTAAATGAGAAATGAAAGTGCATGCATTGGAATTAATGAAATTATACATTTTATCCTCAAACTATTGAAAAGATTTAAATATATGTATACACACAAAACAATCCCATTTCTTAGTTAAATAATACATGGTTTTATCAAATGTTAAGCAAAATGAAAGGTATAGTATCCCTTCAAGACTAATACAATTTTATCTTATATATTTTAGAAAAATATAAAAGAGTATTAAATGATGAGGTTATGTCCATGTATCAAGACTTACCAAATAACTACTGTTTAAATCTATCTTTAATTAAACTAGTATTGTAAAAACTAATGAATTGATCATTGATGCCATCTTATTTACTTATGAGACATGTATTTTCATATTTTAAATTACATGTCACTACATAATGTATGAAGTGGACATTAATCATCAGTGGAGAATATATATATATATATATATATATATATATATATATATATATATATATATATATATATATATATATATATATATATATATATATATATATAAGACATGTATTTTCATATTTAAAATTACATGTCACTACATAATGTATGAAGTGGACACTAATCATCAGTGGAATGTCACTACATAATGTATGAAGTGGACATTAATCATCAGTCACTCAAATTTGGTCATGAATACTTGATAATATTAGTTTTGGCCCACTTTAATTTCAATTGACCTGAACACTTTATCTATACCAATTTTTCCACCTTACACTATCCTAAGTACCTATATATACATATCCCTTTCTAATATTTTATCTTACCCTCATAAGAATGTTATTAATTGTTAAAAACCTCTATAAACATCTACACAGACATCTCAAATCCTAAATTTCAAAATTTAACCCTAAAGGCAAAGTCAAATAATATGGGTCGATAGAGGAAATTAGTCTTGAACCTTATGGGTTGATCCTATCTTTCACCTTAGTAATGGTTACTTTTCAAATTTAGACCCTCCCTTATAGGTTGGTTTATATTTTTAGGATAGGTAGCATGAGGTTTTCCCATTTTGGATGTCTATAAAGGAACATCTAAGTCACCTATTCTATCATTTGGAAATCACTTATAAATTTAAATATTGAGACACACTTACACTAATGCACATTAAGAAAATCTTCTTTATTATTCCCAAATATGGTTCTAAACATTTAAAATAGTCTCTACCCAAGTTAAGAACCTATTATATTCAAGTCATATAAAATCATTATCAAGTATTAAATACATCTCTATATGCACACATGTAGCAAAAGGATCACGATCGTACAAATCACTCTAAGTGGGAGAATTGCATGGACTTGAATTCCCTCTTTGGAGTATTGGATATGTAGACAACATTTAATCATCATGAGGGTGATTGAGATCAGCTCATCTCATTACATTCCCCACTTTATATTTTTATGTTTTTAACTATTGGAAGCCATAATAGAGTTTAAAATTTGAATAAGTCATTTCTAAGTCATTCACATACATTCGAAGGTCAAATTTTAGTACATATACATGTTTTAAGTAGATGTTGGTGACTATGTCCTAATTTATCTAATTTTTTATAGAAGACATAATAAAAAAATAGTGGCTATCAATCATGACCCTACTACTTGATATTGACCATGAGTAGTTGTAGTCATAGTTACTATATCACATGTAGAATTTGTGTGAACTAATCAGTTCTAGCTATTATTCAATCATACACAATTTTATTACAAATAAAAAAAAACTACAATTAATAAGTCTTTTTGTGTTGTTCATAGTTAGATTTATTCCATTCATTCATTATTTTAATTTCATTATGCTAGTTACAAGTGATTTAAAGCATTTTCTATATTTCTATTCACTTTATCTCAATTAAAGTTAATATATCAATTAATTCTAAATTCTAATAAAACATATTAGCGAACCCACACATTCTATTCAAGTAATGCTTCAAAATTTTTGTCTTAGGGTTTAGATAAATTCTTAAACATACAACACTAAATTTCTTTTTCCTTAGATATAATATCTGACACTAAAATAATCTAACTTTGAGCTCGAATTTAATAGTTGACACTGAAAGAAATTTATATTAACCTTGGATCTAATATATAACAATGAAAGCCATTTATTTTAACCATAGATTTAGGATAATGTATTAATCTCCATACACAACATTTTTCCTTTTTACAAGACTTAAATTTTAGTTTCCTATTACTCATTTTTAAAATTTCAAAAATATCTATGGCTATATTGGATGAGCACACTAGTTTATTTTTTCCTTTGAGCTTTCCTAGTTTTCATTACATGTTATCTTCCTATAATAAGGAACATAATTAACAATCATATAATAAAAAAAGTCAAATCCAATAAGGATAAAATATCTAATGAAAAATCTCAATATATTTTACTTTATTATAATGATAAAAAAATGTAAGACTCCTTTCAATGTTCATCCTCTTAGATCTCGAAGTTGTAATAAATACCATCCCACTTCCATTATTCATCCATGACTTATACTGGATTCTATGATCCATGTTATTAAAAATTGAAGAGGTAGGCCACCAAAACATGTCCTTAATCAACTCCATCCACATCCCACATCTCCTGTTCAAAGTGGTTGTATGCATATTCGATTAGAAGTACCTAAGGCTTGTGTTTGTGAATCCCTTAAGGATCAAATAGTCATTATGAAAAAAATTATATAAGAATTTCAAAACTAAAATCAATATTTGAGTTAAAAAATCACATCATTGGAAAAAATATCATATATACAAAGAATCCAATTTGATAAAATGTTAGTTACATATTTACATCTATATCCAAATATTTTATGCCTCAAAATATAACATCTCAAGTATGGGTTCAAAAGAAATATACATCAATAGTTAGTGATTACTTAAGTGTAAAAAATGATAATAAGAGTTCAAGTGAGATTCTAAGGGAAATGGTTTGAAATAAATTGATCACATTAGCTCATATGCATACTCTAAGGAGATCAAAATACTATTATGCATATCATAGAATGCATGGGCATCATATAGACAACCATGTTACTTTGAAAAAAAAATACAAAGTATCATTGATAGTGGTGATCTTATAATAGATAAATCAATCAAGAAACATGCTCATGATATGAATGCATTTCCTAAGAAACAATTGAAAATGTAAAAAATGAAAAATTTAGAGCAAAAAAGGATTCAAAAAGTAAAATTAGATTAAGAAAGGTTACAAAAAGAACAATATGAAAAAAATGATACAAAAAGAAAAATTACAAAGGGAAGAGTTAAATCCAAAAATGGAAGAAATAAAAAATAAGATACTAAAAACACATTTAGATAAATTGTAAAATAAAATTCAAGATAATCAAGAAGGCATTCTTAATAAAGGTTTCTCACAAAGAAAATTAAAAATCAAGTCATACTAAATAAGGTTAATGTGGTTCCAAAAAAACTAACTAAAAGGTGCTCTTTGTATCTAGAGTCTTTGATTTTTATTCTTCATATTGATCGCAATAAATATACCAAAGTCAATATTAAATCTTTTCATGAAGAGAATATATGTAACATGACACTTATCCAACAACTTGGTTATGATAGTCAACACTTGGGTAATAAATTAGTGTTGTAATGGATCTATGGAGTTTCCAATCACACTTGGGCCAAAAACATGTTATGTTGTATTTCACATTGACCCTACATTAGATCAATGCAATGAAACACTAGGGAAATCATGGATGATATAAATGGGGGAAATATTGGGCAAAGATATTGACTATGTTGTATTTGATATTGAAAGTGAAATGGTTACAATTTCAAGATAGTAAAAATCCATAGAGAAAGAACATACACAAAAAAATATTTCTTCTGCTAACATTCCAACAAAGATAAATAATGCTATCACATCAAAGGAACATGATACAACACATTGGGAAAAGCTAAAGAAATTGAAAATTTCAATACCACAATATGGTGAGTTGGTTTTACATATATGGACATAAAATATGATAAGAGTGGCATATCACAATTTTAGGAACAAGAAGATAATTATGATCATGGTTATGCATAGTAATGGTATAATACTTTAAATGACACAAGACCTACACATCAACATCCAATTTCAATTGGTGGATTAGCATATAATTTAGAAGGTGATTACATATGTTATGTAGAAACACCATGGGAACATCCTATGGACCAAATTATTGGTTAAGTAAAAGCATCAAATAAAATTATTCATCAACATTCAAATAATAAAAAAATAAAAAATATTATACATAGCTTTTTATTTTCTTGATCATACTATTTTTCCACTTCTTACACATGTGATTGATTTTATCAATCTTAAATCACTTGTATATTAATGATTTTTTCACGTCTTGGATCTTCTTTTTCATTTTATAGATATGAATGGTCTAACAAAATGATCTACACTACAATCATTTTTCATTTACCTTGTTTTCATAGTTTGAACAAAGCAAACTACATTTTTCCATCATGGATAGTACTGAAATATAATAATATAGATCAGTTTCCATTACTATCCTAAGCTAGTTAATTCTGTCATGTAAATTTTTTCACAGTCAAATAAAAAACTAAGTAAAATTAAAGCTTTAATGCATTCAATTTTTAAGTATTAAGCACTCAATTCAAGTATACACAACAATACTTATTCATGCAAAATATTTATTCGATATGCTATATTTCTCATATATGCATGTTACATATATTGACAAATGTACATTTATGAGATGAGGATGTATAATCACTCCCCCACATAACTATTATATCTTCTACATGCCTTTCAGCCATAATACATCTACAATGGAGGCATCTTCCTTAAACATGACCATGCCATCATTTTTAGTGCATACTTTACATTGACATATGGTGTGGATTGTTCAAACCCCCTTCCTTTTTTCTAATTTTTAACCCTTGGTTAATTACTCTCTTTGGTTCTCATTTAAAATTTTAAAAAATAACAAAAGAAATCAAATATTAAAAAATAAAAACATTAAAAATATTCTATAAATCTAAAAATGGGACATGAGTATGAATAGACATATATTTTACATATTTTTCATATAATATTTATCTCATGATTGGTAGATAACATAATATTTTTATATCACACAATAACATAATATTTTTATGTTATTTTAAAAAAGCTACCCTTTGGGGCATTTAGTTAGCCATCCAACTTAAGATTAAAAAGTTGGCCATTGAAGGTGACTCCTTAAATATCATAAACACTATTTTAGGTAAGGTCATCTCTTCTCACACCATCATACAAATAAGAGAGGACTCTAAAGGTCTCTTCTAGTCTTCCATTAGTCACATATTTTGGGAAGGTAATTATGTTGTATATGGCCTAGCTAACGTAGGGGTCCTAAACCCAAATCTTACTACTTGGAAAAGCCCTAAAAACCTCCCCCCCACATCACTACCCTACTCAATCATGATTCATAAGAACTTATTAATACCTAAAGGGTCTGGGTCACATGTGCAACCTAAGAAAATTTATAATTATAAGCTTCACTACATCAAGTTCTATGATGTATACATTTATTATAAGTATTGGGTTGATCAATGCCATCTCTTTAGATGCCATCTCAACTGCAACAATTCATTCCATGAAAATTGTAGCCATTTGGGTCTCTCCTTGAGCATTTGTAAATTTTCATAGAAAATGACTAAGAGAAGGAAAAAAGTAATGGGAAGTGATAAGGATAGGTTTGAACCAATTTAATATGCTGAGGTCATATTGACTCTTCAAGTTACCTTGATCCATTATGAAAGAAGTAGAATTCTCTATGCAAAATCAACGTGTGTAGTGATTTTTGGGATAAGTTTTGCATGACTAAATCATGATCATTTATATCCAAAACTTGTATAAGGATAGTAAAATGTTAGGGTAATACAATGGTGAAAAATTTAGTATAAAATTATTCTTCACTTGAAACATGAACAACCATGAAAATTGTCCAGTGCATAGATTTTTGTGTATTTCCAAGTGTCGAATCATCATACACAATAGTTTTTACACACCATTGCACATGAGAAAATGAAGTCCAATCACTTTTAAATTTTACATAATGGTACAAAAATATGGGGAGAATGTGAAGGTAAAAAATTGTGTAAAAATTCACTCCCACATGTGAAATGCACAACTATGAAAATTAGCTTCTAAGCTGATTTTTACTTAGTCAATTTTTTGTGTTTCTAGTTTTCTGATCTGGCCAATGCACATATTTAAAGCTCATTTTTGCAATGGTAAATGAGATAAAATATTGTTAAAATTTATCATGGTAGTATTTAAATGTTATTAAAGTGTAATTGGAAAGATTATGTACACATATTCTATATAGTGTGTAAAATGTGTAGCTATAAAAATTGAATTCTGCACTGATTTTTACTTAGTCATTTTTTGCATCTCCTAATTGCTAAATCTACCCAGTAAATTTTTTTGAATCCCATTTTCACAAGATCAAATGAAGTTTAAATTACATAAAAATTTGTATGATTTTACCCTAAGGTCATGAGAAGGTAATGCACTTATTTTCGCAACTATGTGAGTTTTCAGTAAAAAGTTATGATGATGTGAAGTGACGCTCCTAGGAAGATTGATCACTCAGCTAAATTTTCACCAGAAATCACTTAGAGGGTAGGTCACAGGGGATAATTTGATAATTTAAAAAACTAAAAAAACTATTTTGAGTATATTTTTAATATATTTATGGAAATATAAGATATGATGGGTTTTTCTCATATCTTGCTCTGCAATTTTCCATTTTTTCATTTTTTGAAGGTGCTGATGCCACTATGTGTTGTTGCGTGTCATTTTTTAGCCATATATTTTGATCCACAATTTTTTTTTTGATGCCATTTATTGAATTAGAAATATGAATTCTCCCTCTTTACAATTATGTTAATTTAAAATTAGAGAAGTGTATAATTAAAATTAGTCAATGTTGTAGCTAGAATAGTACATTGATTTGACAAGTCTATAGATTTTAATGCAAAGATAGCTACTGACATTAGATGTCACTTAAAAAAATTCAAAGTGTGAACATGCCTTCACTTCTCAAATATATCTTAGCTACTTCCCCAATCATTATTGAATATTGTAACTACCCCAATAGTGGGTGAGATTGAGTAATGACCATGAGCTCTCAAATTGCCTATATAAGTAGGCATATTTATCATTGTAAAAGAAATACTTTTTTGAGAACATAAATGCCATGAAAATTTGCCTGCTATGAACACTTTTGTTGGCTAAACCTTTCAATTTAATGAAAATTGAGCTCACCTCCCTTCATTCTTCTTTTATTCTATGTGCTATCTATGTTTGTTGATCTTTGTCTATGGGTTATGTTTTCCCCTCTCATTGTTGTCCATTCCCAACACCTCTATGAAAAACTTGTAACTCACTTGTAGGTCATATTCTATGCGTATGAGGGTTTGCGTAGGCTTTATCTATGGATAACCTTCATCCCTCTCAATTTTTCTCTATGTTCTTACACTTCCCTACAAAATAATTATGCATTTAGACTATCCTTGGTGGAGTCTGTGTGATATTGTCTCATTCTAAAATTTTTGTAGTGTGTT
Organism: Torreya grandis; assembly: GCA_037957365.1. Classification (NCBI taxonomy): domain Eukaryota; kingdom Viridiplantae; phylum Streptophyta; class Pinopsida; order Cupressales; family Taxaceae; genus Torreya; species Torreya grandis. The sequence goes on from JARHVA010002903.1 coordinate 1,069,132, forward strand.
CATTAAGTCAGTAGGGGCACTTCACCTATTCTTGGTGAATTACCCCTTTTTTACTTTATCACTCTCTTACCTTCTCCCTCCATTTTCCATCAAAATCTTAGGTTTAGATTAGTGGTAGATTTACATTTTTACTCTTTAGGTATGCACATTGGTCTTAAACCAGTGTGCCTAGAATAAAAGGAAACTGACCTTCTCCAAAGGTTCATCCTAATGTAGGAGCATCAAATAACTAATCAATTTTATATACATGTTTGTTTATTGAATGCATTAGGAAATAATAGAAGGGGTAACAAGAATTTAAAAATAAAATGTTATTAATCATTTTACCCAAATGTAAATGCCAATATTACACATTATTAGAAATATATATTGGAAGACAAAATAAAGATAAAGTTCGATAAAAGAAGAGAAAATCTGTGAGAGGATAGTCATCTAAATGCTATATTTGAATATTGATTCAGGAAGAGATAAGTTATGTAGAAAGAATATAGGGTTTAAATAAAGATGATAAGATTATTTTAAGTTTGAGTCTAGATCAAAAAAAAAGAGAGAGGAGGAGTTGGCAAGAGGAGAAGGCCTTGTTAGGGATTTGACTGCATATATGTAAAATATCATCAAATAAAGAAAGGTTTTTGGTAGGTTGCTAAGGTCATTTTCAATGGTGTTGATCAATAGAAAGAAGCCTTAATATATTCTTGGCATATTCAATAAGAGATTCATTTGAATCAAGTAAAGAATCTCCTATAGATCAAAGAATGAATACATTTTTTTATTGCACATCAGTTTAATGGATTGTTTACATTCTGTGAATGGAAAGGTCTCAAGTTCACATAAATTTTAGTCTGGTAGATTGAGATATTTGTTTAAAAATATTTACAAATATGATGCCATATTGGTTTGTAAGTGGTCTATATTTTTCATTAAGAATTAAACAAAATATGTGATTTCTAGTTTGAGTTGTGTTCATATAAAATAATTGAACTGCTAATAAAATATGTTTAGGATGGTCTGTGTGAAGATTTAATGTTTGAAATGCATTTATTGTTATTGATAAGCCATATACAATTAGAAGTTTTTTGAATCATCTAATCATATAATGTGCCATGCAATGAAGATAAATTGTTTCATGAAATGCATCATTCAATAGTGAGAAGCCATTTTATATTAATTGGTCATTCAAACTAGTGGACTATTTTCCTGTGTAGAATAAATTCATTGTCAAGTGATGAATAGGTGGACTTGTGTGTAAAAAATAGAGGGAGATAGGAGTAATAAGAGTCTTATAGTTAATGGAGGTTATGAAAGTCAACTTATCTTAATTTTGTAGAAGTTTATGATAGTAATAGTCATATTGATTGATTTATGGAATCGATGAGTTTGATTGTGAAGTTTCAATATAGGTTATTACCAGAATAATATTTTATATTATTGATAATATCATACAATAAGTTTTAGGAAATAATTGTATAAGTAATTGGTAAAATTAATTTGGATGGATTTTTCAATGATTCATCGAATGAGCTGTGTCTTTTAGAATTCTATAAATAGTTCAAATTTGATAATAGTTGATTAAATGTAAACTCCACTTTAATATAGATTCAGTTGTTCAATTTTGGTAATTATTCTCTCAATTCTTTGAAGATTTTAGGCATTGGGATGTAACTAGGTATACGGAGTATTGAGGAGATTGACTGGTACTTACAACCTCATCAGTTTGAGAAGTTGCTTAATCGATTGCTTCTACATGTTGACAAGATTGCCCAAACAGTGTTACATTTTACTTGTGTGGCTTTGGTGGTATTGTAGGGCATGATTAGGGTGCTCATAATTCATATGTAAAGTCAATAACTAGATTCTAGTACTATATTACTATGCAAATTACTTTCTTGGGCACAAGACTATTTCGGTAATGGAGTTGTAATCTTAGAAATAGATGATTTTAAAGGTGAGTAATTATTGAATTTTTAGCTAGTTTACTGGAGAACCCTTTAAAAAATAAGATTTTGATGAATGAAGGACTAGTTGATATTCTTATTCATTCACTATAAAACATTATTTAATAATTAATTGTAGTTAAGAAATTAGAAAATAAGGTATCTAAAAATGATGAATCATCCCTACAGATGTAATGATGATTTCTCATATTTAGGTCATTTTCCTTCATTTGTGATCCAAGATTTTTGGTTTACCCAACTATAGTGATTAATATATGCCTCTTTGATTATCTAACTTTTGAGGGCCATTGTATAATTAATGTTCCTTCTAAAGCTGTATCTTGTTGGAAAAGTTAGAAAGAAGTTACGAGCCTACTAGGATGCTTTAATGAGTTTGTCAAGTCATAACTTAGGAAGATATAATTTTGAATTTGTATTTATACAAATGTGATCATATGTTGTGGGCTGAGACACATCAAGGAAATATGAATGATAATTATGAGAGTGCTATCACCATATTTCAAATAGACACTTCTAAAGAAATTTTTGGAGCAATATTACTAGTTAAATTAAATGGGTCATTGAATAAATAGTAAAAGTTTTGAATTCTATAGTAAAACATGAACATAGGGCATGGGTTAGAGCACAAAAAAGAATAATATGTATTAAGGTATCTTTCTATTAAAGGATAACATGTGGGATAGTATTTCAAAATTAAAGAATTGGCATCAATTTTGGTATCAGAGCAATAAAATCTTGGGGTTTGATTAGATTTGACAGATGAAATGATTTGTTTTCAATACTAATTATTTTTACAAGTGTGGCTCTGTGAAATTATGGCATGATTTTCTCTTGGCAAATGGACATAGTAGTAGATTTGAAGTGCAAGTAGGAAGCTTGTAATCTTGTAAAATGGAAATGGAGAAAGAAATAATCAATTTCAAATTAGACTTAAAAAGGTTAGAGCTTGAGATTTTAATGAGTTAGTGATTAGAAGAAGGAAGCTAAGCATATGGCTGGCATTTTAAGAGAATTATTAAGTGGCCTATAGATTCACTTGTCAAGAAAATAAGGCAAGAGATAATTTCCATGAGGAAAACAAACCATAAAGGATTGAATAGTGAAGATCTGCTAGGTCAACAACAAAAGAAGGTTCTCATTGAGGAGAACAAAAAAAGGGAAAAGTGTAGAGAGAAGCACTTGAGAAAAACAAGAGGAGAGTGTCAACAAAGGATGCACTCAAAGGGACATTTTGGTCTCTGATCTGGTTATTTAACATTATATTTAAAGTTTTGTATGAAGGAAATGAGAAACTCAAAAAGAGGGTCAAAGATAAGGCCTTACAATAGTTTTTAAAGAATGGGGCAAAGAAAGCACCCATGAAGTCAAATGACTTTGACAGTGAAAGAGAGCAAGTTATAGAAGCTCCTAGGAAGGAAATTGAAATCTTTAACATGCTGATAAAGAAATGGAAGAAAGTGTAGAGTTTCATGATGCTCTAGACAATATCCCAATAGAAGAAAGAAAGGAAGCACACCCAAAAAGGGTAATTACAAAAAAATAAAATATGAAAGAGAAGGAGATAATGCAGTAGGCTATGGAATAGGTAATTAAAAAGTTGAATTTTGATTTCAATCTTATATCTAAAAATAAGATTGTTGATGTGAAAATGAATCAAAATGAAGGCAATGTTAAATCTCCAAAACTTACAATAAATCATGGGTATGTATTTCTAAAATGGATGAAGAAACCAATTGTTTAAGTAAATAATGTAGGATTCAATTAAAAGGTTATTAAAGTTGGGAATTCAAGTAGAAGACCAGTACAAGAAAAAGTAGATTTTGGAATAATGTCTAGACTAGATCATGATAAAAAGAGGTCTTCAACTTTTAAAATAAATGAGGAAGAGACTAGAAGGATAGAGGTAAGTCCAAGGAGAATTTAGAAAAAGAAGAATACCAGTGAGGTGAAATGTAAATAAATTTCTTTGAATAATGATGCATTAAATAATTCAACTAAAAATACTAGTGAATCAAGTGATGAGATGATTATAAAATTTAACTTGTAGAAAGGATAAGGATCAAATTTAACACCCAAAGAGAAGTAATTTCCAAAACAAGTGATGAAACAACATGAAGAACATAAAATTTTGAATTTTATGTCTCTAGTAAAGATTAATGATTCAGGTAATGAAAGTAATTTGGAGAATGACATTGAGTGGAAATTAGTTTCCAAAAAAGAGAAAATTTAGATGAAAGGTAAAACATAAAAATATATAGTATCTAAGTTTGAAGGTCCTAAATTTGATGAAGAATGTGTAGAGATAGATGATATCTCACTGAAAGAAGAAATGAGGATGTTGGAGGAATTGTTTAACCCTCCTAAAAGGCTAATTATTGTAGTAAAATCAGATGAAGATTTGGAATAAATTGATAAGCTCATTGGATATCTTAAAACTAAATAAATCCTAAGGCAAAAGGAAGTTTATGAAACCTAAGTTAGTGATGAAAATCCTTAAGAATAGGGATGGAATAAGAACACAATGGAAGAGTTTTCATCTAGCATGTTTGTTGATTTTTCAGGTATAGTGGGACAAGAGTTCATATGATAACTCATGAAAATTTACAAGAAGCAAGAGTTATTATGCCAAGGACAAGAAGATGAAATAATTTATGACGTAGAACTAATTGAAATACATATGAAGGAAGATCAAAAATGTTACCAAGCTAAGACAAGAACTAAAATGAGTATGGAGATTAAGAGAGAACAACATATTCAAGTAACTTTGTATGATATAAAGCATACAAAATACAAATAGGTTACTAATGTTGATACAACTAAAATAGGTTATGCAAAGATTGAAGAAATAGAGGCAAGCTATGAAGCATATGGAAGTGAACTATAAGCTTGGATACTTGTAGTTGAAAAAGAATTGAGAATAAAAGGGTACAAAAATAAAGAGAGAAATAGAATTATGAGGACTAAGAAACATAAATATTGAGGTTAAACATGAAGAAGATTTTCAAAAATAGAGCTCACTAAGTAACTAGAAGAAAAAGAAAAAGTCCCAGTGCGGATCAAAAGAACAGGTTCATCTATATGAAAAGTTGACGGTATAAGACAAAAAAAGGTAAATGATGATAGAAAGGGAAAATTCAAAAACTTGATGAGTAGGAGCCCATGAAAATTTCTAAGTTTGGAAGATTGATGCAGGAGCATCAAATAACTAATCAATTTTATATACATGTTTGTTTATTGAATGAATTAGGAAGCAATAGGAGGGGAAATAAGAATTTAAAAATAAAATGTTATTAATCATTTTACCTAGATGTAAATGCTAAAATTACACATTATTGGAAATCTATGTTGGAAGACAAGATAAAGACAATGTCTGATAAAAGAAGAGAAAATCTGTGAGAGGATAGTCATCTAAATGTTATATTTGAATATTGGTTTAGGAAAAGATAAGTTATGTAGAAATAATATAGGGTTTAAATAAAGATGATAAGATTATTTTAAGTTTGAGTTTGGATCGAATAAAAAGAGAGAGGAGGAGTTGGAAAGAGGAGAAGGCCTTGTCAGCCTTTTGACTATATATATGTAAAATATCATCAAATAAAGAAAGGTTTTTGGCAGGTTGCTAAGGTCATTTTCAATGGTGCTAATCAATAGAAAGAAGCTTTAATCTAGTCTTGGTATATTCAACAAGAGATTCATTTGAAATGAATTAATAATCTCCTACAAATCAAATAATGAATATATTTTCTATTTCATAGTAGTTTAATGGACTGTTTGCATTCTACGAATGCAAAGGTCTCAAGTTCACATAAATTCTAGTCTAACAGATCAATATATTTGTTTACAAAGATTTAAAAATATGATATCATAGTGGTTTGTAAGTGTTATATGTTTTGCATTAAGAATTGAATAGAATATGTGATTTCTAGTTTGAGTTGTGTTCATATAAAACAAATGAACTGTTAAGAAAAGATGTTTAGGTAATAAATGGTCTATATGAAGATTAAATGGTTAAAACACATTTATTGGTATTGAAAAGCTTTCTAACATTAGAATTTTTTTGAATTGGCTAATCATATAATGTGCCATGCAATAAGGAGAAACCATTTCATGAAATGCACCATTCAATAGTGAGAAGCTATTTTATATTAATTGGTCATTCAAACTAATGGACTATTTTCTTGTGCATAATAAATTCATTACCAAGTGATGAATACGTGGTTTTGTGTGTAAAAAATAGAGGGTAATAGTAGTAAGAAGAGTATTACAGTCAATGGAGGTTATGAAAGTCAACTTATCTTATTTTTGTAGAAGTTTATGACAGTAATAGTCATATTGATTGATTTATAGAATCAATGAGTTTTATTGTGAAGTTTTAATAAAGGTTATTACCAGAATAATATTTGATATTGTTGATAATATCATAAAATAAGTTTGAGTAAAGAATTGTAGAAGTAATTGGTTGAATGAAACTAGATGGAGTTTTCAATGCTTCATCGAATGAATTATCTTTTAGAATTCTATAAATAGTTTAATTTTGATAATAGTTAATTCAATGCAAACTCCACTTCAATAAAGATTCACTTATTCAATTCTAGAACTTCTCTCAATGCTCTAAAGATGCTAGGAATTAGAATCTAGCTAGGTATATGAAGCATTAAGGAGATTGATTGATACTTATAACCTCATCAGTTTTAGAAGTTAGTCAATTGCTTCCACATGTTAACAAGATTTCTCAAATAGTGTTACATTTTGCTTGTGTAGTTTTGGTGGTGTTACAAGACACGTTTAGGGTGCTCATAATTCATATGTCACGTCAAAAACTAGATTCTAGTGTTGTACTACTATGCTCATTACTTTCTTGGGCACAAGACCATTTTGGTAATGGTGTTGTAATCTAAAAAATAGATGCTTGTAAAGGTGAGCAATTGCTTGAATTTTTAGCTAGTTTACTAGAGCACCCTTTAACAAAAAATCTTTTGATGAATTAAGGACTAGTTGATATTCTTATTCATACATTGGAAAGCATTATTGTATCATTAATTATAGCTAAGAAATATGCAATAGGAAAACAAGACATCTAAAAATGATGAATCATCCCTGTGGATGCAATGGTGATTTCCTATATTCTGGTCATTTTCCTTCATTTGTGATCCAAGAGTTTTAGTTTACCCAACTATAGTGATTAGCAGATGACTCTCTGATTGTCAAACTTTTAAGGGTCATTGTACAATTATTTCATTCCTTCTAAATCTCTACCTTGTTGTAAAAGTTGGAAAAGAGTTATGAGCCTACTGGGATGCTTTAACAAGTTTGTCAAATCACAAATTAGGAAGATCTAATTTTACATTTGTATCTATACAAATGTGATCATCTTTTGTGGGTTGAGACACATCAAGGAAATATGAATGGAAACTATGAGAGTACTATCAAAATATTTCAAACAAACACTTCTAAGAATTTTTTTGGAGAAATATTACTAGTTAAATTAAATGGGTCATTGAATAATTAATAAAGGTTTTGATTTCTATAATAAACCATGAACATAGGCCATGGGATAGATCACATAAAAGAATAATATGTATTAAGGTATATTTCTATTAAAGGATAACATGTGGGATAGTATTTCAAAAGTATAAAATTGGTATCACATCCTAAGGAGTGCAAGGGTCCCACAACCTTGGGGATGTTCCCATCATCTCATTGAACCAATTTTTCCAATTCAACATGTGTAAGGTTTGAATGACAATAGATCCAGAGCAATAAAAAGGTCTGGCATTAATTATGTAAAAGAGGGCTCATTGAGTCTATGCTAAGAATCAAAGGGCCATGATGAAATGATTTTTAAGGATTTTTCCCTTGGATGGAAACATATCAAGATGATTTATGAAAGCATAAGGGTTGACATATTATAGGAGTTGATCGATGAGATCATAGGAATGTCATGCAATAGAACCAAGGCCTAAAAAGAGAAGTGTAGAAAGTAGGAACTAATGCATACCTTATTTAAGTCTAACACCACTTTAGACACTAATAAGAAGGGTTTTCTAAGATAAATAATAACCAAACATTGGTTGGATGTATTCCTAAAGGTAATGAAATACTTAACTTGGAAGGAAAGTTCACCAACATATTTTATGACCATTTCTTACTCCTAAACCATTTTAAGGGTCACAACATTAACATTACCTATTTTATAATCTTATCCATAAAAAATATAGTATTGGATTTTCTATCCAAGCCCAACACAGACATAATCCACTAGGGGCTCATCTTCCTACTTGCCAAGAAGGGGAAAACCTAGTGGGGAATTAAGGTCAATACTACCAAATGTAGTAGGGAAAAAGATTAGTGGAAGAGTCTAAAAACCTAGTGGAAGAATGCATGGGTGATCCTATCTCTTTATCACCTTCCTACCCAATCTCCCCTAAGATCTCTCATCACATATCAAAGTGGGTGGAAGATAAAAAGGAAAGAGGAATGCCAAAGCTTACCATCCCTAGAGGGAAAATAAAATTAAACCAAAATTTGAAATTTGAGCCTTGAGGGCTGATAAAATAATGAGGGAGGATATAAGAGAAATGTGTGACCTCTCTATGGGACATAAGAGAAAGTTGCATTATTTCTAAGAAAAATTAAAGAACTTGGGTCACCAGCTGGTCTCCTTCATGGAAGACTAGAATGTTTTGAAGATGGAGTCAGACAAGCTGAATTAATATTGGAGCAACCCTAAAATGGTAAAAGGTAGCTCTCAATTTTCATGGTTGAACATCACTCCTATCAGGATGCTTAAGGATGCCATAGTGGCCAACCCCACCAAAGTCACCTCCCCTTTAAAAATTTAAAGTAAGGAAAAAATTAAAGGTTTTGAGAAGAAAAAGTGCACTAAAATGGCCCCCAAGACTAAGGAGTAAAATATGTGGAAGGAACAGATGGTAAAAGGCCTAGGCATTCACACTATGGGTAGTACCAAGAATAACAAGTTGAAGGAGAATAGGAATAGGAATGATCTTGTAATGGTGGAGAATTAGGTAGGCTCTGAGGAGTCTTAGAGGTATATTTTATACTTATCCTTCCTTTTGTCTTGTTCCATTATTTTTTAGTTCTAGGGTTTTTACGAGGTTTTGTCATAAGTATTTTATTGTTGGTTGGCTTGGGTGGTCTATTTCATTTTTATTTTTGGGCTGGTCTTTTATGTTTTCTTGTTGAACATTGTGGTTTTAGGATACTTGTAAAACCTAAGTTTCACCCTATCAAATAAAATAAATATTTTTATATGACACATACATTTCATTGGTATTTATGAGTGTTATGTAGGACATACAAATTTTACAAGGACTAAGATGTTGGACTTGCATCTACCTAGTGGCCATGTTATACTAGGGGCATCTTATCCAAAGGTTAACTATTTATAAGTATTACCATTATATAACTCCTATAATATTGAATAATATAATATTTATAAATGTCTTGCTAACATCTCTATATTACATTGTGGACTTGGATATGCAATTTACTTGGATATGATCACATTGCATATACATGGTGTAGACTATCTTTCTAGTTCTATGTTCCATTAATGTTATTACTTGTACATAGTAGATTATAATTTTGTTTATCTATGGTGTATAGCCTTCGACCCCTGTATGTAAAATTTATTAAAAATATCTATGAGATATTTTCTTAGTATGTGATAAATTTAAACATGTCCATGGGTCAATGCACAAAGTTAGGGGACAAAAAACATGATAGTCCCTCAACTTTGTAAATTTTTTTACAAAGGGCGTATGCCCTTTTTAAAAAAAATCAAGGCTCTGGATTTTGCCTGAGCCTTAAGGTTTTACTCCCTTTTTAAAGGGTGTATGCCCTTTATAAAGGGTTTTAGCCCTTTATAATTCACAAAGGGTGTATGCCCTTTACATTACATAGGGCATTCACCCTTTGTAAAGGACATACACCCTTTATAAAGCATAAAGGGCATATGCCCTTCTACATATTTGATTTTTAACATTTCTCAAAGTGAAAACCCATGGCCAAGATCTCTTTGAGGAGATTTTTGTTTTGTATATTTAACAAATTAATGCATATATTTTGAAGTTTCATCCCATCAATAGGATTCAACATTGGATTGCTTCAAATCAGGGATGTTATTTTTACATTTTTAGTTTTTAATTTCTATTTATATTTATTTATTGATCTAGGGTTTTTAATTTAAATTTTCATTGGATTTTTTATATTCACTAAAAAATCCCATTTTAAAAAAAATTTAGATACATAAATTTGATGGATCCATGTCTTGAAGAAAATGTTAGACAAAACCCTAAAGAATTTGATTTTGCACAATAATAAGTTAAATTATGAGTAAAGCAATTCCAAACATTAATAATTACAAATAATTATCAATGGTCTATGCCACTCTTTAGGTGGCAGTGTATAAATTTTACTTACCAATACATTAGAGTCTATTTTTAATGAAGTTAAAAATGTGACTTCACAACTGGATGCACTGTTACATTGAAGAGAGGCTCTGAAAGAATTTTATTCTGATAAATTGTCATATGAAGATGTGAAGAAAAAATAACAAAAGAATATTTATGTGATTTATTTATTAAACCTAGAACCAAACAACCTCCACCAATGAATTGTAAACACATTATTATTGGTTGGTGTTTTCTTGAGGAGATTAAAAATAACTTTTAGGATAGGTGCTGGATGATGTTTGATGAGCCTCCATGCAACAATAATGAGGTTCCATTATATTTTTTTAGAAAATTATATTGTGAGTTTATATTGCAAGTAATTCAAAATTATTTTAACATGAAATTATCCCAAAGTAGGGGATGTGGGTCTTCATTTGATTGACCTGGTGCCAGGTGGGATCAAAACCATCATAATCAACCTTCAAAGAATAGAAGAATAATATCACATGCCACTATTGCTAAAATTTTGCATCATAACATATAAATGGATACCCTTGAGGTGGTTACTAGTTTGACACAAGTTATGATTGATCATGGTATGAATACTTTAAAGAATTCTACTTAGATTACAGGTGGTGCTAGTGGTGTTGGTGGTGTTGGTGTTGGTATAGGTGCTAGTGTCCTTCCTACTCATGTTACAATTCCTGTGCATCATTGCACATCATGAGGGAGGAAGTGTATGATAATTATTATTCAAGTGAAACACACACATAATACATTTATGAAGACTAACATGTCTAAGCATACATCATCTATATATGTTTCAGTAGTGCCAGACAATAGCATGCTAGATAGTAACATGCCAGACATTAGCATGCCAAAGCATATGCCACATGTAGATGCTTCTACAGTGCATTACAATAGCATTTCAAACACGATGCAAGATGTAGTAGCTTTAGTGACTCTTATTAGGATACACTAAGATATTTCTATAGAGGATACTTCACCATCTATATTTGATACACATGTTTAAATTTAATTATAGTTTGTTTTTGTTTGTAAAAGAATATTACATTTATTTTCTAGAACATGTGTTTACTTAATTAACTAATTTATTTGAATAAACTTGTTATTTGTTGTTTGCAACTAGTTGATTGGTGATATTATAGGTACCTTAGTAGGCCTTGAATTTATTATAGAGGCTATAATTGGCATGGGTGTACCTTACACATAAGTTTGTAATTTTTAAATTACATATTTATTATCATTTGAACAAAAAACTCTATTAGTCATAGATTTTTATCATGTTCATTGGATTCACATATTATTCATTTATTGGTTTTATATATGATGAGGGATGCTATGGGCACCCCTCATAGACAAGAAAAAGATTTAGGTGATGTTTCTGCTGCATCAAAGAATCCACTATCTCCACAACAAGTTAGGATTTAGGGATGGAGACTGGTGAGAACACATAGTTTAATTATTTTTATCTTTAAGCAATGATATTATATATCATATTTACATAATTATATGAAAATCTAGATCTAATGATATATGTATGCTCTATATGATTCCCCATCATAGGCGTATATGCGGTCTCATAACCCTAGACAACCATTTAGATGGAATATGGCGAGTGTAGAATCATTTTACAACATTTTATATTCTTGAAAAATTTATCAAATTTTCAATATATAATTTTAATCCATTAATTTTATATTTTATATGTTATGTAAAGATAACAATTTTCATCATTTGTCAATGAAATAATGGATGACTCACATGCTGAGAGGAGAGTATCTCCTCGTATTGAGGCATCAAAGACCCCTGGATCTACGTCTATGGCAACAAAGTGAAATTTATTTAGAGATAATGAGGAGCAGGAGAGTTAGTTATTATTCTAGGCATCTATTTATAGGCACAATTTATTTTGTATGCCGATATAGCCCACATTGTTTTCCTATATGGTGCATTTTGTCTATGTACATATTTATAGGCACAAGTGATTTTGTATGCTGATATGGCCCACATTGTATTCCTATATGGTTCATTTTGTCTATGTACATGTTATGGTCTACATTTTTTCTTGATATATGTTATATTATTTATGTTAAATTATGACATAGAACTTCACATGTATCACATATATACTATTTGAAAATATGATACCTCTACCTATGCATCTTTTCTATTTTTATAATTTAATGTTTACACATATTATTGGTTAATAGTTGAATTATTACTTCATACGGGGTTAAAAAATTCACATTATTCTCTAAGTTAGGTGATTTGAATCATTATGTATATTTTACATTTACATGTGATATTTTATATTTACTTGTTTCATTTACATTTAATTAAATATCAATTTTCAATTATGATGTTTAAGTGCACTTGGGATCAACTTCATGAACATGTAAATAGTATAAATTGTACTTGATCATAAATGTTAGGAGGTTTAATGATGCACTTGTGTATATCTTCAGGTACTACTTGTCTATAAAATAAAAAAAGACAATTATATGTGTCCATATAGTCACTATGGCCTACTTATACATGGGTTAATATTGACATTGATAGCTCTCTCTAGCCTATCCACAAAATTACAATCTTGGTAAGGTAAGAATATAGACACAAATGGAGAGACTTAAGCAACTTTGATAATCCTTGACTAGTATATGAAAATTGAGGTTATATTATTATGATCCTTAAAGACATATTCAATCTTTATCTCAATATGGAAAACCAACCGATCTATTGGTTTTGTCTATTTGAAATTAAAAGTCTCAAAGCTCTCTACAAGTTATTTAAGCTTAAATGCCTCAAAAGGATCAAAACAAGAAATATTTGAAAATAGGTATAGATCAATCTAAAATAATTTATCACAATATTTTTTAGGTGAATCAAGTTTTACAACACCTTAGAAGGTTTTTTACAAATAATTTTATCAAAAGCCTCTCATAGACTTACTAGTCTTAATGTTGCTCTAACATGCCAAAACCCATTTTATATTGAATTAGCACTTCAAGACACCTTAAACATATATATTTAGGTATTTTATGAATTATAAATTCTTAGATAAAAGGTTTGGATTTCCAATTTTAATATTTTACCCAAAAATTTATAAAATCATGTTTTGTATATTATGCCTAATTACCCTTTAGTAGGTCAAAACTCAAGATATAGTTTTCCTACAATAAATGATACTTTTATGAGGTTTGCACAAATGAATTAAAGGTGTTTCAACCATAATTTATATTTTAGAGACTCAATTTTTAAGTTTATAAACCAATCTCTCTTCTCAATATCAAAGAAACACAAAAAATAGGGTATCTCTTACACATACTCGATTGGTCAGAAGAGCCCAATCGATGAACCGTCTATACAAACACATCTATATGAGCATTTTTAGGATAGAATGACCTTTTTATGATCTTGATAAGGCCTTGTGAGTGAAATTTTTAGCTAGTTGGAGGCATCCCTAAAGAAAATTCACTTGTCCCTTAGTGTGCAAAATGAGAAAACTTTGGTCACACATTGCATAAGAATCGTGAGGGTTAGAGAAAAATTGTTAGATCCTAAACATGTAAAGATGATTTCTATAGGAAATTCAGAGAGGATTTTATCTAACTAGAGATGTATGGGATCTAACAATGAGGTTTCTCTCATGGCCAAATCTTTTAGAATAGGCTAACAGTTGGTCAGTGGGGGCCATAAAATTTGACTTGTCAACCCAATCAAAAAAATGTCTATGCAGACACATTTAGATGGGAATTTTTAGGCTAGAAAAACCTTTGTTTGATATATTTCATCCCTTGGGAGTGAAAGTTGTAGTGGGTTGGAGGCATCATTAAAGTGAATTCACTCTTCCCTGAGTGTGTAAAATGAGAAAACTTTGGTCACGCATTACATGAGAACCATGAGGGATAGAGATGAACCATTAGCTCTCATACATGCAAGAATGAGTCCTATAAAAAAATTTAGGATGATTTTATCCAACTCAATATGGATGAGATGTGGAAATGAGGTTTATCTCATGGCTAAATCTCATAGAATGAGCTAAAATTTGGTCAAAGAGGGCCGTAGAATTTGACTCGTCAGCCCAATCGATGAACCATCTATACAGACACATTTAGATGGGTGTTTTTAGGCTAGAAAAACCTTTGTTCAATCTTGGTAAAGCATTGAGAGTGAAATTTGTAGTTGGTTATAGGTATCCATGAAGAGATTTCACTCATCCCAAAGTGTGAAAAATGAGAGAACTTTGGTTACATGTTGCACAAGAACTGTGAGGGCTAGTGTTGGGCCCATTTTTGGCTAAGTATGGATCTATGACAAATCAAAAGATATCTTGGTGTGAGGTGATAGTTTATAATGATTGATATTTTATCACCTTTTGTTCTAGTTGGAGGAAACTTCATAAATATTACATCAGCTGGTAGGCAGTTACTTGGTGCTAGGTTTTCTAGGGAATCTTCATAAGTGGTTTCATGTGGTGATTAGAGTGCAAAGGGTGCAAGGTCATGGATACAGTATAATGATAAAAAAAATATCTAACTTAGCACTTGATGTTTGCCATCCACCCTGACATGAAGATGCTTCTAAGTTCTATAAATCCAAGCTTGAACTAATATGCAGGAGACATGAATTTGATATAATGAAGCCCTATAAAATTGGTTTCAGACATAGTGAAGTAATCACCATTAAAACTTAGGACTAGTATGGATTCCTTTGAGGCTCCCCACTGTAGTGCTCAAGTTTTCCTATGCGTCTCTCGGCCTTTAGTAGTTTTAGATGAGCATTTTATCTATTTCACTTATTGTGTACTCTATTTATCTGAATAATGTTTAATGAAGAATGACATTGTAATTAAATGAGTATTGATCTAATGTATATGGTTATGGTAGTGTTAATTTATTATATAATTTTTGTAATAGTGGTAATGCTTATATTTAATATAGGAATGCTAAGTTCCATCAAGCTTCTAGTTTAACCTATTAATGGCATCCCTGAGTACATGATGACATCTATAGAACCTTTGAATTAGCCTAACTATAAGAGAAGTCATGTGACCAAGCCTTGATACTCTTTCACAAAGTACGATCCTAAAATTAACTTGACCACAAAATTTATATTGACCCATATTAGAACCACATGATGTCAAACCTAGTAACACAAAGGCTTACACCCTTGAGATCCTAGACCTAACCAAATATAGGTTTGCACTCCTATTACTAGAACAAGTTCCTTGAATAAGATTTGCACCTATAGATAGTTAGAATCCACCTAAAATGGATTGTGCTAATGAACTTGCCAATGCTATTTTTGTAATGACTAAGTCCATTGAAGAATGATTTGTACCATGGCATGACTAGCCCAAAGTAGGTCTCAGTTATTTCTCTACTGCACTTCAGGTGAACACATAAGGCTTGTGCCTTATGTGAATTGATGCCAACACAATAGAATGATAAATGTTGAGTGCCATAGGTTTATTATATGTTTACACCTAGTTGTAACCAGTCTATAACTGACTTGGATAGCCATATAAGCACTTGACAGAGTAAATGAGTTAGATAACCAAGTTTTTTACAACATTTTGGATATGTTGTTGGGACCCATGTTGAATTTTGTTACTCTAATGATGCAATAGAATAATGCTTTGAATCTCCCTTGATAACATTGAGTGTTGGATGGAATAGGTGGAAGACATTTTTATGCTGAAGCATTCATATTATAAAAAATAGAAGCTAAGGAAGTGGGTCTAAAATAACCTATATGATACTCTATATGAGGTATTATTTTATGAACTACCTAAGCATGTATACTGATGGTTGCCTGCTTATGTGATCCATAGAAGATGAAGCTATAGAAATCACCTTAAGTGGATAAAGGAACACTTAGAAAAGATTGATAACCTTGATGCCACTTGGACTAGAGCTATAGATAAATGGTGGTAATGATCACTAAATAATTACATGCTTGAGTTCACAGTATCGACATACTCTTTCCCTAAAGAAGTAGAGTATCAATTCTTGCATAAGCCCAGAGGCACATTTGTGAAATAATTCAACACCAATCTTAAGAAACTAATAGTGGATTATGGCTTTGAAACTATAAGAATGGAAGGTTAAAGTCATTTTACATGTGAGTAGTATAATGGGAAAGAAGGGGATGTGTAGGTGAAGCACAATGGAAAGGGATGAACAGTTTGATACCTGAGAGCTTAGGATATAGATTTATACTAAGAAAAGGCATAGGATGATGGAAGATCTAAAACTTGAAAGTGTTGAGAGAACCCAAAGTGAGCAGGAAGGGCATGGGGAAGGATCTCTTGAATTGTAATAATGTGAGGAGAGGAATAATGAAGCCATAGATCATGCTCAATTATTTATGGGTGAAAGAATGTGTTGGGTCCCTATAAAATTTCACCATTGAAGATGCATCAGAAGTACCTACCCCCTTTGAACCTATAGTGCTAGTTTATGTACTGGATCTCCTACAAAAAGAAAGAAGAGTGATAATTGACCCTATTGTCTACATTAAATTTGATTAGTTTACATAATTAGAGTATAATTTTTTGATTAAATAAGTTGTTCCTTATGAAGAGATAAGTAAGGACACATATAGACCTTTGGGTGCTAGCTCGATAACATAGAACATGAGTGTAAGCATTTTAGTTCAGCAAATGTCAGTTACATAGACTGGGCAATAGCCCATAAGAAGTGTCTTGAAACCACAAGTAAGTAACATCACACTATCAAATTCAATGGCACTGATCACAATAATAAGGTCAACACCCAATTGAATGACCATAGGCATTAGAGGACCACTACTAGGGAGAAAATACTTCAGATGCTAGTGCCTCCCCACAACAAATATATTAAATGATGGTAATGCACTTTTCAAAATATTACAACATGGGAAATGCTGTAGAGCATGTGTTAAAATGTGAGCTTCAATGGCACATTTAGGGTATAACCTAGTTAGAGCACAAGGCAACACAGTTCATGATAACTCTACTTGATCACACTCATACCTAGTATAATAAATTTGATTCTATATAGGCTATTATTAATTATGACACCTTGAAGGAAGCATTTCTAAAGGAATTTGACATATTTAAGTTTGAATAGTAGAGCCTCACTACACTTAAGGAATTATCCAAGGGATTTTAGAAAGCATGCACTATATGGTGCTAGGTTTAAAAATATTCTTTTCAAGCTTCCTTATGACATTCACCCCTCCCACCAAACACAATGGTTCATTGGAGGATTACTAGTACCATTTAGAAGAGTAATCTCTATAAAGACATTCATAGATCCTCAAGGAACACTTGAATATATGATTAGAGATGAGGTAGTTAGAAGTTTTGACACTAGGATCAACCCATTCATAGAAGCAAAGAGTACATTTGTAGCTAGCCAACTCCAAAAAATGACCACTAGTTCATTATAAGATGCTTGAAGTGGATTATGGCGAACCAATTACAAAATAAAAGGCCATAATAGGAATAAATTCCCTCAAAGGAATGTGTGCACATTGATTCAAAGCTATGAAGTTTGTCATGAGGCACATGATGTTCATAACTACCTTTTTTATAATGTTCCACTTAATTTAACATAACCATTTATTATTGGTTGTGTGATGCCTACACTCATACCACAACTAATTTCCACATAATCAATGAGATGTATAAAAATATGGAGAGAGGTGCATAATAAATAACTGTAGTAGTTAGAGGGTAGGAAATCTAAATAAATGAGGGATATGGTTAGTATAATTTATGCTATAGCCAGTAGAATGTAGGCTATGTGGAGGGAAGAGGTTACATTGGGAAAGGTGGAGGACATGATGGAGGAAGATTCCCACCATAATCATGTTACAAGTGTGGTTCAACTGAGCACTATTAGTGCAACTTCCCTACACATCCAATGTGTGGGTATTTTCAATGAACACACAAAGTCATGGAATGCCTTGAATTATATAAAAAGTTGACAAAAGGTCAACATGGAATAGAAAAAGGCATAGGGATGATCTAATGCAAGCCAAATGTGAGAAATGGGCTCTGAAGGCACAACTGACTAGCACTAAGAAAGTTAAGGTATAGGTAACTACTCATAGTGGGCTCACTACTCAACCACAAGTTGTGCCAGTACTAGAGTTGTGTCTCAAATATGGGGAACCAAGTTGCACTGAGTGCATCACATGATCAGAACCTAAAGTTGTACCTTACGCTACCCTACACACTATAAGGATGTCCTGCAATAGGATATGAGTATCATTTAAAACCTATAAGGAGATCTCTAACTAGAATGAGACCTAGAGGCATAAGATACTACCTCTTATAAGAAGTAAGATAACTAAGAAGCTGAGGTACAAGATCTAATAGATATTTTGCATTTATTATAGACAAAAAGGATGCTACCCATATTAAAGAACTTAATTTTAGGGCATGCAAGCCAAAGGTTAGTTGAAGTTACCACACCACACATGGAAAGGGCATGAGAGGGTAGGCATAAACAAAATGCATAGTAGGATCAAGATCTCTTGGTAAATGCCACTATTGATGGATGGTCTATATGCAAGGTCCTTGTAGATATAGGCACTGAGGTCAATATATTAACAAATAATGCATGGGAACATATGGGTAGGACAACCTTGAGGCCTTCCCCTCACATAATTTTTAAGACCAAAAAATCTAGGATGCAACCTATTAAGATTCTAAAAATTTACATTATAGATATCATGGGTACCAAGTTTTATGTTGACTTCAAGGTAGTCAAGTTGGCTAAACAAGATAATTATCCAGTGCTCCTAAGAAGGCCATGGTGCTATGAAAATAATGTTGACATGGACTTTAAGAAGCATTATATGACCTTTTGAAATGGTAAGGAGAGGGTAGTGATCCCCCTCTCAAGTGACCAAGGACCTCGTTATGTAAAAAGTGTTAATCTTGAAGATTAGATCAACCATATCTATAACATCATAGTGTAAGGCAATAAGACTCACAACCCCAATGACCAAGTAGTTCTTTCTTTGGAGGATGGATAGTCAGCCTTAGAAACCATAAACAGTGCTTGAAAATGATGGGTAAAATAATCTTATGAGATGACTGGTTGAAGATGCTATGTAGTGAGTGCAAAGGTGAAACAAAGTATTTCACTTGAGTAAAGGTAAACTTGTAGTGATCCTATGATATGAAGGGAACAATCTTGTAGAAGAATATGTTTTTAACCTAGAGTCTTGCATCCCAAAGGAAGTAGACAAGATGGGCACATTCGTGTATACTTTGAGAAGCATTAATGATCATTGGTAGGTAATGCAAAGGTATAGCTTGCCAACTTGGCAAAATGTAAATCAACATTTGTCACTTGAATATAAAAACATCAATTCACATAGGGTGAAATCCTTATACAATCACCCAAAGTACAACAAAGAAAGAACTAGGGGCTGTATTAGGCTAGTCGTGCCATGGTGTAACTCATTCTTCAAGGGGATTGGTCATTACCACAATGGCATTGGTAAGTTCATTAGTTCAAAACATTCTAGGTGAAGTTTGAATGTTTGTAGGTGTAAAGCCTATTCAGGGAACACATTCTATACATAGGAGTGTAAGCCTATATTGTGCTAGTCCTAGGTTCTTAAGGGTACAAGCCTTTGTGTTACTAAGCTAATCATCATTCAGGCACTTGGGTGGAAAAGGGAATTGATTATATCAAGGGGTTCATACTCAAGCTATCGCTCCTAACATAAGTGTCAAAACTTGGGTGCAAGCCCTTTTCTACACTTATGCTATTTTTTATTTTAGGTTGATGCCATTATTTAGCACAAAGATGTCATTAATGACTTGGAACAAAAATTTATTTAACAACACATTCATATATTAAAATTACACTA
Organism: Torreya grandis; assembly: GCA_037957365.1. Lineage (NCBI taxonomy): Eukaryota > Viridiplantae > Streptophyta > Pinopsida > Cupressales > Taxaceae > Torreya > Torreya grandis. The sequence continues at coordinate 1,089,404 of JARHVA010002903.1, forward strand.
CTATGACTATTTCATTTAAGTCACATTTAATGAACCTTTCCATAACCACATAAACTAGATCAGTACATAGATAGGTGCAACACCATTCTTCAATTACCAAGGTTCAAATAAAAAAGTTCATATTAACATAAATAAAGCACATACTCATCTAAATAACTATCAACCTAGAGGCTCATAGGTGAGCTTGGGCACTACAAGGTGGATATTCATAGGTATCCATGATAAAACTAATTTTTAATGGTGGTTAATTCACTATGCCTAGAACCAATTATGTAGAGCTTCACTATCTCTAAGTCACATCTCACATTTTGGGTTGAGCTTGGCTTTATAGTAGTCATAAACATCTTATCATCAGGGTAGGGGGCACACATTGGGTGCTGAGCTGGAGCCATGGTTGATCATTCTACTAGATCCATCACCTTGTACAATTTTAACTCTAGTTTCCATGTGTAGATACTCATGAATATACCCCACAAAATTTGGGTGCCAGTTAACTACCTACTAGCTAGTACAAGATGAGCATTGATCCTTCCAACTGGTGCAAAAGATACCAAACTAGAAATCATTCCACAAGATTACCTCATGTTGAGATGTCTAATAAGTTGGTATGGGTCAAGACTTAGGAAAAAAGGGGCCCAACAAAACTAACCTCAAAAACCACTTTTAATTAATCATTGCCTTCATAGCCAAACCAGGCCTTAGGCCAATGAAATCCTCCCTTGTAGAGTGACTATGTGATTTGTGATGATGTAACTAGAATATTTTATCTAGATGATTAATTAAAATGATTAATAATAGATGCCTTTGACCTACAATAAAACATTATTTAGACTTGGATATTGATTATTAGAATGTTGTAGAGTTGAAATATGAGAAAGTAGTACTATTTTGATGTGCAGTACTTTTTCTAGAGAGATTTAGTGGGGGTAGAATGATTATCCATGATGTGTTTTTATAAGGACCCTTATCATGTTTTATAATCATTATGAGTTTTGAGTTTGGTGCGTTGTTAGCCTTTTGGATTTTCCCACCAAAATGTAAGATTTGAAAATTTGAATTTGAGATTTTGGCTAAGAGTGGTATTTTGAGATTAGGATGAAGTGTAAAGATTGATATATATTTTAAAGGATAATATAAGGCCCTATGGGTGTGTGATATTATTTATTAACTTGTAATTCATGGAAAAGAACAATTTAAGCAAGAATCAAGAATTTGTAACTGCCACCCTATGTGGGAAATGGTCTTGTGAGAATTTTCTTGGATGTTTTGGGCATGATAAGAGAAGCAAAATGCATCTATATAAATAATTTGAGTGGTATTATGGTATGATGAGAGTATAAATTCATATGAAATAGAGTTGGAGTGAATATAATATAATAAATAAAATTATTTTCAAAGAACTATGCTTGTGTTACAATTTTTGTACATGTTTGTTATATGTAAATGACATCAATGAATAAAAGAGTGTATTAAGAATATGTTTTAAAAACCTCAAGAGATGTTTGTGGTATTTCATAAATATCACATTGTTTTTTATTTTATTTGAGTGTAATATTGGCACTTACATCATATAGGTTGCTTTATACAATCTACAAGAACTCTATTTTTTAACATAATCAAGAAATAAGTTATTTGAGTGTTACTTTGAGTTTTATTCAAGGATTTGAGGTGTTAGAATAATAGTGAAGGGTATATAATTGAATATATTATCCATTTTAATCCTTTGAATCCATTTATAAGGTGAGATGCTACTTCAATTTTCATTTGACTAAACATAGTGCTAGCAAAAGTGATTAAAACCCTACATATTTGATTCTTGGGAACATTTTATGATTGTTCATGAACTAAAAGATATTTTAAAAGGTAAAATAAGTTATGTATGAAATTTTACAAGTATTATATGTGTTTTAAGTTGTTAAAAACTCATTCTATCCCTTTTTCTATCTTGTTAGCCACCTAGAGGTCTGTTAAGACCAAACTAGGGTTTTAAATCTTGAAACTCAATTAACTTTTGATTCCACCCTTAAAATATCTTGAAAATTTGAAATCCTATGTTATATTACATGATATAAATTATTTTTTGTTTTTGAGTTGGTATAGTGATGTAAAATATGATCACTAGGACTATGGTAGTGCATTAGGCTAAAGAAACATAATTGATAATGAGGTGTGCTGAGTTGGTAGGGTTACACAGAGTTGTGAGATAAGACTTTTTGTAAAGATGAAAGAAGATAATGGGAATAAAAAAATGTCTTTAATCTATCTATAACTTTATGGATGGTTCATACCTATTGGAGTTATCCAAAAACAAGGCTATAAAGAGCTAAGCACGAAAGAATAAAGACAGGTTAATTTGAGAGTTCTATCTTGGAGATTGTGCATGATGATTGGATGTATCAGGGAGATATAAATGATTAGGTATGTCACATATTTATTTCCTCTCTAGACCTAATAAACTATTTATTAGTGGATTTTATGGTTATTGTTTGACTAATTATTGGTTTAATTAAGCTATATTTTATATACTAGTTTATGGATAATTATATTTAATTTATTTACATGATTGTTAACTTGAGTTAGTTGTAATTGTATATAATTTACATGATGATCATGTTTGTTTAGTTAATTACAATAGTATATTATGTATTTTATATTATTTTGGGCTAAATACCTTTAATTTTGTGAGATGGATGCATGATAGATCCATCCCTCATATTGTGATGGAGGGAGGCATCATTGGAGAAGGTGGCATATATGGAGGCATTAAGGGATGAAAGACCAAAAATAAGAAATTTTACACATAATAAATAGATAATATACTTTTATATTCATTACTTAATTTGATATCTAATATTTGATTTTAGTTATAATCATGCTTATTGTGATTGAATATGGTTGTGTGTTGCATTTATGTTGTTGTACTTAGCTTATCTCAAATGATGATGTTGCTATAATGAGTAATTGGAATCCATGAATGTTTTTAGTATGTATTCTAGTTGTCTATAGATAGATATATATGTGAATGTTATAAAAATCAATGTCTTATTTTAAAAAATGAATTGTGAATGAAAAAGAACTTAACTATTTGTGAATAGTAGATTGTTAACTTTAAATAGTTATCAATGTGTGGTTAAAATTGATAGGCATGGTCATAATGGTTAGAAAATATGTTAATGTTTAAATGAAATTTGGTGATAATTCAATATTGTTAGTTGGATTTACAATGTTATAATATTTAAATGATTATTATTATTATTATTATTAAAAATCATAAATGATTAAATGACTAATGGTGAAAGTCATAGTTAATGCTTAACTAACCCTTGTGTTAAATTAGTGGTATTACGAGAAATATTAATGTTTTGATGACTATTGAAAATTTGATTTCATTGATCATAGTGTTAAATTGAATATTTCAAAGTTGATGTTATGTTGCATATTGAATAGAAAGAATTATTATTTTATTGATTAATTAGTGGAAGGTTTGATATTAGGGTTTGGTTATTCAGTGTTGACTTATGATAATAGAATACTATGTAAAATGATCACTTAATTTTAGGTTTTTTTCATGAGGAAGCATGTTATGACTTCTAGTTCTATTAATTAGTTTTTACATACATCAACTTAGTCATGAAGTCATGATTATCACTTGAAATTTGGTAGAGAAGGTGGAGAAATCTATTATCATGAATTAATCATTCATGAAAATAAAATGGGAGGAGAAGGTGATATGGAGACGATGACACATGATGGAAGATAGAGGAAAAAGGAAGGGTTTAAGGAAATTTGGAAGAAAATAGTGTGAGTCACCATTTTAGTGATCTTCACTACTAGGTATATTCTATTGATGAATATTTTATGGTTTTAGTATGAGTTTAAATAATGGATATTTTATGGGGTGAGGGGTTTTCATTTTATAGTTTTCAAATGTAGAAAAACTAGTGTTAAATGCCTGGTACCATGGATGACTCAACCATCCAAAAAACTAGGCATGTAACTCAAAAAATCTAAGTTGAATGACCATAGATATAAACTCTTCACCATTTATATACAATACTAAGTTTTTAAATTAAGTGTATTATTTAAGATATATTTAAAATACTAAGTTCTTATTTTGTGTATTGTTTGAGATAAATTTGGGACCCTAGGGAAAATTAAAAGGGTGAAATTATTCTTATATCTAAGTAAGTCCTCTTAGACACTATAGAGACTATTCTCTACATGTTTAAAATCATGTTGAATCTCTCAGTACAATAGCAATGAACATAGAAAACCTATATAGGGTATAACTTTATGTATAGGGTTATAATGAATAAATTTAGAAATAAGTTAGGAAATTATAACACCGACTTTATTTTGTTTCATTTATGAAACTTGAATTTAGAATTAACCAGAATAAGATAAATATATAGGGGTATATTCACATAATCTATAGGCCTTTAATAGATAAATTGATGATGTGAATATATCAATGTGTGTATGTGTGAAACTCAAGTTAAGGGTTCTACACTTACATTAATTGATGTTTTTTTTATTGTTTTGGATCCATAAAAGGGTGACTATAAGTAAACAAATACTCACTATAGTACAACTTGAGTTTTCATTTTAGTGTGAATGGAAAAATAGATAAAAATTGTAACATAGAGTTTTATAGTATGTGTTTTACTTTATATTATGAGGTCATGAGTGAACACTTAAAGTTTGAAGAAGCATAAATACATACACTTTATTTATATTCAATTATGTTTATATAAGGTTGACTGTGTTAATATAAGACTATGTGACATTGAAATATATTTTCTCACATACTAAAATCCATATAAATATATATGATGTGGCTGTGTATTCAAGTAGACATATATTTATATATAATGCTCATAAGTTTGGGGTATAATATTATACTCAATTATATTCATCTATATTTATTTATAAATTTAGTTAACTATGTCTATAATAGGTTGTTTATAATGTGAGCTATAGGATATGGTTGGTTGAGTTGTATATATGACTATTTATATTTTGTTATTTGAATTTTTGGACTGTTGGTTATAATGAAATAAAACATAGTGAAAAACACCACTGTTAAGTGTTTGCTTAAAATTTTAAGGAATTAGTTATACTGATAAGTCAAATTTTATAGCATATGTGATACTCATAGATCATATACTAAAATCATGTCTATTTTGAGTATATTGTATTCAAGGATGAAAATATTTACTGTTGAATTAATTCATTATATATTTAGATAAATGTTTAATTGATATATAAATATATGGGATACATATGATTTCTGATTTAGTACAAATCTAAAATGTGTATACCATATATACACACACACACACACTTTGTTAATGCTTCTAAACATTACATGATATAGTAAATAAACTTGGGTGCTTTTGTTATGTGTTTTAATGGTTTGTAGGAGCATTAAATTATTAAGTAATTGAGATTTAATACAAAAAATATTAAGTCTTATTAGTATTTTTTTTATCTTATTGATTTATTCATGAGATATGGAGTAAAGAAATAAGCAGTTAATAATGTTATATGGATGAAGGACATAACAATAGAGTTACAAGTTAATATTTTTAGTAACTTGATGTGTTGATACATGTCTTACTTGAATGGTTTGATTTTATTAATGGTTGTATAAAAATATGTTTATTATGCTATAATAAATTAGATCTATTGGATTCATTACATTTTATTTGATGGACTAAATGAATGTATTTGATATTTCCTTATTTAACCCATATTTATCTGCTTGTAGGGAATATTATTTATGAATCCATTGGCTTTAATATTATTTTATATAAAATGAATATCGTATCAATGACCCTTAATAAGTGAGATAGATTCAACTTGATTAATTAGTGTCACTAATATGTAGATAAAGTGTAATCTGGTTGAGTGGTGTGCATAAAATTGACTGATCCTAGAGATCAATAACTAATAAAAACTTTGGCCAAAGTAGTGTTTATAGTTAAACATTGTCATTTCATCTATTTGATTTAGTTTACATATTTTATATGATATCATGTTATAATGGGTTTATTTATGATATACATCATGTATTAGTTATATTACATCACATGGGTTCTAGTTATCACTCTAGATTCCTGCACCATCATTATCTACCCATCCATGAAGGGAGGGACAATCCCTAATAAAGAGATTGTATGAGGAATCGATGGTTTATGGTTGATGTGTAAAAACACTCATATGATGTTCTCCTTCCCCTTAGTAGTACTACAATAGAGACTACACTTGAGATTACTTATGGATATTGTGAGTTCTTTGAGACTCCTATGCTCTATGGAGATTTGTATCATTGTATATTGTTATTAAGACATTTATTATCTTGAAACTATTTTTTTATTCATGTTTAAAATTACATTAGTTGGCTATAATATTGTATTAGCTATGGATGAATTTGTAATAATACTTCTATGAAATAAAATCAGTCTTCATTTCTTTATTCAGTATTATACTTATTCTTGATAATGATATTAACATTGTGATAGTTAGACAAATAGATTAGATATAAACCTATTTATGGTTAGATAAAATTAATGTATTTATTTAAAGATCATTCTATGTAGATTTCATTATGATGGAATATGTTAGTTGAATTTGTGTAATTGTTTAAAAAAAGAAAATAACCTATTCTAGTAAAACTGAGTGGGGTTGTTACATTATGGTATCAAATCAGAGGCTCAAACTCTAGGGCTTAATGAGTCTTCTAACAAAAACATATTCTCTTGTTATGTAATAAGAATAATGGTGTGTGCTAGAAATATATTTAAGGGTAATTCAAACACCAATCCTCTAGTGGATCCAAATCAGTTCACCACTGAGCAAGTTGTAAAGTTGGATCAAATCCTTATAGTCATGCATGAAACTAGGGACCGAATCATGACCTTAGGATAAGAATCACATGGGCATGTTGAGGAGAATATTCAAGAAGAACATAAAGAACATCTTGATGATTAGGAAAATCCTCAAGATCAGAGAAGAAAAAACTTGGTGGGAAAATAAGAAGCTCGAGATGAACATTGACTCTACCACCACCACTTGGGATTAGTTCAAGAAATTATTTAGGTCATGGTGGCTTCCACAAGTATATTTTGATCAAAAGCTAATAGGTATTTAGAACCTTAAGCAAGAATAAATTTCTATGAATGAATACTAGGAGCAATTCACTAAGCTTCTAAAGTATGTACCTCAGTACGAGGCATATAATCATTGATATATATAGTTGTGTATTTACATATATATAACAATATATTTGGATTTTTTGTAGACAATCTAAATGATTACTAGACTCAAATTTATTCAAACATAATATAATTTAGTAGATATACATAACCATGGTATATTTATGAGGATATTGATCCTTTAGTGATCAAAAGGAAATTCCCAAAAGAATTACAATAATCACCCAATTGACTTATAATCAATATTTATACAAATTTATAAGTTTATATAGGTGTATCATAACATGCACTATATATATATTACTAAGTCAATAAATTCTTGTAGGATATATATATATATATATATATATATATATATATATATATATATATATATATATATATATACACACACACACACACACACACACACACACACATATCTATGTATATATATACACTTCTATATAAGTCATATAAATGAAATAAATTCATAATTATACTATACTTATGGATGAGAGGTTTTGAATTAGGAAGTTAATTATGGGATTAAAACCCCAAATTGGTTGTGAGGTGGATGTGCATGGGCCATCTACCATGGATCAAGTCTTCAAGAAGTCAAACAAGCAGGAGAAGAAGCTCAAATATCTTGCTTAGGTTAGAGATAAAGAAAAAATTTGGAGGTTCTAAAATGAAGTTTAAAAAGAAGAACTAAAAGAGAAGTGGAGAATCCAAGATCCAATTCAAGAGCTAGAATGCTAAGTTTAATAGTATCTTAGGAAATAGGAAACCTAGAAATGGTTTCAAAGGAGGTTTAAATGGGAACCAATAGTTTTTTAGGAAAGGACCACCTGGAGGTTAATTCATTTTTATAGGTGACCATTATGCTCAAGAGTGTACTTAGGGTAAATTAGATAGAAATAATAAGGGTTATGCTTCAAAAGATGGAACTTTTCAACATCAAGTTCATGCAACTATTGAAAATTGTCAAGATGAGTTATAAGCTTCTCCTATTAAACTATCAGGTATTTTATTTGATCATCTGGTTTCTATTTTGATTGAAAATAGGGATATATAATATTTTAATGCTTATATAATGCTTAATAAGTTATATATAAAATATAGAGTTATGGAAAAGGTATGGTCAATATAGTATGGGAATGAGTCAAAGGTCACGTATGACAAGTGTCTAGTAGAAGCTGAGATCAGGTTTCTTAGATTTACTACAATAGTGGATATATATGTTACACCATTAGGTTCATGTGATTTAATCCTAGGATTCAATTGGATTTAAAATCATAAAGCTAAGGTTGATACCTATCTAAAGAAGGTTGAGTGTCAAGATGATTTTGTAAATCAGACACAGATTTAGGGTGAGAAAAGAGAGTTAAAGCTTAGGCAAATATCTACAATTCAACTCAATAAAGATTGAAGGAAAGGATGATAGATATTTATTGTTAAAATTAATGAGAAGGAAGAATATAAAGAACCATATATCGAGGATTATCCTTTTCTAAGGAACTATTGTAGCATTAATTTACACCCATGGAGGGGGTTCTTACGGCTCTCTCCAACTAAGCCACAAAATGGGAACAACCTCAGGCTGTGTGTATCTTATAGTGAGGTTGAACCTATAGAGAGGGTTTTTTTCCCTTGGATATATCACCTAAACTAATATTTTTCTTAGAAAAGGGATAAAAATAGACAATAATGCATGAAAACATGTAAAAGGATGTGATGCACCAATGTTGTGAACACTTATAATTGCACAAGACACACACTATCAAACACTTTCAAACCTAAAAATATCACTTCACTCACTTTTTGATTAGCTTTCACATAAGTATTTCATAGAAAGGTATGAAATAGCTATCAATTTAGCATGAGAGGGTAGTTATCCACTTCCAAACCAATCAATAAACTATATATTAAACTTAGAATGACTATAAAAGCTACGAGACACCTCATGAAGGTGAGAAAACTAATACAGAGGAAAAGAAAAGTATTCATTCACTTAACCACATCAATGAATTCATAGAACACACTTTAATTTACCTTACAAATCTAGAATTCAATCTTTTATTATATCAAATAGGTGTTGTATTATAAATCTTGGCATAGCCTAGGCATGCCAAAAGCATAAGTCTATTTTTTAGGGAGGAATGGGAGATATATAAGAAAAAGGGGAGGAGAGAGAAGGAAATAAGCAAAACAATAAATCAATAAATGAAGTCTAACAACCTTTTGATCAATTAGTATTGATCTTATTCAACAAATTAACCATTGATTAGCTCTAAGTAGCTCCCAAGCCTTTTTATTAGCTTAGAAATGCACTAAAAGACAAGAACTTTTGTCGAAGGTGCTGAGTCATGATCCATCAAAATGGGTAAGTCCCCAAAGACTTTGAAACTACATTGAATGCTCTGCCTGGACTCTCTAACCATAAAACTCTCCATCTTCTTAATGGGCACATAACATCGTGCATCATCTTGATATGATCTCTACACTATTAGATAATTACTTTGAATTTATTCATTTGGTGTCCCTTAAAAACTTAATTGTCAAAATACCATGCTTTTATATTGAATTCTTTCTCTATCATAACTTTTCCATTACTCTAAAACCTTGAATATAGGTTCTCTATATATTAAAACCAATTCCCCCATTGGTTTTCATATAGATATAATTTTAATGAAGATATATAGGGTATCTAGTCTTGTGATTATGATCAAGATGTAAAACTTACATTTGAGGGATTTTGAGAGGTTTGGCCAAAATTTAATGACATTTTAAGATTTTATAGGGTTTGCTCTTAATGACCCAGATCACATTTTGATTTTTAGTTTATTCATTTGCCTACTTGGGTGGTGAAATCCTTTGATCTGACATGTTTGCCTATGTGACATCTCCCTTAGGTTGCTTATCATATTTTAAAAATATGACCATCATCACTTGGACATATGTCTTTATCCAATCTCCCCTTGGAACTTGATCAAATTTGATTCTTTTATCTCCTTAGGAGTCTCTTGGATTTGACCTTCATCATAACTATTGTTCTACATTTTGATTTCTAGATCATGCCACTTAGTAGCCCCACATTGATCTTTATCTTGGATTTCAAAAACATGACACTTGGTAGTATCATGTGCTTCTTATGGAACCTACTATCATTTTATATGATCAAACATGCTTACACCATGTGGCAGCCTCGCATGCAATTTGGGTTCATTGACTTATTGACCTCATGCACAACATCAATCTACTTTACACAACTGAATGTAATTCATCAATTTTATTTTTGCTTGATCAAATGGGTGTTATTGATCCATGAAGTCATCATGATTATGATAATTATCATCAATGCATTAAATCTAAAGATCTACTAATTTGTTGACTTTATGCTCACTATTGATCTTTGATTACATGATTGAATGCACTCCATCGATCTGTATTTAACTTATTGACTTGGTTGATCACCTGCATGTTGTTGATATTTGATACCAAGATGAAAAATCATGCCACTTATTGAGATTACATTCAATTTTATCTTATTTTAAGATTTTTGAACTCAAACAGTTATTTCCCATGACTTCAATTTGACATCCTTGGGCATGTCCCATACTACTAAATCATTTTTAGAGCCTTATATCTTGAGATAGAAAACTCATCAAGACATAAAATTTGTAGGGGATGATCTTGGAATAAATTAAATCATTTCATTTAATCCTTTAACTTTGGTTAACTTCCTAAGTACACTTATAAAGTGCACAAAAAATTGATCTGTTCATCCTTGTATGACGTGCTATGACAATCTGATTCTTTAAAATCATATTTAAGGAATTTTCAAGACCAACTCATTGAATCATAATAAAAAATGGAATGATGCACAAATTTTTAAATGGCATGAGTGACAATTTGACCTATGAAGGCAATATTATCAACATGAACTTTTAGGATGTGTTTCTAAAGAAATTACTTAGTTACCACCCAAATTTGAGTTTGATTTCTCATTTAAAATCATACCTAGATCTAAACTATAATCTAAGGCACCTTACATGATGATAAATACCAAATTAGTTGAGTTAAAATCTTAACTACTAGAGTTGTTATCGAAAGGATTGATTCAACCAAGTGTGTCACCATGGGGTGTACTAGTGGTGTTCATCAAGAAGAAGTATGGTACTCTTTACCTATGTATTGATTATAAGATGTTTAATAAGGTGACAATCAATAATATATATCCATTACCTCGCATTGATGATCTCTTTGATCAAATGTGAGGGGAAACAATATTTTCTAAAATTGATCTTAGAGCAAGGCATCATCAACTGAAAATATGAGATGAGGATATTCCAAAAATAGTGTTCAAAACTTGGTATGAGCATTATGAGTTTATAGTGTTATCTTTTAGGTTAATAAATGCTCCAACAAAATTTATGAATCTAATGAATAATGTGTTTAGGGATTCTCTAAACTAATTTGTTCTAGCTTTTATAGATGACATCCTCATATATTCTAAGGATGAGTAAGAACATCTTCAACATATAGAATTAGTTTTGTAATGTTTGTGGAAACACAAATTATATGGAAATTTGTCCAAGTATGATTTTTTCCATAATAAAGTGCAATATTTGGGACACATTATCTCCATGGATGGAATTTTAGTGGATTTGATGAAGATAAGAGCCATAATGGAATGGCTACCACCTAAAAATTTGCATGAAATAAGGAGTTTTATGGGTTTAGAGGCTATTACAGGAAATTTATTATTATTTTTTTAAATATAGCTAACCCAATCACCTCTCTTCAATAGAAGAATTAAAGTTTTGTTTGGTTAGATAAGTGTGATAGATCCTTTCATCAACTAAAAAGGAGGTTTACTTCAACACATGTGCTAAAATTTCCTGATCCTAATGGTCAATTCTTAGTTATTATAAATGTATCTAGGGATGGAATTGGAGTAGTTATTATGTAGGATGGCTTAGTTATAGCATATGAATCTAGAAAAATTAAGCCTTATGAGGTGAATTATTCCCCTCATAATCTGGAACTTACTACAATAATACATGCCTTGCAAGTTTGGAGGCATTATCTATTGGGGAAACCATTTGAGCTACAGACTAATAACTTGGGCCTTAAATATATCTTTTCCCAACCAAACCTAAATGCACATCAAAGATGTTACTTAAAATTCTTTTCTGATTATTATTTTGATATTAACTATATCAAGGGCAAGGAGAATAGGGTTGTAGATGCCCTAAGTCATAGAAGGTACATAGTGGCCTTGGCTACTATCACAAGTAATTTCCATTTTTAGGTGATCAAATTATTTATAGGAGATGAATTTTATGATTAGGTTAATAATGTATTATTATATAATGCTCAAAATCCTAGGTATAAAGGATTCAAGTTAGAGAGAGATGATATTGAAAGGTGTAATGGTAGGATGTTTGTTCTTGATAAAGATAATTTAAGGATAACAATGCTAAAGAACTTACACAATTCCCCATATTTATTACATCTTGGTGTAACCAAGCTCATGGTTAAGCTAAAACCTCTTTATTTATGGAAAGAGATCAAGAAGGATGCAACAAATTTTATGTCTCATTATTTGGAATGTTAGCATGTGAAGGTTGAGCAGGTGCATTCGATAGGATTTTTATATCCTCATAATATACTAGAGTGGAAATATAAAGTTTATTATCATGTAATTTGTCCAAGGGTTACCATTATCATGTAACTAACATGATACAATCTTGGTTTTAGTTGATAAACTAACCAAGGTAACTCACTTCATACCGAGTAACTTAATAGATGATACACCTATGCTTGCAAAGAGATTCATGAAAAAGGTGTACTGAATGCATAAATTTATGGAAAATATCATTTCTAATCAAGATCTAAAAATGAATTCTAGATTTTATTTCACTTTGAATTCAGCTTAGGGCACACAATTGAATTTCAGTACTACATATCACCTAGAAATAGATGGACAAAAAAAGGGTTAAACATGTTATAAAAGAACTCATTTAAATGTATTGCATGGATCAACAATAAAAGTTGGAGGATTACCTTCTATTGGTTGAGTTTGATTACAAAAAGTCATACCAATTAGTGTTGAAAATGGCTCCATTTTAGGCATTATATGGAAAGAGGTGTAGAATACCAATTAGTTGGGACAGGTTGGAAGACAGAGTAGTCTTTGGACTTGAAATGATTATAGAGGTTGAACAAGGCCAATGATAGATAGAAAATAATAAAAAGGTAGTTTTCTATTGGTGATAAAGTATTTCTATGAATTAAGCCTAAAAAAGCTTGATTAATTTTTCAAAATGTGCAAAATTTTCACCTAGATATGTGGGACCCTTCAAGGTTCTATAAGTGGTTAATCCTATAGCGTATAGGCTTGCTTTTCCACCATATCTAGCTCTTTTGCATAATGTTTTCCATATATCCTATCTTAAAAAGTATGGATCTAATCATTCACATGTGTTGGATTGGAATGCTTTATAGGTTCTACATTCTAGGGTGGTCACGGTAGAATTAATTAGAATAATTGACACTCATAAATTCAATTTATGTAATAGAGAAGTGTCAAAGTGCAAGGTCTAGTAGGACCAATATTATGAATATAGTTCCACATGGGAGGATTATGATGATTTTTTAATGTTATTTATACATTTGTTTACTTAATATTTTATTAGATATTATTTATTTTTCTACTAAATAATGTTTAATTTCAGAAGTTACGTTTGAATAAGTGTTATTAGGATGATGACCAACTTTAGAGGGAATGATGTCACATCTTGATTTCCTCTTTAGACCTAATAAAATATTGATTAGTGGATTTTATGGTTATTTTTTGACTAATTACTATTTTAGTTAAGCTAGATTTTATATACTGGTTTATAAATAGTTATATTTAGTTTATTTATATTGTTGTTAACTTGTTGAGTTAGATGCACTTGTGTATAATGTACATGATGATCATATTTGTTTAGTTTATTACAACAATATGGATTTTATATTATTTTAGGATAACTACCTTTATTGTTGTGAGATGGATTTAGGATAGATCCATCCCTTATATTATGATGGAGGGAGGGCATTATCAAAGAGGGTGACATAGATGGAGGTGTTGAGCGATGATAGACTAAAACTAAGAACCTGCACATGCCACAAATAGATAATATGCTTTTATATTCATTGCTTGATTTGATAAATAATATTTTCTTCTAGTTATAATCATGCTTGCTATGATTGAATATGGTTGTGTGTTGCATTTATGTTATCGTACTTAGCTTATCTTGTATGATGATGTTGCTATAATGAGTAATTAGAATCCATGAATATCTGTAATATGTCTAACAATTTCTATGGATAGATATATATGTGAATGTTAAAAAAATCAATGTCTTATTTTAACAAATGTATTGCAAATGAAAAGGAACTTAACTATTTGTGAATAGTAGATTGGTAACTTTAAATAGTTAGTAATGTGTGGTTAAAATTGATAGTCATGGTCATAATGGTTATAAAATATGTTAATGTTTAAATGACCTTTGGTGTGAAGTTAATATTTTTAGTTAGAGTTGCAATGTTATAATATTTACATGATTATTGTTATTATTAATAATCATAAACAATAAAATGACTACTAGTGAAAGTCATAGTTAATTCTTAGCTAACCCTTTTGCTAAATTAGTGGTATTAAGGGAAATGGTAGTGTTTTTATGTAATTTGATTTCATTGATCATAGTGTTAAATTAAATATTGTAAATTTAATGTTATGTTACATATTGAATAGAAAGAATAATATATTATTTTATTGATTAATTAATGGAAGGTTTGAGATTAGGTTTTGGTTATTCAGTGTTGTCTTGTGATAAAAGGCTATTATGAAAAATAAACACTTATTTTTAGGATTTTTTCATGAGGAAGCATGTTATGATTTCTAGTTATATTATCTAGTTTTTCCATGCATTGACTTAGTCATGGAGTCATGATTATCAATTGGAGTTTAGCAGAGTAGGTGGATAAATCTGTTATCATGAATTTAGCATGTAGATAGATAAAATGGGAGGAGGAGGTGCCAGAGAGGATACAACACATGATGATAGGAATAGGAAAAAGGAAGGGCTCAAAGTAATTTTAAGGAAAATGTTGCTAGTCACCAATTCAATGATCTTCATTACAAGGTCAGTCCTATTGATTAAATTCTTATGGGTTTAGTATGATTTTAAAAAATGAAAATTTTATGGGTTAAGGGTTTTTAATTTTATTATTTTCAAATGTAGAAAAACTAGGGTTAAATGCATGATATTATAGATGGCTTGACCATCAACAAAACCAGGCATGTAACTCAAAAACCCTAAGTTAAATGCCCATATATATAAACTCTTCACCATATATATATATATAATACTAAGTTTTTAAATTCTATGTATTATTTGAGATATATTTAAAATACTGAGTCTTATTCTATGTATTACTTGAGATGGATTTGGGACCCTAGAGAAAATTAAAAGGGTAAAAATGTTCTTATAGCTGACTATGTTCTATTATACATTATAGATACTATTATTTGTATGTTTAAAATAATATTGAATCCCTCAGTACAATAGCAATGAACATATAAAACCCATATAGGGTACGACTTTATGTATAGGTTATAATGAATAAATTTAGAAATAAGTTAGGTAGTTACAACACCAACTTTATTTTGTTTCATTTATGAAACTTGAATTTAGAAATAACCAAAAAAATATACATATAGAGGGGTGTATTAACATAATATAAAGGCCTCTAATAGATGAACTGGTGATGTGAATTTATCAATGTGTCTATTTATGTGTGTGTGTGTGTGTGTGTGAAATTTAGGTTAAGGGTTATACACTTACATTAATAGATGTGTTTTTATTGTGTTGGATCCATAAAAGGGTGACTGTATGTAAATGAATACTCACTATAGTACAACTTGAGTTTTCATTTTAGTGTGAATGAAAAAATAGATCCAACACAATTATATTATGAGTCATGCATGAAAATTTAAAGTTTGAGGAAGCATAAATACATATACTTGATTTATATTCAATTATGTTTATATAAGACTGGATATGTTAATATAAGACTATTTGACATTGAAATATATTTTCTCATTTAAAAAAATCCATATAAATATATATGATGTGGCTGAGTATTCGATTAAACATATATTAATATATGATGCTCTTAAGTTTAGGGTAGAATAATATATTGAATTATATTCAGCTATATTTATATATAAATGTATTTAACTATGTATTTAATAATTATATACGATGTGAGTTGTAGGATATGGTTGGCTAAGTTGTATATATGACTATGTATATTTTGTTATGTGAATTTTTGTAATGTTGGTTATAATGAAATAAAACATAGTGAAAAACACCATAGTTAAGTGTTTGCTTATAATTTAAAGGATTTAGTTATAGCGATAAGCCATATTTTATAGTATACATGATACTCATAGATCATAGACTGAAATCATGTCTATTTTGAGCATACCATATTCAAGGATGAAAATATTGGCTATTGACTTAATATGTTATATATATCTAAGTGTTTGATTGGTATAGAAATATATGGGATATATATGATTGCTAATTTAGGATAAATCTAAAATATGTTTACCATATATATACACACACTCTATTAATGATTCTAAACAATAAATGATATAACACATAAGCTTGGGTGCTTTTGTTATGTATTTTAATGGTTTGAAGAAGCATTAAATTATGAAGTAATTGAGATTTAATATAAAACATATTAAGTCTTGTTAGTATTTGTTTATCTTATTGATGTATTCATGAGATATGGAATAAATAAATAAGCTATTAATTAATGTTATATGGATGAAGGACATAATAATTGAGTTACAAGTTAACATTTTTAGTAACCTGATGTATTGATACATGTCTTACCCAAATGGTTTGATTTTATTAATGGTTGTATAACAATATGTTTATTATGCTGTAATAAATTAGATATATTGGATTCATTACATTGAATTTGATGGACTAAATGAATATATTTGATATTTCCTTGTTTAACACATATTTATCTACTTTTAAGGAATATTATTTATGAATGTGTTGATTTTAATATTATTATATATAAAACTAATCTCATATTAATGACCCTAAATAAGTAAGTGAGATGGATTCCAATTGCTTAATTAGTGTCACTAATATGTAGATAAAGTGTAATCTAATTGAGTGGTGTGCATAAAATCAATTAATTTTGGAGATCAATAATTGGCCAAAGTAGTGTTTATATTAAAACATTGTCATTTCATCCGTTTGATTTAGTTTACATGTTTTATATGATATCATGTTAGAATGAGTTTATTTATGATACATATCATATATTAGTTATCTTACAACACATAGGTTCTAGTAGTCACTCTATATTCTTGTACCATCATTAGACACTCATCCATGAAGGGAGAGCCATTCCCTGGTTAGGATTTTGTGTGGAGGATAGATGGTCCGTGGTTGAACTATGAAAAAGCACTTGGATGATGCTCTCCCTCCCCTTAGTAGTACTATACTAGGGATTACACTTGAGATTACTTATGGATATTATGAGTTCATTGAGATTCACATGGTCTATGGAGCTTTGTATCATTGCATAATATTATTAGGACATTTATTATGCTAAAACTATACTTTTTATTCATATTTACAATTACAACAATCAACTGTAATATTTTATTAACTATGGCTGAATTTTTAATAATAATTTTATGAAATAAATGTAGTCTTCATTTTTGTATTTAACATTGTACCTATTATTGATAATGATATTAACATTGTGATAGTTTTCTAAATGTATTAGCCATATACTTATTTTTGTTTAGTTGAAACTAATGTATTTGGTTAAAGATCACTCTGTGTAAGTTTCATCATGATGGAATTTGTTAGTTGAATTTGTATAGTTGTTTTTATTTAAAAAACTACCCTATTATAGTAAAAACCAGTGGGGTTATTACAAGGTAAATGGTCTTATGATCTCTAGTATGGATACAAGAACATTGGAACCATGCATTAATATTTTAGGCTATGAATCTATATATGAGAATGACAAGTTTGAATCGAGCAAAAGAGAGTGAAGTAGTCAAAATGGTGAATGAGATGATGATGGTTGTGCTAAGGAGGGAAGAGTGTAGAGGATGATGAAGTGGTGATAGGTATTTAAGAGATAAAGGAAGACTATGGATATAAGTAGGCTTATAAGCCTAGTGAAATCAAGATTGATCAAGGATTACAAATGGCAAGCAACATACTGATGACAAGGAATCAAATTAGAGGTTAGTGAAATGATTAAGGAAAAAATCAGAGCTAGGGTCATGAATGAGGAGAGTGTATTCATTAACTATACACAAATAAATCAAGGAGAGTAAGTAATATGATTTCCCTATAACTTAGAGATGGAAAAGTGCACACAACACCTTATTGGGACATGTAGAGAAATACTAAACCATGATAAATTGAGAGTGATCGAGTCTCGATTTGAAAACCTTTAAATGATATTAGGTTAAAAATAAGGTATGCTCCAAATCTCATTTGAGTGTATATATTTCTTTGTAAAAAATTTAAAGGGGTGAAACCATGAATGGTGGCCTTCTACATTTTACCATTGATGTTGAGTGTCACTAAACTCTAAAATGGTTTATTTACCACTAAGATGAATCACATCATTGTAGATAAATTTAGATTCTATCTATAACTTTACAACTTTGAGAATTTTAAAATTGATATTTTTTAAAAATTTCATAGTATAAATGTGAACATGAATGATTATCATTCCCCATGTATCTATACTATATTGATATTAAAATTACATTTGAATTTTTAATTTTTTAACTTTGAACTTTATAACTTTTTCACTTTTAAAACTTTTACAAATTTACATTTTTTGAATAGTGTGAAACTTATAATTTGTAATTGTAAGAATGAGTGCACATGCATACCATTTGTCCCCATAATATAAATATGATAAATAATATTTCCACTTGAAATATGCATATTTCCATAAATATGATTTATTTCTCATGAGGTTTGAATTTTTTGAGTAAGCCCATTATGATGCTCCCCCATTTTGAGTTGAGAGACATAGCCTACAAGTCACTAATACTAAAATAAATCACATGTGAAAGATATAAATTTTGAATATTTAAAATTTATTTCATCATAGTATTAAATATATCATGGAATTTACATATGAATCATGTGTTATATAGATATATAATTGAATGATAGGAACAATGAATGCATGATATACATCATGGTACTAGAGTAGAAATATAGTATATAAGTGATGCATGACATGAGTCATAAAACCATTGTAAATAGATAGAATTCATGATGCAAATAATGACACCATAATATCGAGTAACAAGCCTATAAATAATGTCATAAATTTCATGTAATTTTAAAAATATGTTATGTACAAGGCTAAAGAGGCCACATACAAGGGACATGTACATGCCCATAAGACACAAGACCAAGGGCCACATGAAAATGGAATAATAATGTAATATAATAAATAATTTGAATATACAATTACAAGGGCCACACACATGATAAAAATTAAGTTTAAATCTATCATGAAATAAAATAATAATGTAAAGCAAAACATATAACAAATGAGTCTTGTATAGTTCCATCATATGTATGAATTTTAATGTTAGTAGGTAACATATTTATTGTAATACATGTGAAAAATTTGAGTGATTAGAAATAATTTTTTATGAAATTATCTCAACATGATAGAGAGGTGGTGGATAGAGATACCTTGTAAAAGTGTTTTTAGATAATGAATAATTACATCCAACTTAGTAAGGTTGCTGGCTAATAAGAGGCAACCAACATCAAATAATCACGTGAAATTATGACCTATATCACACTCAAGTACCCATTTAAAATAATTTATGTATTTAAGTATGAGATATATAATATAATTAACATAAAGTAAACAACATATGAAAATAAGTAAGGTAATAACATATGAAAATGCTTTAGGTCCTATTTTTTAAGTTTTTGAAAATATTTTGATTTTTGGAATAAGTGCATTTTTAAAATTTTTTGAAATATTTTAATGATAAAGGGGATTTTAAATAGAGGTGATAATAAACAAGGTTTTGAACATAGAGGAAGTAATATAGATTTTAACAATACTCAACAAGGTGCAAAAGCATAATAAAGTAGAAAAAAAGGCAAGTAATGTGCCCCTAATGTATACACAATTTTGAGTCATAATAATGTATTATGAGTAAGATAAGTAATAATTTAAAATAAAATGAATGGGGAAGAGGATAAATGTGTTAATATATCAAAATGACATCATTTAAGTTTCATGGGGTGTAGGATATATAATACAAAGCAAGTGGATTGCAATAAAGATAGGTGTTTTGGATTGTTCAAATTAAGTTCAAAATCAAGAGGATAAGTAACTAAAGTAAAATTAAATAAAAATGGATATAATAATGCACGGATGAAGGATAAAATAATTATCAATAAATAAAATAAGGGAATTTTGAACTAGTTGGAAAAACAAATATTGAATAAGGATTTATTTTATTGCTTACACGTAACAATATCATATTTTTCACAATTAGTATCATCAGGGTCATAACAATATTATATATTATTAGGATATTAATAATAAATTTAATTTATATTATAAGATAAACCCATCTTATTAGGTTGTTCTTGATATTTTGAGATGTCATTTTGATTATCTTTTGTATTTGTGTGAGATAGACTTATTTCACCATAAATTAGAGTTGTATTTTGAATATGTTCATCATTTTTAGGATATTGCATCTTATTTTCAATTAGATAATGATCATGTATTATTGGTTTAACATTAGGAAGAGAATTAATTTATGCTTTAACTTTACATTTTTTACTCTATGCATGAAGTATATGCAATGATTAATTTCCTAATAACCATATTTGTGTCATTATACTTTGTAGGAATATTTTGATTTGGACATTACTTCATGATATTTTTTGTAAAAAATGAGCATTCTTGCGTATCTTGAATTTTTTATTTCAAATTTTCTTTTTTTAATTGTTATTTTTGTAATCTTACTTGTGATAATTATGCTTTTTGAATATGTTCTTATTTTAAATTATCTTTTGGTATCCATATTTTCTCTTTATGTTATTTTTACACTTGTATTTTAGGATATGAAATATGAATGGGTTTATTGATATGTTTATCTTGTATAAGATCACTACTATCAATGATAATTTGATTTTTTCTCTTTAAATCCAAACAATTATCTATATGATTCCCATAAAATCTATTATATGCATAATAATATTTTGATTTTTAAAGAGGAGGCATAAAAGGTAAAGTGAAAAACTTGTTTTGAATCATTTATATTATAATATCACTTGGAATCTTTTTAAACTTTTATTATAATTTTTTTAATCATTAATTGTAGGTGAATATTTCTTAGATGAGGATGTAAAGACATGATTACCACTAGCGTATTCTATATTTTTTGTAAATTTGTTGTTATTTTTAAGATATGTAATTTTTGAAATTAAATATTTATTTTGATTTTGTAACTCTTATATTTAATTTTGTATAGTGATGATTTCATCTTGGAAGGATTAACAATCAAAAGCCCTAAGTATATCTGATTGAATAGAAATATCATCAAGTGGAGGTGTGGTAGAGGAAGGGATAAATTCTTCTTTAAGATTAAGAGATTAATTTATATTTGGAATATCATTAATGTGAAAAGGTATAGTGAATTTTATTGAAAGAGGAGAAGTAACATTATCATGTTTATACATTTTTATTTTATAAATAAAACTAGAAACATCCTCATGACAGGTAATACCAATGCTACTAAAAACTTTAGCAGTTGAGTAAATATGTATAATATTATGAATATGAGGGGAAAGTAAAGAATAAAATATTATTGAATTAGTAAAAGAATTTTTCTCTTAATCATCACTATAATTTTATTTTGAACATTTTCAATAGCAACGTTGTTATTTGTGAAATGAGAGGGAAGAAAATTACTATTTCTTGTAGGCTCACTATTTTTTTTTAATGAATTTATTATGTGAGTTTAATTTATAAGTACAAAAATAATGTAATTTGGTATCAAAATGGATAAAAATATTAGATGTGAAAGGATAATATTACTCCACATGGAGATGAGGTGGTAATATATGAGATAATAGATAGTCATCATCTGGAGGATTTATATTCTCTAATGGGACATCTATAGTTGATAATAAAGGAAGGTACAAGGAGGTTAGAGGTATGATCAAAGGTAAATTAAGAGGTATGATCGAGGGTAAATATAAATAGAAATATAAAGTAATTTCCAAAGAGTAAGCTAGAGGAGAATCTTAAAGGGAATCTAGATATGTGAGAAAATAAGAATTTATAGGGGATTCCAAAGTGGAATATATAGGTGTAATGAAAGAGGAATGTATATGAGATTCCAAATGGGAAACTATAGATACACATGAATTAGTGGGCCTTTATGACCAAGGTTTAGAAATTTTAGATTCATTATCATAAGAATTATTAAGAGCATATTCCCTATTAGTTGTCTATTAATAATCATAAGCAAAAAACATATCATGAGAAGTGAACAATAGATCTATAGGATGTACACCATTGAAATATTGAATTTTAATAGACATGATATATGTGAAATAAATGAAATGATTTTTATAAGTGAGTCTTCTAGTATGTAAAGATAAACTAATAATGATTAATATAATATAAGATGAAATAAACAATGATAATGACTATGAATATAATACAAGCAAATTTCAATGTACAAGGCTAATATAGGCAAGGGTTTGACTGATTTATAGGCTCTCATATATAATTTATCATTTGTTGATTAATGTTAGCCCAAGTTTTAGAGAAATAACTATAGAGGTAGAACCATGCCTGTATCCCACTAACTCTATTTTTGAGGGTAATTTGAGAGTAACTTCCATAGGTGATGCACTCATCTCAAGTGCACCATAAATTAGATGGATAAAAAAGGATTCGTATTGGTGTAAACAAGGGACCCTAAGTGTTTTTGATATACCATAAGGTATGAGAAAACTAAAATTATTTTTTAGTGATGTACTATGGCTATGAGAATTGGGGTAAACCCCTCATTCCATGATGTCTATAAATAGAACACTACATAACCATTCATAATATTCTAAGTAGTTTGAAAATTGATAAAACATAATTACTAAAATAAGAAAAAGAAAAATAAAAATTAAATGAAAATAAAGGCAAAATATTTTTGTATTTAGAAATCAAGCCAATTTCAACCCAAAGTTGAAAGTAAAAAAATTCTATGTTGGAATGATCCAAGGTGACAAGATAATCTCTTCAATGTCAAATTTAATGAAAGGTTGAAGAGGTTGAATAATTTTATTTCAGATTTTATTGAAGGTCAAATGCTATTTTCTTTCACTTTTAATAATTTATAGATATTTAAAATAAATCCTATCTAAAAAATCAAAGAAAAATAACAGCCAATGTTCTAAATAGAGTGGGTTAAATAAAATGCTTAACCCTTTTAAATTAATATGTATTAAACTACATTAAATTAAACTATTGAAATATAAATACTGATACAAACTAATATGATATGAGTATACTATTAATAATCTATAGTAAACTACAAAATTTATTGAAATTAGGAATTTTCTAGAAATAATAAATTAAGCTAGGGTTAGAGAGTGTCCCTCAAATTAAAATTAAGGTTATACTAAAAATAATAATTCAAATTTTGATGGGAAAATCTCATGAGAGGCAAATAAAGACACATTATAGTCTTGTATGGTTACTATAACTGCATCATGGTTGATTGTATTCCTAATTTGAATACCTAGGTCTGTGTAACTATTTTTAATGGGTGGCTATAAATCTTTGTGTATCTATGCTTTGAAAAATACCTAAAAATATTAAACCCTAATCCTGTACATGCACTAGATGGTAATTAGATAAAAAAAGGTGGGGAAAATAGGTTAGTAAGGATAATCGAGCTAGACTCAAAACCCCCTTATAACTGAGTGCTACCTATACAACCTGAATGGGCTTCAACCTGATGTAGTTATCCCTACTAGAGTGATTATGTGATATATGATGATGAAACTATAATGATTTAACTAGATGATTAATTAAAATTCTTGATAATAGTTTTACTTGACTTATAATAAAACACTATTCAGACTTAGCTATTGATTATTAGAATCTTGTAGAGTTGAAATAGGATAATAAGTACTATTTTACTTAGTTTAAAATGATTTTGCTATAGAAATTCAATGGAAGGATAATGAGTAGAATTTATATGAGTTTATAGGATAATATTTATAATAATTTCACTAACTAGATTTACCAATTGTGCAAGAGAGTGGTTGTGAAACATATCAATTTGAAAAAGTAATTGTTAAAATGTGGGATATAAGGAAAACTAGGGGCCATGACCATAATTTGGCCCTATTTGGATAGTACAGATTTGTCTTAGAAGACTATATACTATTGGGACAAGTTTTATGGGAAACTATGGGCTGAATAGGGATGAATTCAACTAAAACAACAATATATATATGATAGTTATAGTTTTTACAAGATAGTGGAAGCTCTCTTATAGATTGTGAGTTATATAAATGGTGATTATACCATGTAAGGGAAAGGATACCAAAAATAAATATTTTCAAGCATTAATGATTAATTTTATGTGCCTACAAGGATAATCATGGCAGTCAATATTATTAGAGGTATAATCCACTAGGGGGATGAATCAGTGATGGAAAATAATCCAATTAAATTAAAAAACCCTTGTAAATACTTAAGCATTCAACACAAGCATTTATGAAGCATACAAATCATTCAAAATAATGAACAATAAACAAAATTCAAGATTACATACACAACACAAGATCTACATGGGAAAACCCCTTGGAGAATAAAACCCACTCTCAATACTAAAAACACATGGACTACTATCCTATAAGATGATCACAAAAAAGAGACTGATCAAGTCCTTCTAATCAGGAACCTTCGATCAAGTCCTTATAACCTACAACCTTGATCAAGTCCTTCTAATCAAAGGTCTTTAGTGAAACCCTATTTCATAAGGAACAACTACCCCTAAGGAAGATCAAGTCCTTTAGACCTTCCTTGGAAATAAAATTTCCACCTTAGAACTTTAACACCTGATGATGGACCTCTTGATTCTATGTCAACTACATAAACTCTTTCTCCTTCTTCACTCAAATATTCCTCATATGCACACTCAGACCTCTTCGTACATCCTCAAATTGTAAGAGCATAATTCTAATTTAATAAATAT
Organism: Torreya grandis; assembly: GCA_037957365.1. Lineage (NCBI taxonomy): Eukaryota > Viridiplantae > Streptophyta > Pinopsida > Cupressales > Taxaceae > Torreya > Torreya grandis. Next base: position 1,114,991 of record JARHVA010002903.1, read on the forward strand.
GACCTACATGTCATACACATAGTCCTCAATCTATTTTTCTCTTCAAATCATTCTTAGGGCACTCTACCCCTCCTTCACTCCATAAAACACATACACAAGCCTCTTTCCAATCTCTCCCAAATATCTTTCTTACAAGTCTAAAAACCAACACATTTGGTTTCACTATATATAGAGAAATCATAAATTAACAAGATCAAAATATTTCTTAGTTAGACACAAAACATGGCTTCACCCTTAAGGCATCTCACATGGGTCACACTTAAGCACAATCCCCTTTAAAGTAGGCCTAAGTCACTTTTAGGTCCTATGGAGACCCATTCACCTTCTTTGACACTTCTCTGAGCATAATAAGAACACATGACCACTTTACAAATACATAGGTCCACTCTTTATGTCCCCTAAGACATCCTAAAATGATCACAATCTCCAAACCACTCTTTTGTTAAAGCCTAATTAGCTCAAACACTTCTCTATACACATAGTCATTATGAATGAAAACACAGTTGACTTCAAAAGCTTTGTTCATAATTCATATGATTGATCAAACCTTCAAAAATCACATAGAGCATCCTCATAGAGTCTACAACACTCTCCAATATCCAATTCACCAAGATATATCAAAATAATATCAAAATGAGCTCAAATAATATTCTCAGGTCACTTTTAGAATATAAATGGAAATACAATCAACTTTAGAGCTTAATATCTTTGTCTATACACACTTCTAGATCTTCAAATCCATATATCTAAATGTATCTTAGAGTCCTCTACCAATTTGATTTTTATTGCAATATAAAATTTGACTTCTTTTGAATGTTATGGTCTAAAAACCATACAATGGTATTTCCTTCACAAATTCAAATATTCAAATACAAATGGTCATAGTTAAGCTTTGAACACTATGCTCACATCTTGTGTCCTCTCATCTTTAGATCAAATATGATCCATCAATCTTGATCGATATTTAACACATAGGTGCCAAAGCTCAAATGTTAAACCTATATCACTTTGACCTCATCTTGTGCAATCATGAAATGTTGAATCAACATATTCCATCAATCTCTACAAATTAGCCATGATTTTTTTGATCAATGCTCATCATTTGATCAAAATGTATAAATGCTTGCTCACTGTTAGATCCTTAATATATACCTTTGCTCAATTTTTAACCATCATGCACCTATCCTTATCTTTCTACTTCTTGACTTATTGGAGCAACATACACCATTGATCTTTCTCAAGCTTTAACTCCTATAGAAATGACTATGGGGACCCTTTCAATATGCTTGAGTAGCCATTTTTGGACCTTAATAACTTCTTTTGTGCTTTGATGCTTGATCTCAAATTTAGACCAAAATATCTCCTTGCATAGGATAATCTAACCATGTGACACACTATCCTAAAACCTTCATGTGTGTGAGATATAATTACATTAAAGAGCCTTCTTAAAATCTTTTGTAACAGAGCCAACTATGTCAAAAATTGTTTGAAAGGCCAACTTTGAGAAAACATAACTTTTATGGTGCTTCAATACATGATCTCAAATTTAGTGTGAATCATCTATGCTAAAAAATAAACAAACCCATATGATTAGTTTCTATTGAAACATTCACATGTCTAAGATATAACACCATAAAAATGCTCAATTGAATCTTCTTTCCACATTGAAAAATTAGCTAAGTATGGGAAAACATAGTCAAACTACCTAGGAACCCAAATTTACATAAGCATATCTTTTGATGCGCTTCATCGCATGATCTATAAATTAGTGAAAATAAAATAGGTAAAAAAAAAAAAAAAACATATATGATCACCTTATTCTGAAACATCCACATGTGTGACATATTCTATCATCAAACTACTTATTGAGCTCTTTCTAGCCATATTGCAAATTTGGCTTAGTATGGGAAAATAGTGAAATATATCTTAGAATCCAAAATTTCACCCTCATATACTTGATCAAAATTTAATTCATGACTTTATATTTGGTTCATAACAACTAGGGACTACTATGATCATAGCCATATAACAACTCCCCTTGACTTGTTCACACATGGTAATAGTGATGTCATCAAACTGCATACTTAGATTTTCTTGTATTAGACCTAAAGTGTCTAGATGAAAATTATGGATAACCAAATGAATAACACTTATGAAAACAAGATATCAAAGCATAGATAACATCTTAGGGACCTCTTTCACATTATCTAACCACCATAATCATCCTTGAACATCTCTAAACATGCCAAAACTAAAGATCAACCAAGCCAACATAAAACACACTAGAACAAACACATTACACACTTTGTCATTGATACTTAGGCTATCAAAGAACTTCATCCACTCAATAAAAACCTCTATAATATCACCATGAAATTAGTAAAAAATCTTTAACAATCTCTCCCTTTGTCATTGATGTCAAAAAAGATCATATATAGCAATATATAACTCACCTTCTCTCTCTTCAAGCACTCCCATAATAGGAACTTTCTCCCCCTTTGACATAATGACAAAGTGGGCACAAAATAATCCTAAGGACCTAAAAATAATATAAATATGAAAGAACCATCTTATAAATATGATACAAACTCCCCTTTACCTTGAGCCTGCCTTTCTTTGCCTTGATAAACTTCCTCTTGCTCCATACCAACACTCTTCTTCACAAACAAAATAACTAATGAAGACATAACACATATAAACACTTGAAATCTAATGAAACTTACCAAGAGACATATGAGGGATTACCACTAATATTTATGAGCAATTGCATCACTTGAGTATCTTCAGATCTCCACACACCATGAAGAACCACCACACATGCTTACCAACCTTATTTCTCACAACACTTACATTACCACTAGTTATGCATCTATAATATGGATTCTTTACAAACCTCTGGATCAATATTATGAACATTTTTCTCCCCCTTAACCATATACCTTTTATTTATTCATAGAGAAATAAATAACACCCAAGCTCTATCTTAGATACTCAAAAGTATCTTTTGATAATGGTTTGTTCATAATATCTATAAGCTACTCTTTTGTAGGCACATAATCTAAATTGACACATTTATTAATCACTTGTTCTCTCAAGAAATGATATCTAATAGGATTTTTTTTATTTTTTAAGTGAATAACAAGATTCTTTGAGATACTAATTACACTAGTATTGTCATAATAAATAGGATAAGGTCTATTTTGTCTTATCTTGTAATCCTCCAGAGTTTTTTTCATCCACATGAATTGTGTGAAACAAGAGGTAACTATTGTATACTTAACTTATAAAATTGATAGAGACATTGAGGTTTGCTTCTTGCTTAGCCAAGACACTGAACATTCTCCCATGAAGAAGTCCCCACCACTGGTACTCATATCATCCACACATCCTGCCCAGTCAACATTAGTATATGATTTCAAAGAGAATTTATTACTCTTAAGATACCATAAACCATAGTCTATGGTGACTTTAAGATATCTTAAGATCCTTTTGACTAATTTTAAGTGAGATTCTATAGGATCAGCTTGAAACCTTCCTACAAGACCTACTACTTGCATGATGTCAGGCCTAGATGTAGTATAATCTAGAAGACTTCCAATCATGGATCTATACAAAGTTTGATCAATTTTGGTGAGTCATCCATTTTACTTAACTTGCATCTTGATATCATTAGAGTACCCATTATCTTAAAATCCATCATGTTAAACTTCCTTAGCATATCCTTGATGTATTTAGATTGAGAAATGAAAATCCATGCATCAAGTTTATTGATCTGTAATCCTAAGAAGTAAGATAGTTCTCCTAATATTGACATTTCAAACTCAATCTTCATAGTATCTACAAATTCTCTACTCAATTTATCATTGTTAGATCCAAAAATTATGTCATCAACATATACAACTATTAATTGATGATTACCTTCTATTTTAATGTACAAATTACTATCAATGATTCCACTTTTAAAACCTTGATTCAAAAGATACTTATTTAGCCTATCATACCAAGCTCTAGGGGATTATTTAAGACCATACATAGCCTTCTTAAATTTATACACAAAACCTTGATTACTTGACATGAAGTATCCTTTAGGTAACTTAGTATAGACTTTTTCTAGGTTTCCATTCAATAATACAGATTTCACATCCATTTGATATACCTTAAAACCTTTGAAACATGCATATGCCAAAAAGAGTCTAATTGTTTCCATCCTTGCCATAGGAGTAAAAGTCTCATAAAAATCTATTCCTTTAACCTGAGCATATACTTTACACACCAATCTAGCCTTGTTTCTTGTGATTTGTCCTTTCTCATTCATATTTTTTTGAAAACCCATTTGGTACCTATCACATTTTTATCTTTTGGTCTAGGAACTAAGTCTCATGTTTCATTCATTTCTATTTGATCAATTTATTCATCCATTACATCATTAAAACTTTCATCTTTGTTGGATCTAATAAATGTTTTGGGTTCAATAATGGATAATAGAGTTGAGTCTTATTGATTTTGATTGATCAACATTCTCCTTCTAGTTTGTAACCTTGCACCAACATTTTTAATTATTTGAGAGATTGGATGATCTTTCTAAATTATTCTATATGGAGATTTAATATCTTGTCTTTCTTCATCCTCTTCATCCTCATCATCTATTTGAATAGATAACTCGTCATTGTTTGCAACATCATTCTCAATTATGTCACTTAACTGTAATTTTGGCTTCTTGACTCAGCTAGTCTCATCTACCCTTACATTTGAACTTTCAAAAATCTTGTGAAGTCTCTTATTGAATCATCTATAGGAAGTAATGATAGAATAATATCCTAAGAAGATGACCTCATTAGATCTTGAATCAAAATTGCCAAGATTATCTTCATCTCTTTTGATGAAACACTTGCTCTCAAACACTCTAAAATGTTTGACATTAGTTGGTCTGTTATTACATAACTCATAAGGAGTCTTATTACCATTTAATATAATTTGAAACCTATTTAGGATGTACATAGAAGTCTCAGATACATCTTCCTAGTATCCATTTGATAATTTTGCATCATAAATCATGGATCTACCCATCTCAACAACAATCCTATTCTTCCTTTCAACCACACCATTCTATTGTGGTGTTATAGCAATGAAATATTATCTTCTTATCCCAGGTTCATCACATGAATCATAAAACTTATGAGACCAAAAATCACCTCCTATGTCTGATCTCCTCACACACTTGATATTCAAACCTTTATCATTTTCCATAAGAGCTTTAAGTGCCACAAATTTTGTAAAAGCTTCTAATTTTTATTTAAGAAAGAATATACAAGTCATCCTAGTAAAATCATCAATGAGAAGCATGAAGTAACTATTAACTTAAATAGTTTGAGTTCTCATAGGTCCACATAGACTATTATGGATGAAATCCAATGGTTCTATAGTGGAGAATTGCTTGTTTTTATATCTTCTCTTGGTTTGATTCCCATGAAGATATGCCTTGCAAAGAGAATGAGGAATCTTAGAAATCTTGGGCATATGTCTCACCAACCCCTTTGAACTGATATTTACCATATTATCAAAATTTATATGTCCAAGCCTTCTATGCCAAAGTCATATATCTTCCAAATGAATCATAAAGCACTTCTCCTTTTGGGATTCATGGAATATATACATGTTATCTATTTTATGAAACTTTTCAACTAATCTATCAGATTTTACCTTTCTTACTTCACATACATCATCATGAAAAGTTAAAACATTTTCTTGCTTACACATTTGGATTACAATTAAAATATTATGTTTCAAACATTCTACATATAATACATTATACGTCTTCATATGACCATTGTCTAAACTCACAGTACCTTTTCCAATAATGTTAGTAGATTTGTTATCATTAAATCTCATGGCATATGGGTTGGGGTCTTCTTTAGAGAGATAAACTTGCTTTTGTCTCCTGTCATATGATTTGAAAATCCACTATCTATGAACCATCTCTTATTCTCATCTTCTTGAGTATGTAAGTCTACTTGAAGAAATAATGAATCTTCCTTTGGTGGTCTTCTTGAATTTTGCTTCTTTTCTTCTTTAGACTTAGTCTTCTTGAACCATTTGATGGTGTCAATGACTTGTCTATATTTTTTCCAAAATGTTCTTTTGTAATTTTTAGCTATATAACCTTGTTGGTTATATTTTTAACATATGATATCCATTTTGATCTCTAGAGAAAGAGAGAAATTATTATATCTATGACCAAATTAATTGGAGGATAAGCAATACCCATTAAAGACATTGTTCATGTTTGATCTTTTTTTCTCTTGACCATTACCTCTTAATGGATTTTTAATCTTGATTCTTCTAGTAGAGCTGAAATCCCTATTTTCCTTTAAAAGGAGCATATCTAAGTAGGTCATGAATTTATTTTGATTGAGATATTTACTTATCATGAACTATAGATTCTTGACTGTTACCTCTAGATTTTGCATTTGTGTCTTCACTTCTGATAAATCAAAAACTATATTATCTTGAATAGAAGCCATGACCTCTTTGTCAACCATTGTACCTTTGATCACCTTCAAGTGTTTAAGATTTGCATGAAGGACCTACTCTGATACCAATTATTAGAGGTATAATCCACTAAGGGGGGAATTACTGATGGCAAATAATATAATTCAATTTCCACACTCTTGTAAATACTTAAGCATTCAACACAAGAATTTATGAAGCATACACATAATTCATAGTAGTGAATAATAAACAAAATGCAAGATAACATACACAATATAAAATCTATGTGGGAAACCCTTTTGTGGAATAAAACCCACTCTCAATCCTATAAATAGATGAATTACTCTCTTATAATATGATCACAAATAACATATTGATCAAGTCCTTCTAATCATGAAGCTTTGGTCAAGTCCTTCTGACCTAAAACCTTGATCAAGTCCTTCTGATCAAAGGTCTTTAATGAAACCCTATTTCACAAGGAGAAACTGATCCTAAGGAAGATAAATTCCTTTAGGACCTCCTTGGAAATAACATTTCCACCTTAGAGCTACTATCATAAACACCTGATGATGGACCTCTTGATTCTCTATTAACTACACAAACTCTATCTCCTTCTTCACTCAAACAATACTCATGCACACTCAAACCTCTTCACATATCCTCAAATTGAAAGAGCACAATTATAACATAAGAAACATGACCTATAGGTCATACACGTATCCCTCAATATGTTCTACTCTTTAACTCATCCTCAGTGCACTGTACCCCTCCTTCATTCCATAAAACACATACACAAGCCTTTATCCAATCTCTCCCAAATCTCTTTCTTACAAGTTTAGAAACCAACACATTTGGTCTTATTATATATAGAGAAATCAAGAATTAACAATATCAAAATATTTCTTAGTCAACCATAAAACATGCCTTCACCCTTAAGGCATCTCACATGGGTCACACTTAAGCATAATCCACTTTCAAATAGGCCTAAGTCACTTTTAGGTCTTGTAGAGACCCTTTCACC